>CM053785.1:554692077-555074577 GCA_028749045.1 Cupressus sempervirens | reverse complement strand
CGGTAAATTGTGAGCCTCTTAATTGAGAGGTCTTGGGTTCAAATCTACTCAAGCTTAACTAATAATTGAAATAATTAATAACAACAAATAATAATAATTAACTTTGGCTTCGGCCTCTTACCGATCCAAAAAAAATTAGATCAATTTTTTATTTTAAAAAATGATTATTTTTCTAAACTAAGAAAGAAAGAATAAATTGTTTTTTTAAAAGTGTACTTGTTAGATTAGCTTGAGAGTCCAATGTACAGGTGGTTTTCATGGGATTTGATGGCATTGGAACATCAATAACCTAGCGGCTTGTGTAATAATTCAAGCCTAGAAAATCAAATGAACCTTTCAATTTAGCAAATTGATGGGCACTAAATTTGGGAAAATGCTTGCCAACAAGGTTTCTCATTATTGATGGGTATTCCCCTTTTATAATTGGGTCCATATACCTATAATTTTGTAGAGCTAATCAAACATTTAACAATGGAATTTAGTAAATTTTCATCGTCATATGTTATTTCTGGAATTAGTGTAAGATTTATTTTTTAATCAGTATTTTAGATCATTAATTTAGATCTATTAAAAGTTTAAATGAAAAATGAAATTAATTGAGTTTTGAAATGATCTTTGCTTACCAACCAAACATAAAATCTATGGCCCTTTGGATGACTTTTTTATCAGAATGTGATTTTTAATAGGGAAGGAACCAATTGCTTATCGATGTAATTCCAATCAATCCTTTTTGTTTGCCCTGCACACAAAAATAGTAGATTAGCAAGAATTTGATTTCAAATCATTTTGATTTTGGATTTGATCAATTGTAAGACTTCTATTTATTTTATTTATGTTTTCATCTTACTTCTTGTAGTTATAGTCTTTCTTTTTATATCAAAACAAAATTATAATCTTTTAGGTAGCCTACAATACAATGGTAAGTTGTGAGCCTCTAATTCGGAGGTCTTGGATTCAAGTCTGATTGAACTTAACACATAATAATAATAATAATAAATCTAAACAAAACAACAATTATATATAGAACAAGATTTATTTTTTGGAAAAAAATAAATCACCTGATATTCGATCTTGTAAACACTCATAGCAACTGCATGGGAAAGAAGAAGATTATGGGCCACAATATAAGGCTTTGTTCTTGAAATTCATGTGATTGAATTTGCACAAGAAGAGGAATGGTGTCCTGGTGCCAATGCACTAGTCTCATATCCTCTAGTGGCATAGGAATGAGGCTCATTCAGAGTTATCCAATGCTTCACTTGATCCCCAAACTCTTCAAAGCATAAATTACTATAAGCTTCAAAATCTTTCCTGCATATTTAAAATATTGGTCTCCTTATTCTCATAAAATGAGTAATCAATGAATGAAATAAAGAAGTATGATATACTATATAGGCATAGATGCAAAAAGGATTTCATGATTTGGAAGGGTTCAATACACAATTTTTTGGCTAAGAAAGCCTCCATAGTTGTCCTCTAGAGCTTGTGGAAGGTCCCAATGAAACAGAGTCACAAAAGGCTTTATATCTGTAAACATGATTTAGTTATGGCTTGCATAAAATTATAGATATTTCTATGTCCATAATATAAAACATGATTTATTTTTACCATGTTTTAAGAGTTCATTGACAATGTTGTTGTAATAGGCCACTCCAACTTTGTTAATTCCACCTTTGATTACACCATCTCTTCTCACAAAAAACAAGAAACTTTTTAAAGAAAGGCATTGTTGATTTCTAGTCTCTTTTGTCTAAGGGTTAAAAAAATTGGCTCACATGTTAGTATCCGTGACTAGGATATGAAATACTATATGCATCCAAGCCCATGTCCTTCATTAGTTTCACATCTTCCTACAAATCACATAGTACAAGATCAAAATAGTAAATTCATTAGGAGGCTGAAAATATAAAAAGGAGTAGATTCATGATCTTCCATGGATAGTCCATGGGTGGTCCCTCAAAACTCCCCTTTCATATAAATATTCATTCGGGTAATCAAAACATGTCCCTTAGAACTCCCACTTTTTCTTACATATAAATATCATTCAGGGGCCATTTGAATGATACCTTCTCTCTAATAGAACCCATTTACATTTTTATGCCTATAATCATTTTAAAATTATGAAAATATATGATGTGTACCTAGAGATTGTTTGTCTTTCCCATATCACATCAAATGATGAAATTATACATGAAAAAAGAAGCCAAATAATAGAACATTGATGAGTAAGTTATCCTAGAGCATACTTCTCTAATTATTCCTATATCATCTATGGAAAAAATATACTCTAGAACATACACCTTGTAACACATGTCCTTTGGTAAAGTGGGCTATCTCAACTAGACTGCAAGATTATCAATAGAAAAAATACACCTATTTCAACCTGAAATATGAAGAAAACAATGTTCTTAAATGATATATGTGACAAAATATTCATATTCATGTGGATATGTGTGACAAAATATAACAAAAAAAGGTTCTAGACCTGCAAAAGTGACATCATTTTCCCATCTTTTGGTACATGTCATTTTTCTAGTTAGATCCAAAATAAGATTTTGCCACTCTGAATCGAGAATGCACGTGCAGTTTTATTCTATATACATGGACAATAGATGGAGCTAAAAAATGCACCACGTTTACATTTATTTAATAGGTCTATTAAGTTTTTAAAATTATAGACCATCATGAATGTTAGAACTCTAGTTGCTATGGTCAAGAGAATGTCCTCAGCAAGCCAACACATACAAAGTCTTGATTTGCTTGCATGCTAAGGACATTACCCTTGCCTATAAGTGTCAAAATGTAGTGCTTACCCCTAGTTTACTTTTCATGTTATATTTCCAAATTCTTTTAGGCTAGCTTTATGGTGATGTTTTATGTTTTAGTGGTACTCAGTTACCTGATTTGATTGGATGTTATTTCATGCTTAGTTTATTGTGATGAGCTACTTGATACTCAGTTATTTCACGTGTTCATAATTATTCTTTCGATGATGACGCCTATAGTGATTTCAATAATTTAATGGTGATAGTTAGATGGATGAAATATATGTGATTTTTTATGGATACTTACCCATGCTTACATGTGTATGGTGTACATGTATGTTTTACTTTATGTTTGACATTTTTTATATAGTTGAGGGAGGGAGTCGTAGACACTTGCTAGGCAGGATCTACATGATGCACAACTCCCCACCATTACCTGTTTAGTTTAGATTTATATGTATATGTGCATGCTCATCTTTTATGCAGATTGCAAGTACTGAGCATCGACTTCCCTGAATTGCCAGGATGAATGCGTCCTATCGCAATATCTCAATGGTTAGTTTTTAAGTCCAAATCCTAACCCTAAGCCAATTGTCCTAGAAAATAGGACAAGTATATGAGTTATTCACCCTTTCAAATTCATCAAGGTGGTGTGAATTCAAGATTTTGACCCTTGAGTTAGTACTTTGTCTTTAAAATGGGTTTTCTTATGTAGAATTGTGGGTCTGTTGTGATTTTCAGTTAAATTAAATATACTAAGAGAACATTTAACAATTTAATTTAATAAAAATTTTATAAAGAGAAATCATTTTTAATTATATTTAATTAATTGATAAATTATTAAATAGAAGAATTAAATTTAAGAGATTTAATTTAAAGTTCTAATTTTGGTGTGATTACATTTATTTTATTTAATAATAATAAATTTAGAAGTTTCATTTTAATAATAACCTCTAAATATTATTATTAGTTAAATTAATAAATATACTATTTAAGGATGTCTTGTGATTTAATAAAAGAGAGAGAAAACAAATTAAAATTTTATTTTAATTAAAAATGTAAAAAGTTTGCACATGAAATTAAAATAAATGAAAATAATAATAAAAAGGGGTTTTCCGTGTTTGCAAAACTGAACCCCTAAAGTAGAAAGCTCTTTATTAAGAAATTAGAGCTCATTTCTTCACACACAGGTTAGAAGGAGAAAATTTTGAGAAAAAAAGGTTTTTGAGAAGATGAGAATTTTTGCAATCTTTGAGTGTTCATCTCTTCAGCATCAAATCGAGATAGGAATGTTGCTTGAGTTTATCGCGGTAGTTATTTTTGAATCTTTCCTCTAACTTCTTCATGCTTGTGTGAGAATTTTGATTAAGATATGGTTTTGTTTGAAACCTTCAAATATGTAATTATAGTTCTTTGATAGGGAAATGTATGTACACAAAAAATCATATTTGAAACCTTCATGTTAAGAAATAATGTTTGGTTATCAACTTAGATAGGGTTTGTTTGTTTTTTCAGAGAATTCAAATCTGTATTGAATTGGGAAAACTGATATGTTTATTTTTATTAAATTTTATTTTATTTTATTTTTAAAGCCTGGTGGAAAATAGTCGTATGTCAGTCCTTTGTTGTGATTTATAAAAATAATGCATTTTATTTAGGGGGGTTGTTTGTTGTGGTTTTATGCAAAAAATAATAATTAATTAATTTAAAAATTTGGGAAAGGGGGCCATGACCTCCCCCCTTGACTACAAAAGTAGTGAATGCTATTGCCAAGGTAGCGCATACTGCTAAGTGACTACCTTTAGCAGTCAAGACACTTAGCGGTCAACCCAATTAGGGTTTTGATATATTCTATCACATGTAGTTTGTTTATTAAAGTTTTTGTTAATATATATATACTTAATATTAATAGTTAATTATTATATTATTTAATTTAATTTATATTATTTTATTAATAATAAAATAAATATCATAACTAATAATCATAATTAATAATTATTATTAAATAATAATAATATTTAATTACATGATTTTATTTTATAATACATTAGTTATTTATTTTATTTAAAAAGAAATATTTATATATTTAAATAAATAAATAAAGGAATTTCAATCGTTTTTAAGGATAGTTTTTTTCATCTAGGATGTTATTTTGGGAAATGGTTCAGTTTTTATGAAAAAGATTTCTTTACCAAGAAAATTGAATTACTTTTGCAAACTTAAAAACTTGAGCATATATGACACTTAGAATACGAAAAACTTGAAACCATTTGTGAAAATCAAAATTTTATGTTTTCAAACAAATGACCTATGGAAACACTTGTTAAATTATTTGATGAAATGTGTGGTTTATTCTACTGGGGATTGGGTTTGACTTAGTATGTTGACCAACTTTAGATGTTTGCCAGAGGCCTGAGAGTTATTATTTTATGATGTTATATGATATGTCATTTTGATCTTGGAGTTATGTATCAGTGGTTATATAATGATTTCTAGTTACTAGTATAGAGATGACGTGGTCATTATGACCCTATGAGATTTTTTACTATTTTGAGCTTAGTATAGGTTGTCTTTATGTATGTTGGGAAGTGGCTTGCAATGGAGCCTAGAGCCCTAAAGAGTCTACCTGGGTAACCCATTGTAGGTTGTTTTAATAAGTGATAACATTTCATTAAATGGGTTTAAAATGAGTTTTCAAAGAGTTAGTGGATTTCCTCGCCCATGCCTCGAGTGCTAGTATAGGGTAGGATGGGATAGAGAGGATGCTTGATTGCTACCTTGTCTCTTTAGTATGCCTTGCCTGTATGAAAGCATAATGATGCCACATAGAGTCACTAGGGGGTCGAAGTCCAGAGAGGCTGCTAGGGTAACCTTAGAGTTGACTCGCGCCATGAAACATTCCCACTTACATAGTAGATTTCCTACATGTATTTTTTTCCTTTGGGTTTAGATGTTATTTGTGTCTTGGTACCCTTTGAGATATATTTCTATTAAGTTTTATTTAACCTAGATGTTGGTTATGACTTTTGGGATTTATATTCATATGGGACTTGAGATTATCTCCTCAGCATGGTGGGTTTGGGCCATTTAGGTTCCACAAGGTTGGGTACTAGTGTTTTTTATACCATTGAGATTTGATTGCTAGATGTTGTTGTTGGATGTACTTGTGCAGTTATTCCTTTCATTTTGATCTTGTGATACTATTGAATGGTTATACTCTATTGTATTGTACTTGATTATCAGAGATCTTTTGAGATGATGGATTTATTCATGATGTATATTCTTTGAGCTTTTTATAACCTATGACTTGTACAATAGATGATAATGCATTTTGATTATGCCAAGTGGCATCTTATGTAATTGTATATTACTTAATTGGATTCATACTTATGGTTATTCTATGATGTGGACCTTTTTATGTATAAGATTTAGTATTAATAGAACTTATGTATGTGATTCAAAGTCATGTAACCCTTAAGAGATGTAATATGTTTATGGATTGTTTGTATGTATGTGAGTTATTGCTTCTGCTATATTATATCTTGTTGTTTTAATCTTTAAAAATGTTTGAAAAACTTAGTCACACTTTAGGCTACTTTTTTTTGGGTTCCCTAGCGGGGCATTACACAAAGTTACAATGTTCGTGATGGTCTATAGCTTAAAATACCTAATTAAAAACCTCTAACAAAAATCCAAACCTATTGCATTTTTCATCTCTACCTAATGTCGTATGCATATGAATTGAGATTGAATATTGAACTATGGCCTCCTTCTACATTGATTGAAACCAAGAGATTCACATAGTTAGTTTTCATGCAATCATAGGTTAATGTTGAGCTTCACTTGGTTTTGAGAATAGTTTAATACTCTCTACTAATCAGAGCCAACCACTTGAAGGTGGAAGCTCATTTGGCTCTACACCCCTAAGATCTAAATTCCTCGTTAACATCTAAAATGCATTCATTCTATTAATAAAATGTAACATTCATGAATTATCACATGATAACATTCATTAAAAAATATGTTTCATTATAACATTCACTTTAACATTAAAACATAAGATTCATGAGAACATTCAATAGAACATAAATAAAACATCTAGACATAAACATCAAACATTATCAAATAAGTTAAATAAATGAGAATCATTTATTTTTTGTCTTTTACTTTTATTGTCCTTCCTTATATTGTTTTAGAGGCATATCCATGTCATCATCAACATTTCTTCTCACCCACGAATGTGATCTAATTGTCCTTTGCAACGGTGGGTCCTCTGCAATAACAAATAAAAGGGATAAATTTTAAAAATTTGAGAACAACTAATTATTCATTTTATTGTACCTAATCTAATGACAATTCTATAGAATTTGTAATCAACCTAGAGCTAATCAGCAACTAGATCAACTTAATTGGGTTATGGCTTGGGCATCTGCTATTCCCATTTATCATATGGTTGCAATGTTGGAGGCAACATTTTTTCCAAAGTGGCAGTAGGTTTTCTATCATTGGCTTTGTTCAAATCCTAATTTTAATGAAGTAACACAGTGGTTTTTAGGGTGGAAAGGACTATTTCACCCTGAGCTTCTTCCTAATGAGAGGATAAGAAGTCAACAAAATGTAGCCCTTGAAATAATGAATCAAGTTTAGAGGATATGATTGTGGAACAACCTAGGGCTAGAGAGAATGTAAGATATCTTAGGGTGACGAAGCAATGCCAATTTGAGGCACTTTAGTAGCAACATATGCTCAACAAAAAACCTCATCTTCCATGGGTAGTGGGATTCACCTGAATAATTCCATGGGTGCACCTTAATTGAGTTTGAAGGAAGTGATTGAAACATATGCACAAGAACATGATATCCAATTTTTACCTAAAGTGGGACACACAGATAATGGTCTTCATGTTTATGTATCTATCTAGATTCTATAAAACAACAAGTGCTTGCACAATCTGGAGAGATATGGGTGGTTGCATCATTGGAGCAGCTAGTTGAGATGCATCATAATCGAACTAGAAGAAATCATTGATAAACCAAACATATAATCAAGAGAATGTTGAAGTTGATGAAAGATCAACCCCACAACTCCTGAGATAACCTACATGTAAATACTTGTTACAGAAAGAGAGAAGCAAAAGCTATGGAGGTTGGAGTTCATAGATCCATAGGTGAGATATTGTTGATGAGTAAAAAGAAAGATTGCTATAATCAAATGTGAATTAATAAATTACAAAGAGATCAATCCTTATAAAAGGTGATCAGAACCCTAAAAAAATCTAACCTAAGTTGCATGATAATAATTAATGAAAAAATTAATTATTATATGCCCAAAGTTTAGCTTAAGTAAACTAGAGATAATAAGTGACTTAATTATTAAACATAAATCAATATGATTTAATTAATAAGAAAATACTTTATTACTCTAAGACCCCCCCCCCCCCCCCCCCCCCCCCTCCCCAAGATAAAATTAGGGAGTAGCTAAAAACCTAGAAACTACTACTAAAAGTAAATTTGGGTCCCAACAACAAGGCCTAATGAGGTATCCAAGCTCAACCAAATCTCAGAAAAGAGGAGAAATAGAGAAAACCACATGGGAAAAACCCTACTCCAAAAAGAGATAAAAATATTATTGAAAAGAACTAGTGAAGGATTGAAGAAGCCTTCAAACTAGGGAATGTCCTAGAAAATAGGAATAAAAGATGATCATGAAGAACGTCATTGAAGCATGGAGCTGCAAACACTGCCAAACTGTTTATTTAAAGAACCTCCATTGTATAGATCATGACCAAGTGGAGAAGACTAAGTCTAAAGAGCTGATCAATTGAAGATGGAAGGTATCTTTATGGCCTCCAAAAACAAGAATGAAAGAATGTCTATATGGTAAATGATCCATCTCACCAAAATGCATAGGTATCCAACCACTAAACTCACCTAGTACATAAGATCAAATATTGAATACATAGCTCACTCCATCAAACCAAGAAAGCAATAGAACCAACATAACCCCTTATAACATTGAGAGGTGAGACATAAGCATTGAAATTGAATGCAATATATCCTATTGAAAGAAGAACTAGGAACATCAAGAGTGAAAAAGAAGTACAAATACCTATAATGGCACATGTCATAGAAGGAACACTTACTTGAAAAAGGAAGATGGCCAATATGGCCAATATGAAATCCCCCAAGGCACTTTATAATGTAGTGTAAGTACACAAAACACAAAATGTGCAAGATCCTGAAATGCAATAAAGTGGCACTTTATCTTAGTGCATTTGCAAAATAACTACAAAAGGATGTAAACAAAGATCAAAAAACATATATGGCTAGTACAAGAGATAGTACAACCTATCAAAAATTATCTGAAGCAACAAAATTGATCCTCAAGCTTGAAAAAAACCAAGATATCCACCAGAATGTAGAAAATGCAAAAAATTGAATGGGATGTGCAAGGATAACTTAAGTGGCTAATATTCATCAATTGGCTAATCTCCCTCATCAAGGACCCTAGATTTGGCTAAATTTTTTGCACTTTTGGGGTGGTCGTGTCACTTGCACTTCACAAAAATTGGGTCACATGCTTAGGCCAATCATCAATAATAATACAGAAGTATTTGTATTTTAGTGATGACTTTGCCAGTGCGATCTATTTTTTCCATGCGGTAAATTATATATATTCACCTAAAATTTCCAATTCTTATCTTTATTGATGTCATATTAGCCAATATTTGGTAAAAATTGAAGTTATTTTACACTTTAAGTATGTAGATTCAACATGCATCTCTATTCCAAAGACTTTCCACTAAACTTCTTATCCTTTCTCACTTTGGCCCAAAATAGATTTAATTGGGAACACATGCCTTTACATTTGGGACTTTCATTAAAACTCAGTATCCTTTTAGAAGTTTGGGTTGAAATAGGATTTAGGCCATTGATTTAGGTTCATCCAATGATCATAAATAATAGGGATGTTGTCTATATACCACCATTCGATAATTTGGAGGGAAACTATAACGATAAAAGTAGAATAAATTTAACCTTGAAGTTTGATAATCAATTAGGATCCATCTAATAATAATAATAAAATCATGGTTTCTAGGTATGTGTACTTCTATCCATGATTTTTATCAATAATGAAAGATTTGCCAGGATTTTCTAGAATTTTCATATAGTTGAAAAAATCGCCAATAAAATTAATTTTTTTCCTACTAAAAAAAATTAGTTCGCCGATATAAATTAATTATTTTTCATTAAACTAATGTTTGATTTGCCAAAATTTTATACATTTTTCCAAAGGGGGGTTTCTTAAAGTTATCCATGGGGATGTGCCTAGAGAAAAATCTGGAAAATAGAATGTCTCAAAATATGCCTCCTAGAGTGCAAAATAGAAACTCTGAATTTGATAGCAAAAATAGCCAACAAAACAACATCAAAAGCCCAAATAAACTACACCATCACAACGGGCTTAGAATTAACTTTTCAACAATATCTTGTTTATGAAAATTTGAGTATGGATGAGCAAGTTACGACCAAAAAACCATATGTAAGTTAAAAAGCACTAGAAGGGCAAAAAAATCACTTTCTTAGGATTCGTGCCAAACCACTTTAATTTCTGTACCAAACTACCTCAATTTGTATGTGAAGTGATTTGTGCACCAAACAATCTTGATTTGCATGCAAAAATCTCTAAATGTGTGCCAAAAATTTTGATTTGTACACCAAAAAATCTTGATTGGCATGCAAAATCTTGATTTTCCCACTATAAAAATATCGATCTGTGTGCCAAAAATCTCAATTTGTGTGCCAAAAATCTTAATTTATGAGAAAAAAACTTAATTTTTGTTCCAAAAAGCCTCAATTTTTGAGCCAAAAAAAGAAAATCACAAAATTATCACCTTGGGAAATGTGTCTAATCTAGGAGCAATATTTTTGCCTCAAATTCCAACTATGTCCAAATTGGATAAATTTTATATGAAAATAAGGGTTTTTAGGAATTCTAAGCTCAACGGTGAGGTCCGTTTGGGCTCAAAGTGACCCAAAACTTAGTGACCCCCCAAATCTAAAAAAATTTGTTTAGAAGAACTGAAACCCTTTGAAAAAAGGACACAGATCTAGAAGCCAAGCCAAAGTTCTCATAAACATAACAAAGGCATGAAGATCTTGATCTCTAATACCATGTTGAAGTTAATAAAAGATCAACTCCACAGCTCCCAAAAATCACCTGCATGCAAACACCTATCACAGAAAGAGAGAAGCAAACGCTATGGAGGCTGGAATTTCCAGATCCACAGATGAGACATTCTTGATGAGCAAAAAGAGAGATTGTTATAATCAAAAGTGAATTAATAAATTACAAAGAGATCAATCCTTATAAAAGGAGATCAAAACCATAAAAGAACTCCAACCTGGGTTGCATGATAAAAATTAATAAAAGAATTAATTATTATATGCCTAAACTTTAGCATAAGTAAACTAGAGATAATAAGTGACTTAATTATATTTTTTATTGAAATCATTTACAAGTCTTGTACTCATTCAAGAAACAACATGAGAATAACAAGCTTATTCAAGCTCCTTTCAGGCAACCACACTAGAAACAACATTTGGAAGACCAAGAATCACAACTTAGAATTCCACAAAGATGTCCCTCTTGGGATTTGATCTAGGATTTCCACAATGAGAACTCGTCACTTCAACCAACTAATCTAAACCCTATGGACATAAGTGACTCAAAATTAAATCAATATGATTTAATTAATAATAAAACACTTTATTACTCTAACAAAGAAAACTTGAATGTTGAAATGAAAGCCATCAAGGTTTCAAACACCTATGCCAGAGTTACAACACAATATGAAGTTGATTTTAGATATGGTAGAGGTAGATATTTAAGAATTTGATCAAAATTTAAGGAATAAGAGAGAGAGTCTGTGACAACATACCAGAAGGAGAAGAAGTGGCTACAAAAAGAGACTACATTGCAGAAACAACAACTAGACAACATAGAGGATGTTGCAACTTAAAAGTGCATTCTCGATTTAAGTATTATCCTAAGCTTTTGAGTCATCTTGAGCCCCTATAAGTGCTTTTAATGCATGTGTACCCAATTATCCTGTTGAGGCCTATGAAGTGTTTAATGTTTCTAACACCTTTCATTCAGCATATTCATGTGTCCTATAAAGATAAATTGTCATTTTGAGTCATTCTGTGAAGTTCCATTTTGAGTATTTTTCATATTTGCATTTTTTCTTAAGTGTCAAACAACAACAGGAAGCCTAGTTTGCAATTGAATATCTTGCACCTAGTAATGTTTCATGACTTGCCACTTTGGGAGTGTTTATTATGCATATTAGAGAACCTATATTTCTATTTTCAAGTCATTTAAATATGATTTGACTAGATTTTGAATCTCTCAAAGTTGATTGTTTATTGTTGTCATGTTGATGTAAATTATTCAAAATTTTGGGAGGCCCTATTTGACCAATTATAACTTTGAACCAGTTGATCAAAATGAGAAAATTACTTTTGCATTGTGTTCTAGAGGTTAGACACTTTCTATGTTCCAAATTTGAGCCTATGACGAATCTGTTTGACCAATTTTTTCAAATGCAATTTGTAAAATTTTACCATTGTCATAAAATGCAGATTGATCAGTAGCCCTATTTGGGATGTCATAACTTTTAATTTGTGATTGATGAAACCAAATGGATTGTACTATTATGTTCTACTCTAAAAATTCTTTAAGTGTGCCATTTTTTGAGTTTTGATGAATCAGTTTGCACACTTTCCTAGGTCCATTGCATTTGTGAAAATCAATGTCCTACCAGTGTTCCTCATTCTACAAATCCAAGTACCTCATTTTGACTAGTCGCCAAATGTGCCCTTTTATTCATAATTATACCAAATTATAGATTTATATTCTCTTGTGATAGTAAACTAATATCCCAGTTTTCGTGCCCTCAAGTGTCAGTTTGACCTATTTTTGGAGCCAAAATTGAATGCCTTTTATTGTTATCTAAAATGTATGTTTGCAGGCAGTTTTATAAAGGCAACTTCAATCGTCAACAAATTTTGATTGAGTGATCATCATGAGGTGAGATTTTGAAGGTTGGGATAATGTGGAGCAAAGAATTAGCATGTCATTTTTCAAAGCTTAGTCAAGTGTTTTAGGCAGTTTATAAGGCCAGTTAGAGGACCCCTTGGAATGAAATTTGTAGTTTACAAGAACAAGGTGAACTCAATTTTTAATGATGTTTTAGAGGTTGGATTTGATTTTAATTAGTATGGTGGGTTCAATAGGCCAGTCTGAGATGTCAAGTGTTTTAGTTTGAAAAAACATTTAATCATACCCACTTTGGGGCTCGACTGATTTTGTCAGATCACTATAATATTGTAGATAGAAAGGGTGTCCTAAAGGTTCTAATGATAGCAATCATTAACGATTTTAATGTGCTTGTATTTTTATTTGAGATCAAAGGGGCATATGGATTATACACATAGGGAATAATAAAGAAAATAAAAAGGGTGTTCCAAATTTGTGTCCATTATAGTTTATAGATTCTCAGCCTATAAGTAGTTAGGTCTTTCAAATTGGTTGATGGAGTGTCTAGATCTTTGTCCATGCCTATGTTTGGACTTATAAAAAGAAAGGCATTGCCTTTCAACTAGACATCAACCTGAGTATACAAATCAATTTAGTCTCTAGATAAAATTCAATATAGAAAGGATGACATAATATTACACACAATGATTAAGGCATGAACTACATCTCCTTTCAGTGAAGCATCATTAATCCAAGGCTTAAAAGAATAGGATTACATGCAGATAGTTCTTTACGTCCTTAATCCTTTCAAAGTTCACCAATTGGAGACTAAGAGTTGGTACCAAATGTTCACTAACATCTAATGTGCACGTCCTCCTCAAATACACCTGATGCAGAGGAATCCATGAAAAGGGAGGAGCAAAAGGTCTAAAATGAATGGGTATCGGTTGTTGTTAATGTTTGGGGACTTTGTGAATCTCATGGAAAGCCCACAAGAGAAACAACATGAAACATGAAGGTAATTTTTAATCCTACTCTCCCTTATGGTATCCTTGTTTTGAAATGGTAAATGTGTTAGGAAATTGAAGATTTGGGTGTGTGTAGTAGAAAAGAAGGGTTTGAATTTTTCAATTTTTGCAAAAAACACCGATCTTGATCCTTTTTCTTCATGGCCATCTTGTCTCCACTATTTTTTTCTTTTCCAATCTATCTTTTGACTCATCTACAGGTTGTGCAATTGGAGAGTTATGATCAAGTGCTTCTGACGCCCATTTCTTGTGCGTGAGCATCTGATTTCATCTTGGTTCCTCTCATAGTGTTAATTAGCATTCTCATGTACTACAGTGGTCTGTTCTTCCACCAGTGGCTATTTCTCATTTGAATGCTCATAGCCAATTGGAACTAGCATCTCTACCACCAGCATAAAAAAAAAAAAAATTTCTTGCATAAGCTTCGCTTGATTATCTAAGAATGATGAGTACAAGAAGATATCACATTTTGCAGGTGGTGAGTTACTTTTTAAAAGAAACAAGCTTGAAGGTTTAGTCCCACATTGGGAAAGCAATGGATACTTTTCTTGTTTATAAGTCCCAACACACTCTTTATAAGTTTCTTAAAGACACTTGGCTTTTGAAACCACAAACTCACGCACATGGGCCCACTTGGCCCACTTGGCAACATGGTATAATTTTGAACAAACACTCAGACAAGGACAATGGTGTGGACTGACAATCAACTAGAAAATGACATGTAGCACCAAAAGGATGAATTGTAGAGTGACATGTGGCAGTGATCCCATGCTTAGCATGAAGTTTGAGGTGATCATGTGGCAAGGAGAGATACATGTTGAAGCATCACTATGTCACCAATGACATGGCAGTTGCTGACAAGGATGACGACATAGCAATGGGCCACCATGTGGCAAAGGTGATGATGTGGATTTGATAATGTGGTGTAGATGACAAGGTGTTGTCATGGATTGAGGTGTCATGTGTCATGATGTCATTATGTCATGATGATGTGGCATAATGTTGAGGTGTCATGTGACATAGCAACATAATCAAGGAGTAACACGTGGCACCCAGGTGACAAACTTGTCTAGAGGATGCTGACGAGGTGGTACAGATCAATAGTAGAATAAGACATGGAAAAGGGGCAGTGAGGTAGGATGGCGTGCTAGGATGATGGAGCAAAACCTAGCCAATTACATCGTACCATGTGTCATATCTTGGTCAAATAGATTTGACTTGGATGAAATTTTGGAGGGAAAAATCAACATTCAAAAAATAATAATTTTTAATTATTCCTTCATTGGTTTGAACATGCAGAAGTTTTAAATAAACAAAGATTATTTTCTAAAGTTTTAACTTTAGAAAAGGATTATTTTTTGGAAAATAATACACACTTGAGATCCTTACTTGAACTTGATTTTCAAATTGATCCCTTGGGCATTTTCGATAAGCCAACATAGGACTATTATATACCGTCAGAAAGCTCTTGAAACAAACTTTCCAGATTTCTAGTTGGTTTTTCATAGGAAGTAGTGTATTTGAGCTATTCAAGGTTTTTTCCTAGGTATTTTTTTTCAACCACATTCTATTAGGGCAATTCAAACTTGATTTTTGGCAAAATGGTGAACTAGGTGTGCACCAAAGGCAGTAAGGATGTAGTTAGTGATGGTTTTTTCACTCTCACATCAATTTAGTAGAAGATTTTATCCACATTTTAGATGCATACGTGATGTTTTTGTCACAGTAGGGTTTCTTATTAGTTGGAGAAGATATTCTAAGTTTGTTGAAACACAATGATGAGATTCCTTTTAGATTTTGGTTGTAAAGAGAAGAGAGATGCTTTGCAACATCTAGGAATAGAGATTAAAGTGGACATGTGTCACTTTCAGAACAGATCCAGGATTTCATTCCTCTCCTATATCTTTCTCTTTTCTTTCTTTCTCAAAGGTTGGTTCCAATTTGTCTGTGATAGCACCTGGTTGGTTCCCAAGTTTCTTTGAGCAAGCTAAGTTGGGTTTCCACCATTCTTTAGCATTCTTTCTTGTATGAATAGTAGTAATGAAGCTAATATACATAGTTATGGTCTATTTGGTGGTTTTATGAGTTATTTACATGCATCTTGAATGTATAATTTCAAAGAAATGAATACAATGGACAAAAAACTTTTTAGTTTCATTCTAAATCTCATCTCCTATCTCTATAATCCGCAATGTTTTGTGGTATAGGGACAAAGAACTTAAACCCTTTTGTAGCCTCTTAAGGTTGTACGACTTATGTGTTTTGTTGTTGGAACAAAGAGTCAAGTAAATGCTCGATATATTTGACATGGTTGTTAGTTATATGAGAAGGATATTTGATGAGTATGAGGTCTTTATGAAAACTGATGTTTGATTCACAAAGTGATAGGATAGATCTAATATCTTGATGTAGGGAATATGTCACTTGTATCATGGATGTATGTGTGTGATTTATGGAACTGCCTAATAGATAAGGCATTGATTAGCTACAAGATCAATATGTTCTTATATTTGAATATTTGGGACTTGTTGAAATCAAACTTAAATCAATTATCCATTTCTCTTTCTATTTAGGAGTTGAAAGGATGCCCTCACTCAGCTTGTGGATTTCATAGGTTATGCAATGTTCTACTACATATCTTTGTTATCGCATAACCATAGATGAAATAAGGGTTTTATATGCTTTGTCTAGATTCAGTTGTATGCTTTGACACTGGTACTATATAAAGAATTTAATGGTCCACGTGCATAGGTCTTGTAGAGCCTAAAGTAGAAGAAGGAGAGTATAGCCTTATAGTTGGCCTTAGTGTCTGAATAAGTATGTTGTAGATGGGAATTAGCTGCCCCTAGATGTATTTTCTCCTATTAGTAGGTTATTCAAAATTTGTTAGTTCTGGAGCCAATAGAGGATATTATGGGAGCACTAGATAGAATCCAAGAAAGTGTTGCAGTAGGTGTACATTAGAAATGTGCTCCACTCTAAACCCTTATATTCAAATGATCCCATGAATTGGAATGCTTGAATGTCGTCTTGAGCTCCCTATCCATGGAGTACAAATGTGTGTTTTAAGCATATAAGAAGCTCTCAGCTAAGCCTTAGAGACACAACCCCTGCTAGTAAACCATGCTATGGGAGGTTCTTGAGACAAGAGGAAGAATGCAAGTGTCCAAAAGAACTCTCAATCATGCAATACAAGAATGAAACTAAACTAGAATGATATGAACAATGAAACTAGATTAATCAAAATAAGAATGTTACTAAGCTAAGCTAATTAAACTCTGTGATTTAAAAAATTGCATAGGGAAAAAGATACACTATGTGAATCTAAGTTAATATGCAATGGTGATGAGTGAATTAAGCAAGATGATAGAAGTTCTCCACAAAGCTCTAAGAAGTTGTTAAGAAATGTGTAGCATAACAATACTCAAGAATGTGGATCCTTTGAGAAGGGGAGAGCTCTTTCTTTTTAAAGGTAGATAGATGGTTGAGATCAAGATCAAGGAAGTGGACAATCAAGGGTGTGCGTTGACTTTTGGCATGATCCATGTGTAAGAGCAAGTAAACCAATGAAAAGGAGTTGAATTCTCATGTGAGACAAAAGCCTTTTTATTTTAATTTGTAAATATAAAAAGGACTTTATTGTGTGTCATTGAGTGGGTTAGAAGAATGGGGTCCTTTATTTAATTAAAAAGGGACATGTTCTTTTAATTGATTTTTAGCAATTTGGCCTAGACAAATGATTAAATAATTTAGCCAAAATGCTAAGAAGGGGGGCCAATATCAAGATGACCATTTTTAGGTGATTATATTTCCCCTCTCTGACAAAGGTGTGATCAATCTAGGAACACATTACGTCAAAGAATACAGAAGCTAAGTAGGCAACAATAGATAGAGAGATTTAATTTTGAAGAACAAAATGCAGAAAGAGATAACAGATCCTAAATGTATAGCCTGATAGCAATAGTATTGAATACTAGGAAAGAGATGATATCAGAACTCAAGAAAGAGTACTAACACCAAGGAAAGTAGATAGATCAAGAGCAAGTGAAAAGGTCAAACATATGCTCATGAGAAATAGATAGTTGTAGCAAGCGATGATGGAGTATTTCTTCCCCCTCGAGATTGAAATCAAAATGAGCTAAAAGGAATGCATAAATGAGCCAGATATGAGTAAATCAAGACATAGAAAAGTCCATGATGAAAAATATGTGATTAGAACCAAAGAGTGACCATAAGCAGTGATAGAATGCCCTAGTTGACTAGAGTTGACCAAAAGAGGATTTAAGTATGCAAATTAGGTCAAATCAAGTAGAGAGATGATTTATAAATAAACTATGCTGATTAAAGTAGGTATGAAGTGTAGAAATGGTGAATACATGGAGAAATCAAGATGCCTTAGTGAAGATTTGAAGATTAAACCTCAAAAGGTTAGTTAACTGCATAAAAGAAGATAGAATTTTGAAATGTGATTTTGCGTATCAAGATGAACTTAGATTTTGATTTTGATCCCAATAATGGATCCAGGATGTCAAAATTAGCTAGGGGTGTAATTTTTTGCAAAATTCTAAGGAGTTTGAAAAAATGAGCCAAAATGATGTCGGATGACTATATAAGGGGTCCGAGGGTGTTTTTTAGTTCATTTGTCTTTGGTGATTTTGGAGAAATTTTGAGCAATTTGGAAAGAGATTATGGCTTTAGTAGGCATTCCAATGCACACACTGTTTCAAGCAAAGTCAGTTGCACAACCAGTGACCTGAGCATGAGGCCTTAGTAAGTCTTTGAAATTTTTTCACTTTTTGGGAGCATTTGACATGTGTTTATGATGTTATTAGGGTATTTCAAAAAAAAATATTGTGCGATACTTAAAATTATCACACGTGTACTTTAAGAAATATCATGCGATATTTCTATCAAACACAAAGTATCTCATGCCTTTACAAAGGTATTGAAATATTGCCTAGAAGAAAAGTATTGCTTGACTATTATAAGAAGTATTATACAATACTTAATCAACACAAAGTATCACCTGTATATAGTGAAAAGTATCGCACAGTCTATTTTTGAGCTTCTTTGCATGTTTGAGCATTATTTTCTATTGTTTTGCTTGGTTGATGATGTTTATAGCAAATAATGATGTTTTTTATGTTTGTTTGACTTGATTTTGCAAAAAAAAAATCCTACCCTTCTCATCAGAGCCCCTAAGGTGGTGGGGTTGTGCATCCTTTAGTATCTAGATGCTGTCGAGAAGGTCACCATATCAAGTATGGGGTTGAGATGGTTGACACATATGTCCCATATATGGGCAAGTTGTGGTTTGTCGAGTACTTTAGCTAAGTGGTGGTACAGTGAGCACAACACTTTTCATCTACCGATCGGTGAAGCTACTATCACCTTAGAGGATGTATATCACATCCTTCATGTTCCATGTCATGACAATCCTATGAGTATTTATGTTTGGTTGCTCACTTGTTCTTAAGTTTCAAATAGCCATACGAGGTATACTAATGTGAGTTTTGTATGTCACAAGTTTATTATGATCAAACCTCGACAGAGGGTAGGTTGGTTGTACAACAGATATTCTAGGATGTTACTATCTTAGACTACAACTTGATCTAGGAGAGGCTCATAAATGAGTACATAGATGAGTATCCATTGCCATGCTTGTTTTGTTCAATATTTGCTCAGGCTCTAGTCATTGATAGGGACCAGAAGGGCTTCCCACTAGAATGGGGTAGATTGGTGGTAGCTTGATTGGGCGACCCTAGAGGATGGCGTGGGGATCTACGATCTTAGCCAACATGTATCATGAGTTGCACGAGATTTTTTACCAATCTGGGCAGATGTGGGCGTGTGGTACAATGTTGGCCTAGATATGGGCTTGGGAGCATATTGCACTTATTTGACTATAGGTGCATCCATGAGAGCGCAGTGAGCCCTTCATTTTCAAATATACAAGGTCCATTCCATAGAATGTGATATATTATGACCATATTTTTGATGAGCTAAATTCCTTTGTTTGGTGACCTTATCGATAATGCCATGGATGTCTAATGCTTGGGAGTTGGAGTATATGCACTTTAGTCAACAATTAGTTAGGAGACATTCAAAGATAAAGTACTTTTTCATTAGTCAAGTATGGTGACAGTTTGGGCAGCAACAAGTGATCTCAATAGAGACTACCACCTACGCACGGTTCCATGATGATGAGGTGAAGGGTTGGTTACCTATGTTGGATTATCAGACAACCCTAAGAGATACAACAATACTAATGTTAGAGCCTTGGGATTATCACCCAGATGTGGCAAATGCGAGGGTAGATCCAATATACTTGTATGAGATGTAGCACCATCCATTTTTGATATTTACACGACTGGATGCACCACCTATGGTAGCAAGACATGGAGGGCATGGTGGAGATGGAGGGAGAGGTAGATGTAGGGGTGGTAGGTGCATGGAGATCAGGAGCAGTTCCCAAGAAGGTGGGAGGAAGAAAATGAGGGCCCAGGCCACAAGGGAGGAGGAGAGTGATAAGGAGGAGGAGGATCAGGAGGAATGTCCCTTTAGACACAGGAGGGTAGAGTAGGCAAAGCCATGGTAGGAGCAATCTGTTGAGTGAGATGGAGAGGAGGATGACCAGGACGCCAAGATTTACGCCTTGGAGGTAGAGCTATATGGTTTTAGGATGACCATAACGGTTTGAGACCAGTAGCTAGTGGATGCCCGAGAAGAGGTGGATATGTGAGGGCGAGCACTGAGGGATGATTTAGCGGAGACCCAGTGAGAGGTGGAGCGATAGATGGCTAGGGAGGCCTACTACTATAGGCTATACATTATTGCAATTCTAGTTGATAGACAGATACCTATGTACTCAAAGAGGGCTGGCAGATTGGATCTCATGGTGTATATGTACCTTTGACACATTTGATACATATGAGATACTGCATTCAATTGATATGCGTGTTTGTTTGTCTCATCTTTATGCTCAAGTGTTTGATGGATGTTTCAACATTTTGAGTTGACGTTTTCATGTGATGTTTCAATTTTTAGCTCATGTTTATGTATGCTCATAGATCTCTCTCTTGTATAGTTTTAGCTCTCATGTAGACTCGTGTTTTGAAAATGTAACACTTGGATAGATCAGATGTGATTTTGTAGATTAACCCCTTGTAATGATTGGATAGAAAAAAGATGAAGTGAATGATGAAGAGGATGAAAAGACATGATTGAGAAGAAAGTGAAGGAAAGATAAAAGCAAATATCTGATATGTCATTGAAAGATGAAGAGAGAAATCTCCCCGTATGAAAATAAAATACAACACTAAGATAGAATGTACTTATGATGCAAACTAGGATGCACAATATTTTACTTGCAAGGAATGCAAAATATTTAGACTCTAATTTCATCATTGAGCATTATTAGGGACATCGTAAGATCATACAATCATCACTAGCATAACTATGAGGATATGAATATGATCTATGCCGGATAGAGATGTGGGAATCCAACCTAAGCATCAAAGACATGTAAGTCAAGATTACTAATGCAGTTAGACTCCCTAGGTCTAGTATAGTAATATTACACCTATATTAAGGCATAAGTTCTAGGATAAGCTCTAATTGTGGTCTTGTGAAAATAGACAAGGATGATACATTAGAACTCAAAGTGTCAAGTAGGACGAGCATGAATGTTCTTAAACACCTTAGACTAACAAAGTATACCCACAAGTAGAAAGAAAGTAAACATGCCCCATGTCCCCAATCTTCTAGTCAATGAAATCCTCGAAAGACTATTAGGGAGGGAGCACTTAGCAAAGAAACTGTCATAGATATCAAACAAAGAAGATCAAGTTTCATCAGAGCTTAGTGAGTTTAATGTTTAAGTGTGTGTGTGTGTGTGTGTGTGTGTGTGTGTGTGTGTGTGTGTGTGTGTGTGTGTGTGAATGTCACATCGCCATTTCTTCAAGACTTGAACTTGAATTTGATAATGAGAAATATTGTAACATCCTTGATTGTAGGCAGAGTAACTAAAAATTGTTGAGAAACACTTAATGTCAAGGGGATAAAAAGTTGAGAAATAATGTTTTGTGATTTGTCAAAGAAACCCTAATGCATAAGGAGAGCATAATAGGCTAAACAGTCATACTCCCAAGACAAGGAAAAGAGACAATTCCAAGCTAGGAAATGCATTGTGGAGCGAAAGAGTGAGACTGATAGATACAAATGTGAGGGTCTCAAGTAGCACCTATTTCCAGGTTTTCACCAATTGGAAGCATTTTTCCAAGACTTTTTATGACTTTTTAAATATTTTTTAGATTTATTTATTTATTTGGTGATACATCAAAGTGCCTATTACTAAGTTTTCACTAGCATGATCATTTTTTTAGAACATTTTTTGATTTTTAGGATTTTTTTAGGATCAATAGATATATACAAGTAGCTGAGTTGTGAGCCTTTAAGCATAGAACTTTTTTAGATGTAAAACGTTGATAGGCTCAAAAAGTTGTTCCCCTCTAGGAGTATTAAGTTGATATACACCAAATCCAAATGTTGTTGTAACAATGTAAGGACCCAACTAGTTAGGCTCGAATTTCCCTTTCTACTCTTTGTTTTGCTGATTTTTGGGATTTTCTTGAAGCACAAGCTCGCCCACTTGGAACTCATGGAGATGAACCTTTTTGTTTTAGGTAGTAGACATCCATTTTTGATAGGCCCTCATATGATAAAAAGTAGTCTTGCAGTACTCATCAAGGGTTTCTAGCTCTTATATCCTCACAACCATATGGTCTTCATCAGTTATCAACCCATGTAGGGAGACTCGTAGTGAGGAAATCTCAACTTATAAAGGTAAGACAACCTTAGAACCATAGACTAAAGAAAAAGGCATAGCCCCTATAGGAGTACATATGGTGGTCTTGTAGGCCCATAGAGTCAGATTGATCTATATGTGTTAATCTCTTCTTGATTTATGAAGTATTTTGTGTAGGATTTTAAGAAATGTCCTATTAGAGACCTCAACTTGGTCATTTCCTTAAGAATAGTAGATTTAGGACTAGTGTTGTTTGATCTTGAATTTCTTACACCTTTGTTTTAGGTCCTTATTTTTGAATTTTCCTCCATTATTAGTAACAATGGAGGATGGGATGCCATTGCGACAAAAAATGTGGTTGAGAATAATTAAAGCAACATGCTTACCTGTAGCAACAGATAGAGATACAACTTCAACCCATTTTGTGAAATATTTTGTTGTTATGATGGTAAAATTATGACCACTAAACAAACTTGGATGAATATTTCCTACCAAGTCAAAGGCCCACCACTAAAAAGGCCAATATGTAACATAACAAATAAATAATCTCGCATCCAGGAGTATGAATCAAATTACCATGTAGCTGACATTTCTTACAATATTTAGTATATCGAATAGCATCAACCTACATGATTTGCCAATAGTAGTCTACACTAAGTAGTTTCTGAACAAGTGCAAGGCCATTGGAGTGTGCCCCACAAATGTCATTGTGGACTTTGGCTAATGCCTTTTCATACTCTTTTAGTTCTAGACATCTAAGAAGCATTTCATCTAGACCCTTCCTATACAAGTCACCAGAGACCAAGGTATAGTATGAAGCATTACGAAGGAGTTTGGGTTTTTGGTTTTGCATGATATTTTTAGGAATGATTCACATAGGTAGGTGATATTGGTTGAGTAACATGAGGAATCATGGCTAGCAACAATGTACATCACATGATTGTTAGAGGAGTCATAAGCAGGGTGGTGTAATTCTTCCACTAGGAACTCAAAATGTGATTCATGTTCCTCTAACTAAAGAATAGATGCTAGGGTGGCCATAGCATCTAAAACCTTATTTTTTTCTCTAGGAATTTGTTGAAATGTTCCAAATTTAAAGTAGTTCCATAGAGCATCAATCAATTTCTTATAGGGTACCAACTTGTCATCTTTGGTTTGATAATAATTATTTACTTGGTTTATGTCAAGCTAAGAATCTCCATAGATATGTAGCTCTGAGATATGTAGCTCTGAGATCCTCTAATTTAAAGCCATTTTAATCTCATTTTTTAAGGCCTCATACTCTGTTATATTATTAGTGCAAGGAAACATAAGTTTGTAGGACTTAGCGATTGTGTTACCATGAGGCGTGATAAACAGAATGCCTACACTAGCCCCATTGTGGGTGTGAGAACCATCAAAGAATATCTTCTAGGTTCTTTCAGTGATATACATGATGGAAGCATCAGGAAACTCAATTTCCATAGGAGTTGTATCTTGCAATGGAAAGTCAACAAGCTGATCAGCTATGGATTGCACATTGATAGCTTTATGTTTGACATACTGAATGTCAAATTCAAAGAGGATCATCATCCATTTAGCCAGATGGTCAGTAAGCACATCTTTACTCAATAGATATTTTAGGGATCAATTTTTGCAATAAGGTGGACAATGTGAGCCAACATGTAGTGTATATGCTTTTGGGAGGCAAATACCACTACAAGGCAAGGCTTCTAAATGTTGATGTAGTTCATCTCATAAGCCACCAAGGTACCACTATTGTAGTAAATAGCATGCTCTTTTCCAGTTTCATCACTTTGTGCTAAGAGTGCTCCTAGGGAAGAATCTATAGCTGAGATGTATAGAATCAAAGGTTTTCTTGGGATGGGTGGCATCAATAATAGAGGTTTAGCCAAATACCCTTTGATCTGATCTAAGATTTGTTGACAACTTTCATTCCAGATACATGTGGAGCCTTTGTGCAAGTTCATGTTAAAAGATTGAGCTTTATCAGACAACTGGCATATGAACCTCCTAATGGATTATAGACATCCTTGGAGATTCCTTAATTGACTGATATTTCTAGGGGGAGGCATTTCCATGATGGCTTGCACCTTTTCAGGATCAACTTCGATGCCTTTTGTTGATATCATATAGCCTAACAATTTCACTGATGTGACACCAAAGGCAAACATTTTGGGATTTAGCCTAAGCTAAAACTATTCCATATGGTCCAATATCAAACAAAATCCATCAAGATGTGTATTTCTTTGTTTATATTTTGCCAATATGTCATCAACATAGTCTTCCATATTTGTGTGGATCATGTCATGGAAGATGGTGGCCATGGCTTGTTGATAGGTAGCTCCTGCATTCTTTAGCCCAAAGGGCATGACATTCCAACAAAAGGTACCCCATGCACATATAAAGGCTATTTTTTCTTGATCTCCAGGGGAAATTTTGATTTGGTTGTACCCAAAGAAGCCATCCATTAAAGAACACATTTCATAGCTCGCAGTCATGTCTGCAATCATGTCTATGTTTGGTAGTGGAAAATCATCCTTTGGGCATGCTTTGTTTATGTCTCTAAAATTAGTGCACAATTGAATGGACTTGTCATGTTTAGACACAGGTACAATGTTGGAAATCCACTCTGCATAATGGATAGCTCTAATAAAATTTGCACATAGGAGTTTTTCTAGTTCTACGTTGACCAAGAGAACCACATGTGGATGCATTTTTCTCAACTTTTGCTTAACAGGTTTGACATCAAGAGAAATAGATAGATGGTGTATAATTAGATCCGTTTCAAGACCCGACATATCTAAGTAAGTCCATGTGAAGTTGATTTTTTCTCTTGAAAGAACTTAGTAAAGTTCTCCTTTTCTTCAATTGATAAAGACTGAGCCACATGAATGATATTTGGTGATTGTTTGTACCCAAGTTGATAGGTTGCATGGGTTAGATGAGAACCGAAGATCTATCCTAAAAATAGGTTGGAAGACTACCAAGCACCTCATCCTCATGTGCCTCAAAGAGTTTTTCACCCTTAGATATGTCTTTATTTTTACTTTTTTGTGGTTCTTTTTTTGGTTCAGACACCACCACAAAGTGGTTTTTGCCATCTGAACACTTATTTTTTCTTTTTATCTTATGACTAAGGTACTTGATATCTGTTCCTATCATGTTAATTATGGGTTCACTAGTTGAAGACATCACAGGTTCGATAGTGTTGTAGTAGCAAGAAATCTCATAGTCATTTTGAAAAGACTATAGTTCAGGTCTTTGGTGTTGAGTAACCCAATCTATGAGATTAGGTTGGACTAACGATAGGGATGTGGAGGCTTCAAGATTGTTGATACGAAAGGAGTCATCTTGGGTGATATGAGAAGTCAAGCCTAAAGTGAAATTTCAAAAGGAATCTATATCAGGAAGAGGCCTAGAGGGATCAGTGTGATCCACTAAAGCAGTTTGCAAACCAAACTTGTCAAACCCTAAACTAGACCCTTCGACTATGCTTGGTTGGGTAGCATAGGCATGGACAACATCCACTCCTAATTCAAAAGATGCATCTGATAGGCTTTCCCATTCATACTCACCGTAATCTATGCTTTGGTTCCTAACAATCAAGCGAACAATGTTCTCTCTAATCCTTCCTTTATTTGGATCTTCATGATCAAATTCATCTTATTGGTGTTGCCTAGAGGTAGAAGCATCTATTTCATTAGAGGTGACTGCCCTAAGGAGAGAAGTAGGAGGCATAAAATCCTCTTCTTGTATAATAGTTGCAGCGAAGGATAGTTCATCATCCTCTAATTCACTAAACATGGGAGCTCTTTTGTCAAATCTGGGTAATCCATCTTCTAGCCCAAAGCCTAGGCTAGCAGTATCTCTAGTTTGGCGACCCTCAGTGTGACTTAAGGGTTCTATGAGAGCTTTCTTGTTACTAGTTAAGGGCCCGTGGCCCTAATAAGTCATTTTTGTTAGAAACTTGTATCCATAGCACTTAGGAGAGAGAGGAGTAGTGACCATGACTTCCTCTACATCTTCCTCTACCCATTTTTCCTTGTCTGTATTATTTTTGTGTAGGATCTTGAGGTAAGTCACTTAGCACAGGTTGAGTAGGTTTTATTGTTTTATTATTTGGATTATGGAATATGTATGTAGGTGGATCAATTTTTCTATTGTGCTAAGATGTAATATACACATATATACATACACATATGCATGCATGTGTGTGTGTGTGTGTGCGTGCACATGCATATGCGTATGTATATGCATATGTATGTATGTATGTATGTATGTATTATATATTGTACATTATAAATGTGTCACACTCTAAAGCATTCTATCCAAGTGATTCCATGAGTTCAGAATGCTTGGATATCCACTTAAAGCTCCCTATCCACACAGTGCAAGAGAGTATGTTTCAAGAACAAGAAGGCTCTCAGTTGAGCCTTAAAGATACTCTTCTTGCTAGTAAACCATGCAATGGGAGGTTCTCTTAGAGACATGATGCAAGAGTGCAAATGTCCACAAAGAATGCCTCAGGAATTCAATGCAAATGTGGATTAAACTAGTACAAGTATACAAAATGTAGCTACAATGATAAGAATGAAAGTGTTACAAATCCAACTATTGAGTTATATGATTTAAGCTATTACAAAAAAAAAAAAAAAAAACTACATGCAACTATACTAAAATGCCATATGATCTTAAACTAGTATGTGATGGATAAGAGAATGAGACAAGGGATGAGGAGTTCTCCACAAAGCTCCAAAGAAACCCATTAGAAAACCTACAGCATAACAATACTAAAAAGATGGATGGATCCTTTGACAAGGGGGGAGCTCTTTCTTTTATAGTTGTACGGACGATAGAGATCAAGGTCAACATGATGGAAGATCAAGGGTGGAGTTTGAAAATAGGAGTGATCCATGTGCACACGCAAGTCAACCAGTAAAATAGAAGTTGACTTCCCATATAAGACAAAAGTCACAAAGCCTTTTCTTTTGATTTGTAAAATAGAAAAAGGACTTTGTGTGTGCATTTTAAGTGGGTTATGAGAAAGGGGGACTTTTATTTAATTAAAAGGGGACATATTCTTTTAATCAAATAATGGACTTAGGATAGCATAGTCAAACTAGAGGTTATAATCAAATTAATTGATTTTATCAATTTGGTCTAGGAAAATGATTAATTAATTTAGCCAAAATGTTGAGAAGGGGTCTAATAGTCTAGGTGACCATTTTTAGGTGATTAAAGTTCCCCTCTTTGACTAATGTGTGATCGATCTGGGAACACATTACATCAAGGAAAATAGAAGCCAAGTAGGCAGCAATAGAGATATCTGATTCCGAAGAACGAAATGCACAAAGAGATGGAAAATCCTAAATGTACAACCTAATAGTAGTAGTACTGAACACTAGGAAAGAGATGACATCAAAACTCAAGAAGAATGCTAACACCAAGAAAAGCAGATAGACCGAGAGAAAATGATAAGATCAAACATATGCTCCTAAAAAATATATAGTTGAGCAAGCAATGATAGAGTATTTTCGCCCCCTTGGGATCAAAATAAAAATAAGGTAAGGGGATGCAAAAATGAGCTAGATATGAGTAGATCAAGATATAGAAAATTCCACGATGACAGGTAGATGATTAAAACCAAAGAGTGACCACAGGGAAATGATAGAATGCCCTAGTTTGACCAGAGTTGACCACGGAGGATAAATCTTAAAAGTTGGGTCAAATCAAGTAGAAAGGTGATTTTAGACATGAAAATATGAATTAGAGTGGATATGAAGT
Organism: Cupressus sempervirens; assembly: GCA_028749045.1. Taxonomy (NCBI): domain Eukaryota; kingdom Viridiplantae; phylum Streptophyta; class Pinopsida; order Cupressales; family Cupressaceae; genus Cupressus; species Cupressus sempervirens. Next base: position 555,046,150 of record CM053785.1, on the reverse strand, counting down.
GTGGAAATGGTGAAGACATGAAGAAATGAAGATTCCCCAACGATGATTCGAAGATCACACCTCAAAAGGTGAGCTAACTACATAGAAGGTAGAATTTTAAAATGTGATTTTGACTATCAAGATGAACTCAGATTTCAATTTCAACCCTAAAAATGGATCCAAGACATCGAAATTAGCCAAGGGTGCAATTTTCACGAAATTCTAAGGAGTTTGGAAAAATGGGTCAAAATTAGGTCGGAAGGCTATATAAGGGGTCCAAGTTTAATTTTCAAATCATTTTGTCTTTTGTGATTTTTGAGAGCTTGTGAGTGGTTGAGAGAGCATCATGGCTTTGGCAAACATACTAACTCACCCACGGTGGGTGCCAAAAGTGTACACTATAAATGTGTCACACTGTAAACCACTCTATCCAAGTGATTCCATGAGTTTGGAATGCTTGGATGTCGGCTTAGAGCTCACTATCCACAGAGTGCAATAGAGTGTGTTTCAAGAATAAGAAGGCTCTTAGCTAAGCCTTAGAGATACTCTTCTTTCTAGTAAACCATGCAATGGGAGGTTCTCTTAGAGACAAGATGCAAGAGTGCAAATGTCCACAAAGAATGCCTCAAGAATGCAATGCAAATATGGATTAAACTAGTATGAGTATACAAAATGCAACTACAGTGATAAGAATGAAAGTGTTATAAATCCAAATATTAAGCTATATGATTTAAGCTATTGCAAAAAAAGAACCAAGCTACATGCAACTATACTAAAATGCCATATGATCTTAAGCTAGTATGTGATGGATGAGAGAATAAGACAAGGGATGAAGTTCTCCACAAAGCTCAAAAGAAACCTGTTAGAAAACCTGTAGCATAACAATACTCAAAAGATGGATGGATCCTTTGACAATGGGAGAGCTTTTTCTTTTGAAGTTGTACGAACGGTAGAGATTAAGGTCAACATGATAGAAGATCAAGGGTGGAGTTTGAAAATAGGAGTGATCCATGTGCACAAACAAGTCAACCAATAAAATAGAAGTTGACTTCCCATATAAGACAAAAGTCACAAAGCCTTTTATTTTGATTTGTAAAATAAAAAAAGGACTTTATGTGTGCACTTTAAGTGGGTTAGAAGGAAGGGGGACTTTTATTTAATTAAAAGGGGACATGTTCTTTTAATCAAATAATGGACTTAGGATAGCATAGTCAAACTATAGGTTATAATAAAATTAATTGATTTTAGCAATTTGGTCTAGGCAAATGATTAATTAATTTAGCCAAAAATGTTGAGACGGGGGATAATAGTCTAGGTGACCATTTTTAGGTGATTACATATGTATGTATGTATGTTTGTTTGTTTGTTTGTATGTATGCATGTATGTATCTATATTAAATTAAATTTTAAATCACATTTCTAAAATCTCCTAACATTAATTAAAAATATAAAAGAAAAATGGTATTCTACTTTCCTTCTAAAATTTGATCTTTATATGCATTTGTAAAAAGAGTGATCTAACTTCAATTTACATAAGCCTATCCATTCCATTTTCTCCACAGCTTAAGTAGAAAAAAGGGCAATCATAACATTCTTGAGAAGGCCCTAATTCATGTTTGAATATGTTCAACCACCATTACACATAAAAAAAAGTTCCTTCAAAAACTTGAGAAATAACATAAATGGTAGGATGATTGTCTATGTAATGCAAGAGCATCTCAGCTTCTAAGTCATCAATATTTTGGACGGAAAAGCTCTAAAAATGTGGTCTTGGCATTTATGAGGAATTCTAATTTCTTGATGTAAATAAGTGTGTTCTCTATGTTGATGAATAATTTCTAGAGAGGATGAGTCATAGGTCTAGATGGGTAGATTTAGTTGTAATGAATTTATCTTGTTATACACTTGTGAGATTCTAGGACTAAATCATAGCAAGATTTAAATAGGATTAGCTAGAGAGATTTTAATATCTAAAACAAATATGTTTTTTTTTTCTAAATTTGTTATGTTTAGTCATTGTAAGCCTAAGTAGGAGAGGCATAGAGAGGTCGAGTAACAATATAATGTAGAGAAAGTGATGAAAAATTGAAGGGAAGAAAAGGGAAAATAGCCATTTTGTTTACTAAGATCTTATATTGGAAGCTTTCTCATATTGTACGAAGTTAGAGTTCTCTTACCTTGGAGAATTTGTAAGGATTTTTGAGTATTAATGTATGCTTTGTAAAATATTTTTTCTTACTTTTATCTTTACATTGTTATGTTTTTGGTTATGAGTTAGTAAAGGTGGTGTCACCCTTGTCATAGCATGTGAGTGGCCAAGATAAAATATTATGTATCAAACCAGATATTATCAATGAATGAGAAGTAAGTGCAATGAAAATATTTTTAATGGGATACCCTTTATAATTTATCTACTTAATCTATTATATGTGCTCTATCTCTCCATGATTTGATATTAGAGCCAAAGTTTCATATTGTTAGAGAAGAGGTGAAAGAAATTTATTAGATGCATGAGATGAGTTGTATTAGTGTTGGTTGATGTGGAGGTAAATTTCCAAGGAAATCACCTTTAGGATCAACTTGTGTTATTTTTTTGTTATTGAATGCATAGGAGATTACTGGTATGTAATCATTCAGAATTTGATAATTTCAAATGTATATTAATGGTTTGATGATACACCCATATTAGATTCATTATAACTAGTACCAATTTAAAGTGTTATTATAAGTATTGGTTGAGTGCATTGCTAGATTAGATGCATGTGTTCCAAATATTAAACAATGTTGAACTTGAAGATCAATTGAGAGTCTAGAGCTTTTTCTTTCAAGAGATAAATAAGTATGGTAAGAGATAATGAAGTTGAATTAACACCACCGTGAGGTAAGGAAAATAGTTGAATTGAAGCTAGAAGTCGTAATCTATGTTTTAAGAGCTCCAAATTATTGTTATGAATATGCTTTGAGATGAAGCACAGATGAAACCCTTTGAAGGAATAATATACCAATATAAAATTAACTAAGTAACTCATAAAGTATTTCAGTGAGTTGTATGTGGATATATATTCTTTTAAGTGTGCGAGTGCAGAAGTAGAATATTCAAAGCATTGACATTTTGATGAGAATAAATCTAAGTCAGTAGACTACTCAAGATGAGGTATTTGGGTTTAGTTACAAGTTTTTGAATAATGTGGTTGTACCTTTATTGAGATGCTATTGGTTTTGGGTTAATGAAGTTCGTGTTGGAAATAGATACTATTAAGGGGGGGTGAATCAATATTCTACAAAATTTTGCCCACGACTGAATATTGTTAATTACTTTATAACATGCATATGAAAGTAAACCAATAATGTTGAACAGTAAATATAAGCATGCACACAGACAACTCATAACACCATTATTTGTTAACTAGGGAAACCGTAGCCAAAGGAAAACCCCGGTGGGGATGATACCCACTAGATGGTTCACTAAACAATGGGATCTTGTTAAGGATATTGACCTTGTTAGGAGTCTATGAAACACATATAGCGTTCGGTCAACTTGGGGGAGTCACCTCAGGGTGGATTGACTCGAGTCCTTGTTAGAGGACTAGGTCCTATTAGAAGCCTCAACCCTGTTAGGAGCTGGTAAATAAAATACAATGTATACAAGAAGAGACCACTACCCTAACATGCATTTATACAATAAGGTTCTTCGCAAGAACAAATATACATACAAAACTTTTTCACTGTTGTAATTCGCACTTTGTTTGATCATACATTAGATAGTTCACATATCATCTCATTGGATTCACATCTATCACAGATATCACATAGATCGCACACTTATTTGCGCAAGATAAAATCTTCTTAGTCAGCCTTCTTGTCTTCACATGCTTGACATTATATAAAATAACTTATGGATTAATATCCACATAGTTGAATCATACAACTCAATTCTCTGCTATGCTTTATTCTGCTCTATTAAATATTTGTATTGGTATTTCAACTTTAACTTGCATCGTACTGATTGTACATACCTATGCACTAGCACATGTCATCATGACACTGTCATAGAGCTTTCCTCAACTATGCATAAGCTAACTCTTAATGAGTCATCCACATCTGTCTTTATACTACTGCAAACTATCTAACACTTAGACAAATTTCTAACTCTAAATGCATAAATGAAATGTTAAATATATGTTGCCATAAATGAAAACTATTAAGACATTTATACAGCTAAATTTCCAACAATCTCCCCCTTTTGTATTGATGCCAACATTTGGGAAAATTGGCTAAGCCCAAAATGATGTCATGCATAATAAAAAAACAAATAAAGTAACTACTTGAGATTACCTTCAAAACATAACAATTTTATTCATGTTTTGATGGATCATTAAATTCATTAACACTCCTTTTTACATTGATACATAAGTGTACTCCCCCTTACATTTTCAATATACAATTTCCTTAAATATATTACTTTTCCTCCTTAGTTCATACATACATACAATTTTCCTTTACATATTACTCCCCCTTTGACATCAATGGCAAAGGTGTAAAAAAAATGTATCCAAAAAATGGTTGGCCTACTATTGATCAACTTGCTATTCTGGAAAAACAATTTGCATAAACAAGTTTTAGTTTTACAACTTCCTTCTTCTAGTTCTCCTTGATTGTATCAGAGATATTGAGTAGTGTGCATAGTCATAAGATGCCACTTCAAGTGTGCTCAAATCATGTCATAGGAAGTCTTTGCTATAAGACACTCCTTCAGTTTCCTCTACAAAATGCTAATTTTGGATGACAAAATTTCTCTAAGACTAGAGAATCTCTTTACTGCCTTCTCCTAATTAGACTCCAAACCACTAATTACACTATGGATCTTCTCCACTTCTATTCCACATTCTTCAATGCTGGTCTTTGGGAGTTGTAGCTTTGTAGTGATTGATTCAAGTTCACTCATCTTTCCCTTTATCTAACTCTCAAAGTCAGTTAGGTACTTGTATGATAGGGCGTACTGTCCACACAACTTTTTACCTTCATCGATGTGTTTCCTAAGTTCCTTGATGCTTCCATCAAGTGCCTTGAAGCCACTCCTCACATTAGTGCACATTGTATCAAATAGTGTTGCATCATGTTTGGCCTGAGCTTGTATTGACACTACCTCAACTAAAGTTGTGAAATCTTCATAAAAAATATTCACCAACTTCTTGACCTTTGACTGCAAGTCTATATAGGCTACAATTGTGTTAACTTTCTTCTGCATTTTGTCTAGAACTTGAATTAATGTCTTCTCCAAAGACTTTATTGATTTGTTCTTTTCAAACAACTTGCTTAGTGAGATTATTAAACCTTTCTGATCATCATCGTCATTAGATGGTACAATTATTGTTGCTACTGCTAGAGTTACTATAGGAATAAGTGCAACTACTTTCAGTTTTGTGCTCTTCTTAGTTTTCTTCTTCTCTTCCAATCTCTCAATTTCTTTCCTTGCATCTTCTTCAGCTTTCTTCTTTCTTCTTCTTTTCTTGCTCCTTTTTCTTTTCTCTTCTTCTTCTTCTTCTTCTTTCTTCTCTTCTTCTTCTTTCTTTTTCTTCTCCTCTTCTTCTTGCTTTTTCTTCTCTCCCTCTATCTTTTTATTTTCTTCCTTTATCCTCTTTACCTCTATTATCCTCTCTATTTCTTTCTTCTTTTATTCTTCTCTCTTCTTTACCTTAGTTTGTTTCTTCTTCTCCTCTTTTTCATCATCATATCAGCTAGTGTATGTTGTTATATTACTAATAATATATTGGCCAAATGTTGCAAAAGGATTCTCCTTTGCATCCATAGTTACGTGTGTACTATACACTTGCATGGATTCAGTACCCATGACAATGTGTGGTGGTGAGAGTGTATGTTGTGTCCCTTCTGCTTCTTCCTCATCACTGGAAGGTGTATTGGCTTCTACATATACTAGGCTTTCAGCTTTGGGCTACGTACTCATCTTAGCTATTGCGGTCATGGATTTTACAATTGCCTCCTTTGTTTCCTTCCTAACATCCTCATAGTTACCTCCCATCAAAATAATTCCTCTTCTTTTATTCCTCAGCAAGGGCTCAATACCCTTCAAAATTTTGTCTGAATCCTCCTTGGAGTTAGTTTCACACAACTTGTTGATCATCATTATTCTCAATTTGGTGTCTTCTTCTAACACTCTTCTCTTTCTATTCAATAGCCTATTAAAAAAGCACTTCTGGAATCTTATTTTGTATACTATCAAATATCTTATTCCTCAATATCATATTCCTCACTATAACATTCTTTAACTACCTTCTATCCATATTATTATACAAGCTATAGTACTTATTCAATTATACAAAATTGTCATCATTAATTATTTGCATGTTAAGCTTCTCTACCTTAGGTTTCCACGCTTTCTTGCCAGCTGATGTTTAGTCTTCTTGTGCATGTTGCACTACTGGTCCATCTCAGCTTCATCCTTAGAACTTTTAGATTCACTGACTTGCATGATTTTCCTTCTCTTTCCTGGTCCACTGGTGGTCTACTTGACCCTTTTCTTGGATGATGGTATAGGTTCTTGTTTCACTTTCACCAATCTCTTTGATTTCCTTTGAGCAATAGCCGCTTCCACCCCTAGTTGCCTCCTAGGTTGATCACTCCTTGTCCCAGCTAGTTACACTTGTGCCACTATTGCATAAGGCACAATAAGGGCTTGTGCACATGCTTGTGCTTTAGTTACACCTTCTAAAGGTCCTACAACAACAATGGGAATTTTTGCTATCACTTCAGACTACCCCCTTGCTTTCATCTCAAGTGTTATCCCTTTTACCTCATTGTATTCATCTTGAGTCATACCTGATTCCTTAAGGATGGAATCAATTACTTTCTCTAGTTTCTTCTTGCTCTCCTTGTTGTGTAGCTCAAAGTGAACTATTCTCATTTTCTCCTCACAGGTTCCCCATCTAGGACACTCAGTGTTGTTCTCTAATTGAAGTATGATATGTGCATACCCTTCTATAAACTTTGTGCTCATCTCATATGCCATGGGCTCTACGAACTTAACTCTTGGTTCCACAACTTCCATGCTTGTGTTATTTGTCTCCACCATGAAGCATATATCATCTTTGTACTTCTCTATCGTAGAGGGAGGTATTTTGTACCTCCATTTCATCTCAGAACAGAAATTCTTCATCATTCTATCAATGTCATCATCTCTAACATTCTTTAGCTTAGATTTGTAGCATTGAGTCATCAATTTCATTGCACACTCATTGCTATCCCAATTTGTCATTCCGAGGAACTTCCTTGTAGCTATTTGTCTTCTTCAGTTTTCTAATGTTATCTAACAACTGCAATATGATAATCTCACACAAATTAAATTTGATTCCTTCAACTACCATCACATAGGCTGCATGCACAAATCCAGCTGGTACTAAGTTAAACCTTGAACCATGGTTGAGCTTGTACCTTAATATATTACTCAACGATTTTACTCCTTTATCTTGAATGGAGTCTACCTACATGTTTCTTCCATCAAATCTTATATTCAGGTTGGTTTCAACCATATTTACTGCATTCTTCTCATTCACATGGTTACATCCCTCATTACTCAATCCTGTGACCTTATGAACTGGGTCATTGTCAATAACTATTTGAGCATCACCTAGCCACAACATATCATCATGTACCCTACTCAGAATGATTTAGGTCCAATCATTGTTGTCAAACTCCATATAAAACATGTATTTCACTAGATTCAACTCATTTAGGTGCACATACTCAGACTTCAAAGTTAGGTCATTGTTGCACATGACTCCTAAGTCCTGATAAATATCATCATCACCTATACTCTCTATCTTACAGTGAATATAGCTTTTGATAACTTCAACATGAAGCACATTCTCTGAAACTTACAAAAATGCACCCAACGGGTCATCCAAAAGAAAAACAAATGGATGTTTCTTGAATACATACTGTGATCTATCACTCACATCATAGATGGTCTAACTAGCCATTGAGACTATAACTATAAGCACTTAAAAACTAGATTTAAACTCTATAAAATACCTTAAAATTGTGTTTTAGGGCTTCTATAACTTTGCGCTTCACAAACCTCTCTTCACACTTCAATTCATTGTCAATTTTCTCAAGGCACTTCACATGAACAAATGGTATACACAATCCTTAAATCATTTAAAATCACACTGCGCATTAAATGTGTATCTATCACAAGTTCAAATACTATTTTTGTCTACTAGAAAATTTATTTCTGAATTCTCGCTTACCATGATCATGTCTAGACGTGTGCACTTGACTATAACTTCCTTTCTATGCCATTTACCTCCTATTAGCTGTGCAACTTCCAACTTTATTTCTAACATTGGTTCTAACGAACTGACACTCTGTCCCTTCTAAAACTGCTTAATTCATGTAGGATGAGTCACAAATAATTGTTGACTTCAATTTCCCTTCAGGTGCATCAAAGTACTACTCTTCCAAAATTGTGCAAGAACTTTATGGATCCTTAGCTTTCACAAATTCTACCTTGAATTCATCAACATGCTCCTTAATTTCTTCCTTCTTACTATTATAACTGCAATTTCCATTCCTTCTGTCATTTTTTTGTTGTTCCTCCTATTATTAGGATTCTTGTTGAAGTTCCTTTTGTCCATTCTACAGTATCTTGATGTATGTCTAAAGTTATTACATAACTGACATAGTAGTGCATTTCTTCTCTGATTGCTTCCATTCTAATTTTCAGGTGCTCTGCATTTCCTTGCAATGTGTCTAGGATTGTTACACTTGTAACATAAAATCTGCTTCTTTTCACCATTGGGTCTCTCTCCATCATTGGATCAACTTTGTGATCTCCTTCTTCCATTACTTGCATGGTTATTGTTCCTGAACATTCTACTATTTACATGATTACCATCAAATTTAGGTTTCTTACATTCTACTACTTTATTCCATAATCATGACAATTATAACAATAGAAATTAGTAATAGGTTTAAAAGACTTAACTATGCAATCTCTTTTCATATGACCAACTTTGTTGCATATAAAATATCTACCTTTGAATTCATGTCTAACTTCCTAGTGTGAATTATCTTACTTAGGTTGATCAACTTGCTCTAGTGTCTTAGGTTCATTAGATTTCTCAGACAAATCAACTACCTCAACTTCTATAGATGATTGGATCATATTTTGATCAATTTTCTTAGGGGGTTCTACAATAGGATCTGGTTCTTTCCTAATCTCAACTTTCTTTGTTGACTTTTATCCAATAAGGTATCCAAGACCTATCTTGTCATAAGAGGGTCTCTAAAAATACATTTGCTCATCAATTTTCTCAAAACTTGTGTAAAGTTTCTCTAACTGTTGTTTGCCTTGTGTTAACTCACCTATAATGTCCCCTTTTTGGGACATTAAAATATTAAAGGCATATTACAAAGTGGGAAAAAAGGACAAGAAGGGATAGTTGAAAAGCTAGGAGGGAAGTCGAAGAGTCACAACTATGAGGATAAAAGGAGATGAGACTCTTTCATTTGGGCATGCTTAATTTATTATTTAGATTCAGTTTCTCTCTTGGGAGAGTAATCGAAAGCCTCATCTTTCAGCCACTATGAGGACAAAACCCCTTGTGTTAATAGATAGTGGACGAAGATCCATTGTCTGTGGAGATGTCATTTCAGGTGTCTCATGTGTGCTTACAAGTTCTTCTTTGAGTGTTCCAATTTGACTGTAAATTTTGTGTTTAAGATTAATTTTCAAGTACTATTGCATTGTTGTTGTATAATGCAATAATGTTGTTTTAAGGAATTTTATGAGAGTTATCTAGTTTTATACTGTGGGTCTGATATGCATTTTAATATGCTTGAATCCTGAGTATCATTTTGAGAAAGAACAATTTAATAACTATTGGAGTTTCTGTTGGATTTTAGTGTATTTTGTAATATCTCTGCATATGTTTAGTTTTGAATATATTGGGAGGAAAAAATGATTAAATATCTTATTTGTGATATTTCATCTCCTTTCACAATAATGTTGTACTTTTCCAACTCAGCATGTTCTATCTTAATAGAATCTAATTCATATGCCACTTGACTCAACTGGGATCTAAGATCTATATTCTCATATTTTAGATCAGGTTCAATCTTATTATCATTTGACTTAAGACTCAACATAAGTTCAACAATTTTCAACTCATGTTTCAAGACCTCATTTTCTTTCTTGAGATTTCCTACTTCATTATTGTCATTAGCCTGCACAATTGATTATTTACCAGATTTTAGAGCATCAATTTTATCTTTCAATTTGCCAATATACACTATTGCATCTTCATACCTATCTTTCAAGTTACCTCTCTCTTATGTAAGAAGGTCAATTTGCTCAAGAGATTCTTCTAGGTTTCTCTTTAACTATTCCATATTCACAGGGATCTTACTCAAGCTATTAAGCCTCTTCAAAGTAACTAGGCTTTTATACCAATTGTTAGAAATAGATAATACTGAGAGGGGGAGTGAACTAGTATTCTACAAACTTTTGCCCACAACTGAATATTGTTAATCACTTTATAACATGCATATGAAAGTAAACCAACAATGTTGAACAATAAATATAACCATGCACATAAAGAACTCATAACACTATTATTTGTTAACTAAGGAAACCTTGGCCAAGGGAAAACCCCAGTGGGGATGATACCCACTAGATGATTCACTAAACAATAGGATCATGTCAAGGATATTGAACCTGTTAGTAGTCTATGAAATACATATAATATCTTGAGTCCTTTTTAGAGGACTAGGCCTTATTAGAAGCCTCAACCTTGTTAGGAGTTGGTAAATCAAATACAATGTATGCAAGAATAGCCCATTGCCCTAACATGCATTTACACAATAAGGTTCTTCTCAATAATAGATATACATAGAAAACTTTTTCACTGTTGTAATTCGCACTTCATCTGATCATACATCAAAAAATTCATATATCATCTCATTGACTTCACATCTATCACAAATATCACATAGATCATACACTTATCTGTGCAAGATAAGATCTTTACTTATACTTTGCAAATTTGCAAAACTCTACTTAGTTGGCCTTCTTGTCTTCACATGCTTGATATTAAATAAAGTAACTTATGGATTAATATACACATAGTTGGCTCATTATGACTTAGTAATTATTTTGTTACCAAAATAATTCCTCAAGTCGTACAACTCATTTCTCTACTCTGCTCTGTTAAATATATGTACTGGTATTTCAACTATAACTTGCATCGTATTGACCGTACATGTCTGCGCACGGGCACACATCATCATGACACTCTCATAGAGCTTTCCTCAACTGTACATATGCTAACTCTTAATGAGTTGCCCGTACATATCACATACATCTTTGTATTACTACAAACTATCTAACACTTAGACAATTTTCTAACTCTAAATGTGTAAATAAATTTTGAATATATGTTGCCATAAATGACAATTATCAAGACATCTATCTAACCATATTGCCAACAATTAGTTGTATTCATAAAATGATTTAGAATCCACCATAAGATGTGTTAATATAAGTAACAAATAGAAGTACCACTTGTGTTTCAAATATGTAGTTAAGTGTTTTTTTTTTCTAGAGGGTTGGATCCAATTAAACAAATGACTAAATGTTTTGGAGGTTATATTTACAATAAATTTGAAATTATTTAACATGAAGTATATATTTGGGGAAACTGAATGAATTCTAGTAGCAAGAACAACCCACCTACCTTTTGACCCCATCTTTTGGTATTAAAATGAGTATTCTCTTTGGATCAAAATTGTTCATTGGGTGATTTTTTTTACAACTTTTAGCAATTTTGAATCTTAAATATGGAAGGTTTACTATTCTTTTTATGTCAAGATCTTTACGAAATCAGGCTGACTACCAATGTATTGTAAAATTGTTAAAGAGAAGGATCTTATGCCAAATGAGTTTGGCAGAGCACCAGTACTCTAGAACTATGAATGGGGGGGAGTAATGGAGGAAATGTTACTTATGTTCATATCATTCTCTATTACTTATAGAAACAACAAAAGTAAAAGTACTTTTTCTATAATGAATTCCCTTCTTGGATATTCTTGTACTGGTGTTTCTGGTAAGCCAAAACCAAATTTCATGCCAGTTATTTCTAGAGACTAACAATTTCCCTTACCTCTTATTTTAGTGATTATCTAGTTGGTAAAGATCTTTGATAGAGATTACATCAAGCTTAGTAAAACCTTAATTTTATATTATTCAAAGAGGTAGTGTTGATGAAGCTTAGTAAATTGATATACAAGAAAATGCAGTTTGTCACACCTTTTCGCAATAATAGATATACATAGAAAACTTTTTCACTATTGTAATTCGCACTTCATCTGATCATACATCAGACAATTCATATATCATCTCATTGACTTCACATCTATCACAAATATCACATAGATCAGAAACTTATCTGTGCAAGATAAGATCTTTACTTATACTTTGCAAATTTGCAAAACTCTACTTAGTTGGCCTTATTGTCTTCACACACTTGACATTAAATAAAGTAACTTATGGATTAATATACACATAGTTGGCTCATAATGACTTAGTAATTATTTTGTTACCAAAATAATTCCTCAAGTCGTACAACTCAATTATCTACTCTGCTCTGTTAAATATATGTACTGGTATTTCAACTATAACTCGCATCGTATTGATTGTACATGTCTGTGCATGGGCACACATCATCATGACACTCTCATAGAGCTTTCCTCAATTGCGCATATGCTAACTCTTAATGAGTTTTCTGTACATATCACATACGTCTTTGTATTGCTACAAACTATCTAACACTTAGACAATTTTCTAACTCTAAATGTGTAAATAAAATGTTGAATATATGTTGCCATAAATGACAACTATCAAGACATCTATCTAACTATATTGCCAACAATTAGTTGATTTCATAAAATGATTTAGAATCCACCATAAGATGTGTTAATATAAGTAACAAATAGAAGTACCACTTGTGTTTCAAATATGTAGTTAAGTGTTTTTTTTTCTAGAGGGTTGGATCTAATTAAACAAATGACTAAATGTTTTGGAGGTTATATTTACAATAAATTTGAAATTATTTAACATGAAGTATAGATTTGGGGAAACTGAATGAACTCTAGTAGCAAGAACAACCCACCTACCTTTTGACCCCATCTTTTGGTATTAAAATGAGTATTCTCTTTGGATCAAAATTGTTCGTTGGGTGATTTTTTTACAACTTTTAGCAATTTTGAATCTTAAATATGGAAGGTAAAATGTTACTATTCTTTTTATATCAAGATCTTTACGAAATTAGGCTGACTGCCAATGTATTTTAAAATTGTTAAAGAGAAGGATCTTATGCCAAATGAGTTTGGCAGAGCATCGGTACTCTAGAACTATGAATGGGGGGGAGTAATGGAGGAAACGTTACTTATGTTCATATCATTCTCTATTACTAATAGAAACAACAAAAGTAAAAGTACTTTTTCTATAATGAATTCCCTTCTTGGATATTCTTGTACCGGTGTTTCTAGTAAGCCAAAACCAAATTTCATGCTAGTTATTTCTAGAGACTAACAATTTCCCTTACCTCTTATTTTAGTGATTATCTAGTTGGTAAGGATCTTTGATAGAGATTACATCAAGCTTAGTAAAACCTTAATTTTATATTATTCAAAGAGGTAGTGTTGATGAAGTTTAGTAAATTGATATACAAGAAAATGCAGTTTGTCACACCTTTTCTCTATTATAGTTGTTAGAGATGATGTAAACACAAACACTATGTTAGTGTAGATATACACTTACTTACTTCTTTCATTGAGGTATCGATAACAGTTATTCCTCTTCCACTCTAAGACAATGCAGAGCAAGGGTATAGAGATCACAAGGGCATAACACAACAACAAAATCGTAGAGCAAGGCATAGAGATCACAAGGGCAAGACATGACAATGAAATCACAAAGCAAGGGCACAACAATGAAATGCAGAGATCACAATGGAACAACAACAAACTCCTAGATCCACACTCTTTTGCAACTAATCTCCACCAATGTTCAGAGCTCCTCACACTCTTTTGTGTGCAATTCTCCATTATTAATCAAATGGGGAATGATTAATGTCATATTTTTTTGTTTTTTTTGTTATTAATAATGTGAACGTCACAATTACAACACCAACATTGGCATAACAATGACATCGAGGACACTTGCAAAAAAATAAAAAAATCACACCATTGCCTCAAATTGCCATCGCAATTTGACCCCAAATTTTGTAGTGTTCTAGAAGACTTTACACCTTGATGGTAGCGATGTTTCTTATAAACTAGAAAATGAGACTTAGAGCCAAACCATTACACTTTCAATTAGAATTTCAGTTGTTGTTGGTTTATCGGTATCACCATTTCTAGCTATTAGATAGAAGTGTAGTTCAAAAATTTAATCTTTCTCATTACTCGTTGTGTGAGTAAGTGGATTTTTTTTGAAAGAAAAGAGGAAAAAATATAGTTAAACCCTATACAAAATCTCTCAGCTTCTTCCTTACCTCGAGTTGATGCAAGGAATGGTGAGAAGGGGGAGCCTTCCTTAATGTAGGAGACTACCTATTTTATGACTGGACTTTCACTAAAAATGTTGGTTGCAATCCTACCAACAGTTTTTGGCAACTCTATTGGAGACATAATGTGCATTTGAGAGCCTCATGCTTTCACATGAAGTAGACTCGTGCCTATTTTCATTGTAAATATTCATTGTAATTTTATTTCTTGAAGATATTTCAAGGATTTTCTAAGGACATGTAAATGGCCCTAGGTCCTTGGGGAAATGCTTTTGGTTTGTTGAATCTAGCTCCATCTCTACATGATCTTCCTTATGGCTCATAAAAAAACTTTTCCAAGTTTTATGGTGATGAAAAACAACATCTAGATGAACATATTGTTACTTTCTACATTAAATGTGGTGTTCATGTTATTGAATACAAGGACGTGTCTGTATGGTTGTTCGTGGAAACTCTAAAATATGTGGTTGATGATTAGTTATACCATTTATTATCATAAAATGGGCTACTCTCAAAGCCAAGTTTGAGGAAAGGTTCAAGCCTCTTGAAGATGTCCATAAATTGTTCACCCAACTTGCTCAGCTAAAGAAGTCATCTCATGTGCTTATGGGTAAATTTGTTGTTCATTTCAACAAATTGACATGAAATTTTTTAATTGTTGTTCAACCTACAACTGGTAATTTGAAGTGTTCCTTTTTTAGTACTCAAATTCCTGAAGTCAATTTTTTATTAAGGAGAGAAGCCCTGGCTTCTCTCACAGTTGTACAAACATTGGCAATTCACATTGAAGATGATTTTATTCTTGCTAGAAAGATAAGAATCAAAGCAAGCGGGTTTGAAGAAAGTTATTATCCTTCTAATTAATTTTATTCTAGCACAAGGAGGGGTCTTGCAATATAGAGGTTAACAAATGAGTTACTTGCGCTGGAAGATCAAAGAGTCATCATTACTCATGAAGATGCACAAAGGAGGCATCTTCCAACGATTCCTCATAGTTTTATCATTGGGAATAAAAAAAAAATGGCTTCACCATCAAAGAAGCTTGCAATTGAGGAACCATTAGTGACGACAACAGTGAATCATCCTGTATCCAAAGTTAGTGATCTTGCTATTCTCTTCTACGAAAAGGAAGATGACATAGTTGATGAATCTCATATATGATGCATGTAGTCTCAGAAGGCCAAAGATGAAAATTTGAGGAAGGAAAAGTTTTCTTTAAATAATCACATCATAAAAAGGGACATGCAAGCAAGTTCTAATCAAGCTGAAAATAATGTATTTATATCTCAAGATCATGAACTTGAGTGCACTTTGCATAAATATTCTACCTCGAAGATTGAAAAGGAATTTTTCATAAACAATAAAGACTTTTCCAAGTCAAAAGTTTGTAAAAAGTATTTTGAGGGGGATAGTGTAATAAGGATATTATTAGAAACACCTAAGCAAAGTTTTTACAAGGATCTTGCGGTGATAGTTATTGATGAGCCAATCAAGCATGTTGTTGTTGGCAAGAATTCGTTCAATCAAAGGGATGTCCAATTTGACATCTTGTTTGGGTGGAAGCTAACATAAAGATGGACATTCTACATGGACCTAAACCTAAAAATATAACTAAAAAGGAAGTCCAAGAATTATGTTCAATTTTGGAGGAGTTGTTTCAGTTTATGGATGTATCTTGGAGCAACAATACACAAGATTCATCTCAAAAAGTTGAATTCTTCCATCTCTACCAAGAGGTGCTACATCAAGCATTGGCATCACTGCTCTATTTGTTTGTGTTCCATCAATATGAAGTTGTATGTGAACATGCAAGATACCACAAGCTGCTAAAAAATGTAGCTATTTTGTTGAATCAATAAATGGTTCCATCTAAGAATTTTCTTTTTTGGCTAGTTTTAATTAGTTAGGTTTTTCTTTGTTTTTATTAAGTGTGCTTGCACAAGTTTTTTTTGTTTTTAACTAAATTTGCTTTGCTTTACTCCCATTAGATCTTTTAAAAAATTTTGGTCACCTGACTTTATAGCCCAATGGAATAGATGAAGGCACTTAGAGAATTGGATTTTATGTTACTCTTTATTTTCAAGAATAGACAGGTAAGATTTCCTAGACAGAGCCAATTGTTGTCCTACATTTTGTCACCACAAAATGTAGGTAAAAATAAGAAACTTTTTCAACTTAGTTTCACATTTCTCTGAGATAAGCTCATTATTTAATTGTTTAACACTGATTAAACAATCAAACTCAGTTTGTATAATGAATCCTTTCACTAAAGGCTTTCGTCAAGTCTTTTTCATTTTTCATTTTATTAAGCTTATGCTTGATTTATGAAGCTTTCAATGTCCTTTTTTGCATTTTGAGAGTGTATTTAATTTCTTTTTATCTTTTGGTTTTTTTCAAACCCTTTCTTTCAATTTTCCCTTTGATTTGGTATATCTTAGGCTTAATTTGACATGACAATCAAAAGATATAACAATTTAGGTGCCAAAAAAGCAGATTCCTCAAATGCAATTGCATATTTAAAATATCATGTTATATTTTAATGTTGACATTCACTTTTTTTAAAACATAACATAAATTGACTTTATATTATGTTTTTAAGTTACTTTATCACTTAAATTATCACTTAAGTGACTTTATTAATGATATGGTTTAATTTTTTTTTAAGTTACTTTATGTTTTATTTCAATACATCTAAGTTACATGTTACTTTTTGAATGATATTTGCACATAATATAAAAACTACAGTGTAAACACTATTTTTGACCCAATTAAGTGACATTTCCTCAAAAATCAATTAAGCATGTGCTTAATTGGCCATTTAAGTTGTGCAAACTCAACTTACACGTTAATTACATGTTTACATGTGAACGCATTCCTAGAGTATGATTTGCACTAGAAATGCATGTAATGGACTTCCTAGAGTCCACTTTGCATGAAAAAACTTCTTTACATGTAAATCATGTAATTGCCTCTTGAGAGTACAATTTGCACTAAAAAGAAATTTCAAGGTCTTAGACACATTATAAGCTAAGTTCTTAAAACATGTAATGGTCATCCAAGGGTAAGATTTGCATGGAAATGTCCTTTTACATGTTAATTGGTACATGTAATGTACTTGGGAGAGTGTCTTTTGGCATTTAAAACATGTGGTTGTATCCCAAGTTCACATTTTTGCCTTCCAAAGCCAAAATTTCCCAATGCATATTAAATGATGCATATTTTAGAAATATGTAATGGAGAATGGAGAGTGTGATTTTGATTTTTTATCATATTACAAGTTTTTAAAATATGCAATAGCACATGGAGAATGCAATTTGCATTGTTGGCCAAATACATGCAATTAAATAAATGAGTTTGGGCATGGAGAATGTGATTTGCCTTCTCAACCTCAAAATGCATATTTCTAAAACATGTAAAGGCTCCAAGAAATTGTGCTTTGATATTTCAACACATGCATTTGCTATTGGAGACCACATTTTTCCCTTCCAAGGCCAAAAACTCCCATGTTAATGTAAGGAAAGGGCACATTTTTGAAGATAAATGTCTACATTTCTCCATTTCAAGCTATGAAATCCATAAAAGGAGGGTGTTTTTGAGTTTTAATGAATACACATGCATTTAGCGCTCATGATTTTGTATATCCAAAACAAAAACAAGTCAGATTTTTGCTTGAAAATGACACTTTTTTCTTTAAAATGCCCAAATTAACATTTCTAGCCCATGTATATCCATTTAGAAGAGTCATTTTGAGTTTTGGATGCATGATTTGTCATCCCAAGTACACATTTTTGCTCTATTTATCCAAAATGACTCATTTACATGTATTTAGAGGGGACATTTTTCCTAAAAATGTCCCAATAGATGCATTTCATCAAAAAAAAATTGCAATTTCGGGTTTGAAGATCACGTCTTTGGAATTTGCATACAAAAAATGCCTCATCCATTGACCAAGGAAGATCACATTTGCAAGCATTGATATAGTCAAAGATTTGTTTGGAAATTTTCAAAATTAAAGTGAAGTCTTTCATTTCAACTTCTTTCTCTTCCACATTTGGCTCTTTGATCTCCAAGCAAGTAGACATTTTTCACTTTGCTTGTCTATTCTTTCTTACTTTTCTATTTGGTTGTATATTTTGGTTTATCATTGTACACTTGTTCAAAGACATTCCATGTATTTTGAAAATTTCCTTAAACAAGATAAAAGCTTTTATTTTCAAATGCTTGGAATTTCCCCTAACTCCAAATTTGAAATCGCATGTAGGAGAGCAACTTGATATTTGTCATGTTTGAGTCATTAGCCAAAGGTATGTTTTTGGTATTGTGAATAGTTTTGCTTGTTATTTTCTTTCTTGTTTGGTTATCTTTTTTGGAATAAAATTGAAGAATTTTTCTCAAGAATGTGGGTGCATATTGCTTCCATTTACATTTCACCTTTTCATGTAAGTGTAGTCACCTAAAAATGGTCATCTAGACTATTAGCCCCCTTTTCAACATTTTGGCTAAATTAATTTAATCATTTACCTAGACCAAATTGCTAATAATCAATTTATTTGATTATAACCTATAGTTTGACTATGCTATCTTAAGTTCATTATTTGATTAAAAGAACATGTCCCCTTTTAATTAAATAAAAGACCCCATTCTTCTAACCCACTTAAAGTGCACACATAAAGTCCTTTTTCTATTTTGCAATTAAAAGAAAAGGCTTTGTGACTTTTTTCTTATATGACAAGTCAACTTATATTCTATTGGTTGACTTGTGTGTGCACATGGATCACTCCTCTTTTCAAATTCCACTGTTGATCATCCACCATCTTCATCTTGATCTCTACCGTCCGTACAACTTTAAAAGGGAGAGAGCTTTCCCCCTCAAAGGATCCATCCTCATTTTGAATATTGTTATGCTGCAGGTTTTCTAATAGGTTTCTTTGGAGCTTTGTGGAGAACTTCTATTTCTTGTCTACATTCTCTCATACCATAGCATTTTAGCTTAAATTCATGTTGCATGTTAGTTTAGCTTCTATTTTGCAATAATCTATCTTGCATAGCTTAATATTTGGATTGTAACACTCTCATCTATGCTTAGAATGGCTGCACTTTTCATATTCATTCTAGTTTAATCTTTAGTTGCATTGCATTCTTGAGGAACTCCTTGGGACATTTGCATTCTTGCATCTTGTCTTTGGAACCTCCCATTGCATGGTTTACTAGCAAGAAGAGTATCTCTAAGGCTCATCTGAGAGCCTTCTTATTCTTGAAATATACTCTCTTGCACTTTCTGGATAGGGAACTCTAAGCCAGCATCCAAGCATTCCAAACTCATGGAATCATTGGGATAGAAGGGTTTAGAGTGGGACACTATTGAGTGTACATTTTTGGCGCCCACCGTGATGATAAACTTTATATAATGTGATGATAAGATAGAAAATACATGAAGCGAAAGATTATGAAGGTGAAAAAACATGAACAAGAAGAAAGTAAAGAAATATATGAAAGGAGTTAGCCAATATGTCTGTGAAAAGATGAAGAGAGAGCTCTCCCCATATGCAAGAATGCAAGACTAGCTAGAAAATGAACCTAAAATGCAAGCTAATATGCAAAGTGGTTTACCAGCAAGAACCACATAACATTTAGACTCTTAATTTCATCATTGAGCATTTATTAGGGACATCATGAGATCATACAACCATCACTAGTATAACTTATAAGGATATGAATATGATCGATATCAGATAGGTATGTGAAAATCCAATCTAAGCATCAAAGACATGTAAGTCAAGATGACTATGCGATTAGATTCCCTAAGTCTAATTTAGTAAGATTAATCCTGTATCAAGGCATAACTGCCAAGATAAACCCTGAGTGTGATCTTGCAAAATAGTTAAGAATGATACATTTGTAAGTCTAAGTGTTGAATAGGTCAAGCATAAATGCTACACTATAGACAAACAAAGTATACCCACAAGCAGAAATCAAGAAAACATGTCCCATGCCCCTAGTCTTCTAGTCAATGAAATCCTTGAAAGACTATTAGGGATGGAACATATAATAAAGAAATCATCATAGACATCACACAAAGTAGATAAAGATCAGCATAGCTCAGTTGTTTAAGTGTTAAAGTGTGTGTGTGTAAGTCACTTGGCCATTTCTTCAAGACTTGATTCTGATAGTGAGAAATATCGCGACATCAGAGACCGTAGGTAAACTACCTGAAAAGTGTTGAAAAACACTAGATGTCAAGGTGGGGGAAGTGTTGAGAAACATTGTTTTGTGAGTTGTCAAAGAAACCCTAATGCACAAGAATACCTTAATAGGCTAAGTAGCTATGCCACCAAGACGAGGACAAGAAACAATTCCAAGCTAGGAAACGTGCAGTGAAGTAGGTGATTGAGACTGATAGACATAGCTACAAGGATCTCAAGTAGCACTTGTTTCCAGGTTTTCACCACTTGATAGATTTTTTTCAGGACTTTTTTCATTTTTCTTTTTGTATTTTTTTATTTTTGATTTTTTTGGTGATACACCAAAGCACCTATTGCTAGGTTTTCACTAAGATGATCATTTTTTTCAGGGCATTTTTTGATTTTTAGGATTTTTTCAAGATTATAGATATATGCAAGATAGCTGAGCGACAAGCCTCTAAGTATAGAACTTCTTCAAGTGTAGGATGTTGATAGGCTCTGCAAGTTCTTCCCCCTCTAAAGTAGACAACTGATAAGCACCAGACCCAAATGCTGCTGTGATAATGTAAGGACCCAACCAGTTAGGTTCAAATTTCCCTTTCTGCTCTCGATGTTGCTAATTTTTTGGATTCTCTCTAAGCACGAGTTCACCAACCTCGAACTCACGGGGGTGAACCTTCTTGTTATATTGTGTAGACATGCGTTTCTGATAAGCTCTCATGTGATCAAAAGCAGCCTTACGATGTTCATCAAGAGTCTCTAATTCCTGTACTCGCATGGCTCTATGGTCTTCATCAATTATTAACCCATGCAAGGAGATGCGCAAGGAAGGTATCTCGACTTCTAACAGGAGAACAACCTCAGAGCCATAGACTAGAGAAAAGGGTGTAGCCCCTGTAGGGGTACGAATAGAGGTTCTATAGGTCCAAAGTGCCAGATTTATTTGCAAGTGCCAATCTTTCCCAGACTTGTGAACTGTGCGGTGTAGGATTTTTAGCAGTGTTTTATTAGAGGCCTCTGCTTGGCCATTCCCTTGGGGATAGTAAATAGAGGACCAGTGTTGTTTAATTTGAAACTTTTTGCACAACTATTTTAAGTCTTTATTCTTGAACTGCCCTCCATTATCCGTCACGGTGGGGGCCAAAAACGTACACTCGAAAGTGTCCCACTCTAAACCCTTCTATCCCAACGATTCCATGAGTTTGGAATGCTTGGATGCCGGCTTAGAGCTCCCTATCCACGAAGTGCAAGAGAGTATATTTCAAGAATAAGAAGGCTCTCAGATGAGCCTTAGAGATACTCTTCTTGCTAGTAAACCATGCAATGGGAGGTTCCAAACACAAGATGCAAGAATGCAAATGTCCCAAGGAGTTCCTCAAGAATGTAATGCAACTAAATATTAAACTAGAATGAATATGAAAAGTGTAGCTATTCTAAGCATAGATGAGAGTGTTACAATCCAAATATTAAGCTATGTGAGATAGATTATTGCAAAATAGAAGCTAAACTAACATGCAACATGAATCTGAGCTAAAATGCTGTGGTATGAGAGAATGCAGACAAGAAATAGAAGTTCTCCACAAAGCTCCAAAGAAACCTATTAGAAAACCTGTAGCATAACAATATTCAAAATGAGGATGGATCCTTTGAGGGGGAAAGCTCTCTCCCTTTTAAAGTTGTATGGACAGTAGATATCAAGATGAAGATGGTGGATGATCAATGGTGGAATTTGAAAAGAGGAGTGATCCATGTGCACACACAATTCAACCAATAGAATATAAGTTAACTTGTCATATAAGACAAAAGTCACAAAGCCTTCTCTTTTAATTGCAAAATAGAAAAATGACTTTATGTGTGCACTTTAAGTGGGTTAGAAGAATGGGGTCTTTTATTTAATTAAAAAGGGACATGTTCTTTTAATCAAATAATGAACATAGGATAGAATAGTCAAACTATAGGTTATAATCAAATAAATTGATTATTAGCAATTTGGTCTAGGTAAATGATTAAATTAATTTAGCCAAAATGTTGAAAAGGGGGCTCATAGTCTAGATGACCATTTTTAGGTGATTACATTTGCCCCTCTTTGACTAATGCGTGATCGATCTGGGAACACATTATGTCAAAGAAAATAGAAAGCCAAGTAGGCGGTGATAGATATAGATATCTGATTTTGAAGAACGAAATGTAGAAAAAGATAGCAAGTCCTAAATGTACAGCCTAATAGTGGAAGTACTAAACACTAGAAAAAGATGATGTCAAAATTCAAGAAGAATGCTAACACTTAGCAAAGTAGATAAATCGAGAACAAGTGAGAACATCAAACAAATGCTCCTAAGAAATAGATAGTTGTAGTAATAAGTGATAGAGTATTTCTGCCCCCTCGGGATCGAAATTGAAATGAGGTAAGGGGATGCAAAAATTGGCTAGACATGAGAAAATTAGAATATAGCAATGTCCAAGATGACAGATAGATGATTAGAACCCAAGAATAACTATAAAAAAATTGATAAAATGCCCCAGTTTGACTAGAGTTGACCTTGAAGGATATAGCATAAAAATTAGGTCGAAACGAGTAGAAAGGTGATTTTAGACATGAAACAGTGAATTGAAGTAGATATGAAGCATGGAAATGATGAAGACATGAAGAAATGAAGATGCCCCAGTGATGATTCAGAGATTAGACCTCAAAAGGTCAACTAACTGCTCAAAAGAAAGTAGAATTTTAAAAGACAATTTTGACCATCAAGATGAACTCAAATTTGGATTTTGATCTCGAAAATGAATCTAGGACATTGAAATTATTTAAGAGGTCAAAACTTTATATAATGTGATGACAAGATAGAAAAGAGATGAAGTGAAACATTAAGAAGGTGAAAAGACATGAACAAGAAGAAAGTAAGGAAATATATGAAAGGAGTTAGCTGATATGTCCACAAAAAAGATGAAGAGAGAGCTCTCCCCATATGCAAGAATGCAAGACTAATCTAGAAAATGAACCTAAAATGCGAGCTAATATGCAAAGTGGTTTACTAGAAAGAAGTGCATAACATTTAGACTCTTAATTTCATCATTGAGCATTTATTAGGGACATCATGAGATCATACAACCATCAGTAGTATAACTATGAGGATATGAATATGATCAATATCAGATAGGTATGGGGAAATCCAATCTAAGCATCAGAGACATGTAAGTCAAGATAACTACATGATTAGATTCCCTAAGTTTAATTTAGCAAGATTGCACCTGTATCAAGGCATAAGCACCAAGATAAACCCCAAGTGCGGTCTTGTGAAAATAGTCAAGGATGATACATTTATAAGTCAAAGTGTCAAATAGGACAAGCATGAATGCCTAAAGCACTATAGACAAATAAAGTATACCCACAAGCAGAAATCAAGAAAACATGCCCCATGCCCCCAGTCTTCTAGTCAATGACATCCTTGAAAGACTATCAAGGATGGAACATATAGTAAAGAGATCATCATAGACATCACACAAAGTAGATAAAGATTAGCATAGCTCATTCGTTTAAGTGTTAAAGTGTGTGTGTGTAAGTCACTTGGCCATATTAGCTTGCATTTTAGGTTCATTTTCTAGCTAGTCTTGCATTCTTGCATATGGGGAGAGCTCTCTCTTCATCTTTTCGCAAACATATTGGCTAACTCCTTTCATATATTTCTTTACTTTCTTCTTGTTCATGTCTTTTCACCTTCTTAATCTTTTGCTTCATCTCTTTTCTATCTTATCATCACATTATATAAAGTTTTGACCTCTTAAATAATTCTGATGTCCTGGATTCATTTTCGGGATCGAAATCCAAATTTGAGTTCATCTTGATGGTCAAAATTGTCTTTTAAAATTCTACTTTCTTTTGAGCAGTTAGCTGACCTTTTGAGGTCTAATCTCTGAATCATCATTGAGGCATCTTCATTTCTTCATGTCTTCATCATTTCCATACTTCATATCTACTTCAATTCACTATTTCATGTCTAAAATCACCTTTCTACTCATTTTGACCTAATTTTTATGCTATATCCTTCAAAGGTCAATTCTAGTCAAACTGGGGCATTTTATCAATTTCTTATAGTCATTCTTGGGTTCTAATCCTCTATCTGTCATCTTGGACATTGCTATATTCTAATTTTCTCATGTCTAGCTAGTTTCTGCATCCCCTTACCTCATTTCAATTTCGATCCCGAGGGGGCAGAAATACTTTATCACTGCTTAGGAGCATTTGTTTGATCTTCTCACTTGCTCTCACTCTATCCGCTTTTCTAGGTGTTAACATTCTTCTTGAATTCTCACATTGTTCTCTTCCTAGTGTTCAATGCTACCACTATCAGGCTGTACATTTAGGACTTGCTATCTTTTTCTACATTTCGTTCTTCAAAATCAGATATCTATATCTATCATCGCCTACTTGGCTTTCTATTTTCTTTGACATAATGTGTTCCCAGATCGATCATGCATTAGTCAAAGAGGGGCAAATGTAATCACCTAAAAATGGTCATCTAGACTATTAGCCCCCTTCTGAACATTTTGGCTAATTTAATTTAATCATTTACCTAGACCAAATTGCTAATAATCAATTTATTTGATTATAACCTATAGTTTGACCATGCCATCCTAAGTTCATTATTTGATTAAAAGAGCATGTCCCCTTTTAATTAAATAAAAGACCCCATTCTTCTAACCCACATAAAGTCCTTTTACTATTTTGCAATTAAAAGAAAAGGCTTTGTGACTTTTGTCTTATATGACAAGTCAACTTATATTCTATTGGTTGACTTGTGTGTGCACATGGATCACTCCTCTTTTCAAATTCCACCGTCGATCATCGACCATCTTCATCTTGATCTCTACCGTCCATACAACTTTAAAAGGGAGAGAGCTTTCCCCCTCAAATCATCCATCCATCTTTTGAATATTGTTATGCTACAGGTTTTCTAATAGGTTTCTTTGGAGCTTTGTGGAGAACTTCTATTTCTTGTCTACATTCTCTCATCCATGGCATTCTAGCTTAGCTTAGCTTTCATTCTTACATTTAGCTTAAATCATATAGTCTAATAGTTAGATTGTAACACTACCATACATATTTTAGCATAGCTGCATTTTGCGTTCTCATATTAGCTTAGTTTCCATATTTGCATTGCATTCTTGAGGAACTCCTTAAGACATTTGCATTCTTGCATCTTGTCTTTGGAACCTCCCATTGCATGGTTTACTAGCAAGAAGAGTATCTCTAAGGCTCATCTGAGACCCTTCTTATTCTTGAAATATACTCTCTTGCACTCCCTGGATAGGGAGCTCTAAGCTAGCATCCAAGCATTCCAAACTCATGGAATCGTTTGGATAGAAGGGTTTAGAGTATGACACATTTTTAGTGTACAGTGAGTACATATTACATCCTTTTACTTTTCACCAACACATGTCAATGTATTTTACATCCATTTTTTAATATATGTAATTGCATCTATTTCCACTTACATGTATTTTTATCCTTTGAACCTAATTGCATGTTTAAATTAAGTAACAAATACATGTTCTACTTGTAATCCATTTTACTTATAATTACATCTAGAGAACTTGATTTTGGTAAAAGGTCATGCTTCTAAACACAAAAGTTTCCACTTGCACACATCCATATGCATCCCAACTTGCATTCTTGGCCACACCAACAAAATCTCATCTTTGTCCACATGCAATCCACCCTTGAGAATTTGATCTTTGACCTTTTTTGCCCAAATACATATGCTTTCTGGATCATTTTCAGCCATCATATGTGTTCCATAAGTATCTAATCCATACTTCGAACACTCATCCCTCATGGATTCATCACTATGACTCAAATCCCAAAGTTTTTAATGGATCCAAACTCATTGGAAGATTTTTTTATCTTCATATTGTGGTGTACTCTTCAAGATATGGCAAAACTTCTTCAAAGAATAGAGACATCCTACCAAGAAGACATGCTTTGATTCTCAGGAAGCAATTATTTATTTGACCTCCATTTTTCCAATGGTTGTCTGAGAACCTAAGTTCATGTGGGAATGTGCCAAACACTTTTCTTCAAAAAAGTTAGAAAAAAGTTAAAGATGTTGATAGAAAGTTATTCCAAGTTTACATCAGGATACCATCAAAAAGGTTTAAAAAGTGTCAAAGACTCCAAAATGTGCCAATCTACAAAGAAGTGACTTGTCAAACAAAGTGTCCAAGAAACTTATGACACAAGTGACTAAAGTGAAGAGCTAGGCAAGAAGCCCAAATAGTAAAGTAGATAAAGCATTATAATAAGTGAACAACTATCCCAATCAAGTAATGTAATCAAGAGATCAAGGTAACCATCTCAGCAAAACAAACTCTAACATGTAGATCTCAGACCCAAGGAACCATGTTAAACCAAGTATAGACACCTTTGTGCCAAGAACAAGTTTGGAGAAATATAAATCAAGTTCAGTAACTAGGTGAGACAATACAGTAAGCCAAATGATAGTTTGACAACATAGAATGTTGTACTATACTTTGTAATAAGCCATGCAATACTTTAGTCCCATGCTACACTTTCCAACAGGTCATACTACACTTTGTAAGAAGCCATGCAATACTTTGTAAGAAGCCATTCAATACTTTGTAAAAAATAAAAGTATCATACGATATTTTTCATGCACCAATATGATAGTATCCCAATTTGGTAGAAAAGACAAATTTGGAAGTATTTTTGCTGTAAATACTTAATTTGGTTGAGTCTTCTGACTAAATAGACCATTTTAGCAGTGTTTAGTTGCAGTTTTGATAACAAGGTAGCACATTTTGATAGCAATCAAGATGCAAAAATATGTCTTCAAGCATTTGAACAAGTGACAAAGTGATGAAGGGTGCTCCCCATAATACCATAAACACATAATAGAAACAAAGAAACAACAACAAATGCAAGAACAAAATATGGACTTCTAATTTGCATTGCAAATGCAAAATTACAGAATTCATAAGTACAACATGCTAACCCACATGGGCGCCTTCATTACAGTAATCTGCAATACTAAGTTGTGAACTACCACCTAGAGCTGTTCTAGACAATATTCAAGCCTTTCTTAAATAGGCAATTTTATGCCGCTTAGGAAGGTTCTAGACAATGAAACTTAATACCTAGGCCAACAAACCCTAACAATACATATAGAGTCAACCAAATACATCTTTGACAATTATTTTAGATATTTCGAGTAGCCCAACTTTGAAAGGCCATAACTCATGAGTCGTTGCTCTAATTGGCTATTGTAATCACTTTTTGGAAACACAACTCTTGATCTATAGGTCTGAAAAAATGCTAGCACCCTTCTATTGAGTTTTCAAAACTCATCCAGGCACTCTAAGGCCTCCAACGGTGACCCTGAAGATTTTTCTGCAAATTTTTCCACCAAAAAACTGTAATAACTTCTTCAATACTTATGCTTGAGTGATGAGATTTTTATGGTAGGCTTACAACTCTAAAATGAACCTTCTTGTAGAAAATGAGAACATTCCAAGCTCATATGACAAACTTATTAAAAATAGCAAGTTCCCATAAATAGTAACCACCCTGTCTACTAGTCCTTATTAAAATAGAAAATTTTGAAAATAAAATATTTTTGGGTGATGCAAGATTGCTCTTACACTTAGGATGCTCTTGCATCATAAAGCAACCTTGCTAATACAATCACATTGTGCAAAAAAACCCATTAAGACTACTGTCATGTGTATCTTCAAATAATTTTTGCAGGTTTAGCACATTCGAGAACACATCAAGAAAGATCTACCTAAGAGTCATGGTTCATTACTCAACAACTTGGCCCATACTTGATATCCCCTTGCCTCGCACAAAGTGGTTTCCCACAATAGATGTTGTCTTTGTCATGGAGGTTCCATTGGCACAACCAAAGAGACACAAATGGTGAGT
Source organism: Cupressus sempervirens (assembly GCA_028749045.1). Classification (NCBI taxonomy): domain Eukaryota; kingdom Viridiplantae; phylum Streptophyta; class Pinopsida; order Cupressales; family Cupressaceae; genus Cupressus; species Cupressus sempervirens. The sequence goes on along the minus strand of CM053785.1, from coordinate 555,017,465 downwards.
GTAAAATCTTGGGGAGATCAAGGTAGTCCACTAGGATTGATCCTTGCACCAAGATGTTGAGTGGATAAATGAGGTAGCTTTTATTCCTATGGCGTTTAGAAAGGGTCTCATTCACAACACTCCTCTTGCACCTAGGAATAGGACACCCTACCTTGTGGTAGGTAATAGATCTTGTGGCCACAAGAGTACCTTAATCATTCTTGCTTAGTATTTTCCTTGTGGTCTCAATCCCACAAGTACTTATACTAAGTAAAGATAAGTGATATGCCCCCTAAGGCTTTGGCTTTTGTCAAGGGGTTGTTGGTTATAGTGAGTTGGATTAGCTGGGGTTTGCTCATTCCCACTTTGGGTCATTCCAATTGGTATCTTTCCACCAATAGTAAGCCCTCTAAAGGTAGTACCTCTCTAGGAGACAAAACAAAATAGGTCCACACTTAGAGGTCAAGATTTTTGATTCACCTCAAGGGTGATGAACATTCTCTCCTAGTCCAAGTGCTTCCCTTGAACGCACCAAGAATATTAATTAAAACTGCTACGAAGTGGAATATACCACTCACTTTTGAGATCTAAGTATGGGAAAATATTTTTTATTCACCTCAAGGGTGAAGAGAATACTTTCCTACAACTAAAAGATCCTACTTGCAAGTTTTATGTGCCAATGGAAAATAAATAACTAGTGCATTGCCACACATGAAATGAAATAAAACAAACATGCTTGGTTGTTTGTTTTTGCTTTGGGCAGCTCTGCAAACAAGAGTTAGTAGCCCTTTTAGCACAAGGTCGTTGATATGCATTCTTTTATAACAATTTGAAAGCAATTTTTTAGGCAACCCTACAAAACAAATGCATTAGCCCATCAAAGGGTTAGTCCAAATAGAATAAACTTGCAAAAGGTTTATGTTAGACAATAAATGAATTTGAGGAAATTCAAAAAATAGAATGTTCAAGGCTCAAAATTTGATCAAATGACCCAAACAATGAAATGTTCCAGATAGGGTGATACTTTTTGTTGACAGAGTATCGTACAATACTTCATAGTATACACAGGCAATATTTTATCTCTATGCAATACTTTGTACCATACCCATGCAACAAAGTTCACAACTACAGTGCAATAGTTTGTGAACTGGAGTGTGATACTTTAACTGGTAAAGTACTGTACAACAATATTGGAAATTGTCATACGATGCTGATAAAGTATCACATGATAATTTCATTTGTAGAGGAAAAAAGTACGAAACAGTAAGCAAAAATGCAAGGTAAAATGTAAATGGATAGTCAAAACAGAGATGTCCTACCCCACAGTGGGCACAAAAAATGTACACTATTCCTCTAAACCATTCTATCCAAGGTATCCCATAGATTGGAAAGCTTGGATGGTGGCTTAGAGCTCACTAGTCATGAAGTGCAAAAGGATGCAAAGAACAATGATATGACTCTCAGCTAAGCCTAAGTAATGCAAACCCTTGTGAATAAACCTTGAGATGGGAGATTTTAAGACAAAAAGAAAGCGTGCTAGTGTCAAAGAGCTTCCATAGAAATGCAATGCAAATAACTATGCTAAATAGAATGAAAAAATGCAACTATACCAGCAACTTGGTAGTATTAAAAAACCACTCTAATTAAGCTAGGTGAACTATTCTATTGCATAAGGAAACTAAGCTAATACAAATGAAGCTAAACTAGCATAAGGATGTAAGAGAGAGAAAATAGAAGTTCTCCACAAATGCTCCAATAAACTTGTAAGTAAACCTGCAAGATAACAATAGCTCAAAATTGGGATCCTTAGCTGAGGAGATAGCTCTTTGTTTTAAAGATGTATGAACGGTTGAGATCAATATCGAGAGATGAATGATCAAGTGTGGGTGTTGACTCTTAGAATGATCCATGTACAAGATCATTTCCACCAAATGAGAAAGAGTTGACTTTTGCATCTTCATGGGAAACAAAAAGTCTTTTATTTTATTTTTAAATTAGAGAAAATGCTTTATATGTGCAACTTAGGATAAGAGGGTGAAAGGGGTCTTTTATTTAATAAAAGAGGGGACACATTCCTTTTAATTAAATATGAACTTAGGATACAGTAGTCAAACTATAGGATAAAATCAAATAAATTATTTTTTAAAGATTTGGCCTAGGCAATTAATTAGATAATTTAGCCAAAATGCTGAGAAGGGCGCTAGTAGTCTAAGTGATCATTTTTAGGTGATAACATAGACTAGGCAACTATCGATACTGTGGACACATTCTAATAAACTTATCTTCTAATTGCTAGTACTCTGCCCTTTGGTGATCATGGTGGCCTTGGCCAAGGATTTTGGATGGGCAACTCATGTGCCCAATCACCCACTGCTCGACTTGACAACAAGAAAATACATTTGGATTGCCATGAGCTTTCATTGTTAAATTCTATTTTTTTAAGTACTATTAATAGTTATTTGTTTTCTCCCTTTGTATTGTAAGGTTTCTCACAATTTCTTCCTTGACCTCGACCATGATGGTCCTTAATTTCTTGGAGGATTTCCTATGAATTCATGTTCTCTTATTCCTTTGCCATATGTCATGCCTTATCGACCTATGACATCATAAGATAACAATCTCTTAATTTTATTCTAATATAATAATGAAGTGTAACCTATCTCAGAGATATATTGGCTATGCCCTTGTATGGATCTCCTGGATGAATCTTTTATTATCATAGTTCGACAATAAACAATCTTGCATAAACAGATCAACATATGACTATCATGTGCAATTCTAAATCTTGCAACAAGCATTAAAAGATGAACACATCTGACAAACATGGCGTAGCACATATGAATGACAAAGTATATGAAAAAATAGTTCATGCCCGATAATCATGTTATTTCATATATGAATGACATGGCATAATGAAAATAAGGAAAATAATGCATGACCTGATCTTTTGTAGTGGTTTGAAAGTAGTAGAGTGATTTGACACCAATAGTCTTGATTGGGTCAATAACAATATTCAACTTGACTTATGAGCTTCAACTCCAAAAATTAGCTTTAGCTGTACCACCTTAATGAGGTATGCATCAAATTATATTGCAGATAGTTCTCAATGCTCAAAAAATTTTTACATATGAAAAGAGGGAACAATGAATATTGTATTCAAGAGAGACTAATCCCACAAGAAATCATAAAACATATATAACTTGCTGCGACCAAGAAGTTGAGGCCTCCTGTGGTTCAATTAGAACAAGATGGACGTAGTGTAAGCATTGCAAGGTATTTCTCAATGCTTGCAAGATTTCATTGCATTGTAAACCATATTTTTCAATGCTTGCAAGATTGCCTTTGAATTTCAAAAATGAACAAATATACATAAACTTATTAGCTCGATATCACGAGGTTGCGATAATAAGGTTGATTAAGCAATAATAATAAAACCATGCCCATGCAGGCAAGAGCCTACAACACAACTGTAAATTATGAGCCTCTTATCTGGGAGGTCTTGGGTTCGAATATCATCGAGTCAAATAAATAAATAATAACAATTAATAAAAAATAATAATAATTAATATTGGCTTTGGCCTACTACAGATTTAAAAAAAAACCAAAAAAAAAAAAAAACCATGCCCATGCTAAAAGAGAAGGATCATAAAAGCAAGGTGCAGAAATATATTTAAAACATATATTGGTATAAGAATACCACTTACCATATATTCATGCTTGTCTGAGTCAGGTATGATATGCAGGTACATACATACATACATACATACATACATACATACATACATACATACATACATACATACATACATACATACATACATACATACATACATACATACATACATACATATATATATATATATATATATATATATATATATATATATATATATATATATATATATATATATATGCACATTAATGATTATTTCACACACACACACACTTGTGTGTGTGTGTGTGTGTGTGTTTAAGTATGTACATAGTTCTTACCCACACAAGTATGAATATAGACAAAATAATTTTATACCAAAGTATGTTAGCTTGCACAACAAGGAATTGGATAATGTATCAATCTTACTTAAGTTACCTTTTAATGTTTCTTTTATATAATTGTTTAATCAATTAGCTCATGGTAATTCTTGTACTTCCTTGATTGTCAAGTCGTTTGAATCGTTGGTCTAGGTGGTTAAGTTCATACTTGTTATATTGACGGTAGATTTTGGGTGTCCCCTTCCTAACTCACATTTTGACAATGCTTCCCCTTAGTCATCTTGCTCCTGCAAAATAGAAATGACTCTCGGTAATAACATATTCCAAGATCAAAAGGACTTTAAAATAAAATACATTGCATAATCAATTTAATTTTCTACGATATTCATTCTTTCAATTTCATCTTAATGAGTAGTATGATATATCAACTACTAACTACTATTCCATTTCACATGAATCAACAATTTTATTATTATAAGTAATTTCATTCACAAGAACTGTTATCATCAATGAGATTAACAAACAACTGATTTCACATGAAATTTTCTAACAACTAAGAATATTATTTAAAGTAGCAAAAATTTAAGATGTAACACTCTAATCTCTATATATGCTCCCTAATCTCTCTTTCCCTCTCTACTCTCCCCCTCTCTCTCCTTCCCTCCCTCCCTAATCTCAAGATACACCCCTTAGTCTCTCTCTCCCTAATCTCTATATAAAGTTAATTCTTATTATACAATAAAATTTCTTTCTAAGTTTTATAACAAAAAAATAACAATAATATCATTTATAATCAATGATAAAAATACTCCAACAAAGACTTTGAACAATGATTGATTTACATTTTAATCATGTTTAGCAAATATTTTATATTAATTATTTTACTCATTGAAAAATAAAAAAAATAGAATAAAAAATCTATTAATAAGTAAACAATTACCAAAATCATCTCATACAATTGCCTACGAATCATTCATTCCTTGCACCTCCTATGACTCCAAATGCTGGTAATCCTTTAACATTCGAACACGACAACCAATACTATTATTATTATTATTTGTGTAAGGATTTGGAATACTTTTCCTACAGAGCATATTAGAAGGGACGGGGAGGCAATTCATAAGTTACGGCTGGGTTTTTGTGGGGTTCCCGCGCAGGCGAAGAGAATGGCGAGCGTCGCAGAGGCCATAGAGCAGGCAGCTGCTCCAAAACGCGTGGATGAGTCGCTTTGGTGGGATTCCTTCCCCTCCTTCCTCTCTCTACTCCACCTTCAACACCTCCGCCCTTCTCCCGCTCTTGTAAGCATTTTCTCCCTACCACAACATTCTCTACAGCCGCCTCCATGTTAATAGTCATAAAATTAAAAAAATATTTTTACTCCATCTCGCAGATTTTTGTACTTTTGCTTAGGTATCAAACAACCATTGGTAAGAGATTGAAATTTCCGCTGCTGTGAACTCGTCAAACTGATAAATCTCTAAAGTTGAATCTTTGTTAGTTGGGTTTTTTCACCGCGCGAGGCAATCGAGATTAATATACTCTTTATTCCACCGACTGATGCAGCATACATGAAATGATATTCACATAACTACAGCATACGTGTGGCCAAGAATTGATAATGCATAATGTTCAATGAAACCTATTTGAGGTTCACCCAAGTATAAATCTTAAGACTTTGCCTAAGCTAACCCTATTTAACAATGCAGTGTGAACTTATCTCACTCTATCAAACGCAGGTCGGATTTACACCAGAGCGTCTAGCTTGAATGTTATTCTTAATCATCAACCCCATTTACTTTTTAAAATTTAAAACACTCATAACATACCATGTCACGGAGATTTTTATTTTTTATTTTTATTTAATTTGTAATATTGCAATCGTGAAAATTGTATGTCTTTTTCTTTTTCCTTATGTTTTGTCCGCTTTGTTTGGATTATCACTAGCGATTGCATTGCTTAGCATGTAAATTGGCACACTTATGTAAATTGCTTAGTAAGTAATCTGATTATTAATTTCATCATTACAGCCCAAGGAATTGGTCATAATGCTCACTTATTCATGTATGCGATTGACTTCGACAAGAGTGGAAATGAGCTATGGTCTGTCAAATTTTGATTTTAAAATTCGGCCTGTGTTTGCTCTTCCAACTGGCAATATGAGCTAATTGAAAGGTAATACTTCAAATTACAAAGTATAATGTTGTATAAAAGGACAAATCACAATTCATTTGTAGAAGAGATCATACACAAACTGTTTAAGAGCTCTGATGCAGTGGACTCCCTAAACACACCCAAAACACATGCTCTTTTACACTATACAAGGGTTGCTCCACTCAAGCTTCATGCATAGCATAAAATTACATAGAAATTGTAAGAATAGAAATAAATGATTTACTATCACTTCAATGTAGTGAAACACTAATAGCAAAATTACAATGCTTAGCCTCATGGACTTCACCAATATAACAAGCTAGAAATACCAATCAATTGCCAATGGAGGAGTATTCTCCCCAACTTGAAATGATCAATCCCTTTGAATGATGAACTCCACTCTAGATGATCTACTCAACTTTGGATGCCTAAACACTTGCTGAAGCATTCCTTTATTTTTGGCCTCTTGGAAATCTCACTCCATCTCTTGATGAACAACACATGGCTTTTAAGGAAAGAAACACATACCCAATAGATTACCTTTCAACTTTTCTTGAAGGGTGCCTAAAGAAATGTAACAAGCTAACCTAACTTATAAGAAAAGTAACTAAATTTTTTAACAATTCTTTTCTTTTGATTGAAGATATCTTATGCAGCCAAAAATAATTTCCTTTTTTTGAATGAAAGAAAGACCAAGATGCAATAACAAATTAGCTTCAACTAAGCATCATTTAACATTAGGTACCAAAAGAAAGATAAGAGCTTGATATGATTTGAAACATGTCTAGGATTTTGAAACTACACATGCCAATTTGCCATAGGGAGAGCATCATTGAGGTGCTTTATACCCATTCACGAACCTAAGAGTTCCTCGCTCACCCTCCATTTGTAGGGTGGTCATACACTACATGAGGGTGTATTGTTAGAAATGGAAAAAGAAATATGGAAATAAGCAAAAACCAGGAAAGAATCTAAGTGAGTTAATGCATGAAAAGATATTACCATAAAATAGGAGAGAGAAAGCTTCAAGCTCCAACACCATGAGACAAGATATTTGGAAAGGGGAAAGCAAAGAAAACCCCTTGTGACATTATGAATGAGGCATGAAAACCCTAAGAAGAGAGAGACAAAGAGAGAGAGAGCAATCGCTCATACGATAATTGAAAAGAGGAAGAAACCTCATTAGAAATGAGAGAGGAGGGTCATCTCTTAAATAGAGATGAGAGAGAGGAGTTAGAATGTAACTCCCATGTCTATGAATGCCACCATTCATAAGTGTGTGAGGCCAAGTGTGAGATTCCTCTTAAGGAGGAATAATCTAAATTACAAATTACAATAAATATTTGTCCTCACATATTCCACTAGAGGACAAAATAAGATGTAGCGGAAAAAGGACAAAAAAGAAATATATTAGGATACCTTGGCTTATATCCTAATATATTATAACAATAACGAAAGGACGTCTAACCTTGGTTTATAAACACACCAAGGAAAGATTACAACTTCTAACACCCCCCTTTAATCTTTACTTGGGGTAATTATATCAAGGGGTATTAAAACACCCCCCTTTAATCTTTACTTGGGGTAATTATATCAAGGGGTATTAAACCCATAATTTACATAAATCTGCAACTTAATCTTCAATATGAAGTAATTTGATTGTCTTCAAGCCATATGTGAAAAATCAAGAAGGTTCCTTGATGGATCACTTGAAAAAAAACAGAGAACAAAAAACAAGACAACTATCCACAAGTAGAATATTAGTAAAAAAAAATGAAGTTATAATAATTTAATCAAGGAGGAACTAAGAGAGATGAGAATAAATGAATGTGTTCACCAACATGCAATGGAGTTAACATGATATCTAAAAATAAGTCATAAGCTCAAAATGATCATAATATGGGTCAAAATGACCAATCTTTATGCAATAACTCTCTCATGAAAGAAACATACTAATGCACAAATGACCACAGACAAGGCCAACTAATGAAACCTGCATCAACATTGCGTCAATCACATGGATATAGACAGTCCACTAATGAGTCATCCCACTACAAGTGAATGGGTCGCGACTCCATCACCTACATGACTCACGATCTAGGCAATAAAGTATGCAGAACATTATCACATTGTATATTTATCAAAGAAATATAAGAGAGACAATAATAAATAAGTAGAACATGTGCCTCAAGCACCAAATAATTCAAGTTACAGTTTTTCCAAGAATTATAGCTGAAGTGGACCAACGGAAGAGTTTATGAGGAGTAACAACATATTGCCTTCAAATAAGAAATCCATCATGGACAAGCAACATCATTGCCATGAGGAAAAATATCAACATGGATCAAAACAACTTTCTCAAATAGAGTCTCCAATATTGGAGTGCTCCAAGATATGGTAGCCTCGTCACCTATCAAAAAAATGAGCAAGGTGTAGGAAGTCATACCATGAATAAATCACAACTAGGAGCATACACCAAAGAGACAAGGAGCTTGGAATGGGAAATCCCTATAAAATATCATCCTCGCATTGAGGAACAAAGTGGAACAAATGGAGGGAAAATCCATTGAAGTAAGTGCACACCAATTATAGGTTGGAGGGATACTCCATGGACCAGATAAGGCAACTACGAGTGAGTTTAAAACTGTCGGGTCAACCATAGTTAACCTTGATAAACTGGCTCCCGATGCAACTTACAAAAAAAAATATCATATAAATCATTTAAATCAATGGTATAAAACCATAAAGTGCCAACATGGGCATGGAACGATGCTATAAAAGCATAAAATTGCAACCATGTGCAGATAGATTAATTAACTCAAATCATTAAATAATGAAGGCAATAGTGTAAGATACTCAAACTTGAATAATTGAGATAAAAAAGAAGTATTTGGAAGAGCAATAAGCATAAGTTATCAGTTAAAATCTCCATGCAAGGTGAACACAAGTGAGAAGATATACCATCAAAGACAATAATCCTCCTAGATTATGGCAAAAAAAAAGAATTATAAAAGAGGATATTTATTTATTTTGAAAAAAACAAAAAAACTCTTAACTTTTTATGTAAAATAAATAATAATAAAACTTTAATTAGTTTTAAATTCTAAGAAAACTTATCAAAAAAAAATTATCCTTAAACTTCTCCCTTTTTTTACTTAAAACCATGTATAGGAGTAAGAGAGATTTAAAGTAAAAATATTGCACTTGTGTTTGAGCTGTCTGACAATGAATGATAAAATGCCAGAAATAGATTGACAAAAGGCAATGATAAAAAAAAACAAAAGATGCCTCTGTCAAGAGCTAAAAAAAGAAGAAAGAATCTTGTAAGAAAAGATAGAAAACGTTACAACAGAATCTAAATATAGAGAGATTATTCATTGTGGAATCGATTAATGGTGTTACTACCATCTCTTTACACCATAAACCCATTTTTTTACAATGAAAATAGCAGCAAATTATTCTCTATATGCTAATTTCCACACTCATTTAGGACCCGTGGGAGCCAAGCATAATCTGCACCCAATATTTAAAGCCGTCGTCCAAAATTAGTGCACAAAGAATAAATGAATCTGTTACTGTTAGAATAGTCCATAAACTAAGTACTAAAAGAGTCTGAACAAACTTCATAACCGATATCGCACCCCCTCCCGCGCATAAAAAAAAAGATATACCGAAAAATATTATAACTCTTTGATAGTGTAGTTATACTAATATAACAAGGACATCAAACATAGTTAAGCAGTGTTAAACGCCTCAGCCATCATTGGCCTCAAGTTCCTTCAACATCTCAACATATTTCACCATTCCATCCCACTACATCATATTCATTGGCTTGGGATTCAACATTTCCATTCTGTGGGTTGTCAAGACCGCCTTGTATTCATCCACCTATGGGCGACTGCACTTCAGCTCTGATGACAAGAAGGAAAGTAATCCATGGTAAAACCCAACTCAAATTCTCCAAACTCGCGTTTCCTAGCATTGCATTTTGATTTTTAAAAATTTCAGACCAGAATCCAGATGGCGAAATGGCAATTTCTCTTCCAATAGCTAAAACTCTTATTCATGTCGGGCTCACTGATGCGGCCCTGGTCTGCCATGGATTGGATCAAAGCAGAGACAAAATTTCTTTTGCAGAGGTCATGGATTGGATCAAGATTCCGGCAACGGAACCATATCTTGGCAGTGGGTGTAATTGAGAAGGATGTATCGAGCGGTGTGTTTGAGAATGTAAGATTGAAAGAGCTTGATGGCTATGTTAATGGCTTGTTAAGCGAAGTTGCAAAGGAGGAGGATTTGTCAGGCAAGATCGGGCAGGTAACGTTTGTAAGGCTCTCTGGCTTTGGATTTCAGAGGGTCGGTTTAATTGGGCTTGGAAAGAAGAATGGGGTAAGCAAGCCTTTCAAGGGCTTTGGAGAGGCCCTTGTTGCGGCTGCTAAGAGTGCCCAGGCTACTCGTGTGGGCGACATATTACCCTCCGCTCAAGACCTATCAACTACTCTCAAGCTTGACTCTTTATTCGCTATCTCAGTAGGAGTGGTATTGGGTGTTCACGAGGACAATCGTTTCAAATCAGAGGCAAAACAGCCTCTTCTGAAGAGCTTGGATTTTCTTGAAGTGGGCAGCGGTCCTGAGTTTGAGCAGAGATATCTCCGATTGACAGTGGAGGTTACAATCTCCTTGACAGCAGTCGAGAAGCGATTGGATCATAGAAAAAAAAGATATCTAGATAGGAAAACCTTTTGGCGGCAAGCCTGCCAAAAAGGGGTTAGATGAAAACTAATATAAAATAAGAAGTAACCTGCACAAATTAGAGCAAACAGAAGTTAATCAGGTTTGGCAGTAAACCAGCCAAATCCAAAAAAAAATTCAATTTCTTCCATCTTAAGAAGATTAAAAAAAAATTAGTGAAATCTCTCTCAAGAGTCTCCTTCGAATCGTACCTTCATGCAAACACTCAAAACAAAGATTAAACTGCTCTGATACCATGTTAGAAATGGAAAAAGAAATATGGAAATAAGCAAAAACCAGGAAAGAATCTAAGTGAGTTAATGCATGAAAAGATATTACCATAAAATAGGAGAGAGAAAGCTTCAAGCTCCAACACCATGAGACAAGATATTTGGAAAGGGGAAAGCAAAGAAAACCCCTTGTGACATTATGAATGAGGCATGAAAAGCCTAAGAAGAGAGAGAGAAAGAGAGAGAGAGCAATCGCTCATACAATAATTGAAAAGAGGAAGAAACCTCATTAGAAATTAGAGAGGAGGGTCATCTCTTAAATAGAGATGAGAGAGAGGAGTTAGAATGTAACTCCCATGTCTATGAATGCCACCATTCATAAGTGTGTGAGGCCAAGTGTGAGATTCCTCTTAAGGAGGAATAATCTAAATTACAAATTACAATAAATATTTGTCCTCACATATTCCACTAGAGGACAAAATAAGATGTAGTGTAGAAAGGACAAAAAAGAAATATATTAGGATACCTTGGCTTATATCCTAATATATTATAACAATAACGAAAGGACGTCTAACCTTGGTTTATAAACACACCAAGGAAAGATTACAACTTCTAACATGTATCATTTGATTAATCTATCACCATCTGAGCTATGGTGTTTTGACCTTACGTGTCTCTAGTCAATCACATACTAAGGTGACTCCTATCTACTATGACCTTTCACACTAAGAGTTGTATTCTGGGTCTTTTGAATTGACAAATGCTTGTTGCTAGGCAGAGCGCCATCTTGGCCAAGTTTCATAATCTACAGGCACATCTTATGTGCAACTATTGTTCACCACCCTACTCAATTTGTAAGTCTCTTGTCACATGTCAGTTTTGATTGTCTTGACTCTTATTACTCAGGCATGTAAAACAATCATTAGGTCAAGCATTCTTAGCATTCTTACTTCTGACAAGAGGTATATTTTTAATGTAATGCCCCCTTTCAAGGATAGGATTTAATAGTAAAATAAAAATAAATTAATAATCAAAATTTTAAAATAACTAATTATTGTATTAGTAATTAAAATAATAAAAAAAGAATATGATGTACTAATAAAATATTATATGTTATTCATATAGTAAATTTAAATAAATAAAATAAAATAATTATAATAACATATTATTAATATAATATAGCATTGATAACATAATATGTAATATTGACATAATTTAATCCAAAGAGAAGACTCAAAGTTAGTGACTATAATAATATACAATAACTAAAACTACAACCTCAAGTAAACAACAAAGAAGTAATTGAGGCAGTTAGCGATTACATCTATATTGTTTGCCATACACAAAATAGTTATTATCATCCAACAATGAGTTAGTAGTCCTTAACCAAAGGGTGCAATGAAATCAAAGGTAATAAAGAAATTAATTGAGGAGAGGTGTGATTATGAAGGGATGGTGGTGGAAAGGTCATGAGGTTTTCTATTCCAAGATATAAATATATCCAAGTCATCAAGTAGAAAGTTTGTTGAGAAAATTATTCCATCAAACAACACACTGGATTATCTCTTTTTGAATCGCTGGAATCAAAGGGAACAAATTGAACCATTAGCAAATTATATATTTGACTGTATGTAATTGCTATTCATCATTAATTAGATTCCAAATACTATCATGTAGATGATAAACAATATGAGCATGGGAATTACATTCGTAAATACATTTTGTTATGACAGATATGTAAATGAATATGTTAACAGAGTAAACTTTATATATATATATATATATAATGTAAGCTATAATAATACAGTTCATAATAAATATACACAATATTGTAATTGCCTAAATTGACACTCTTATGTAAATTGCCCTTTTGCATCATCCTCACCTTAGCCTAAGACTCAAACCCAACCCATTTGCTCGCATCCGTTTGTCATGCCATGTCATCACTCGCTTCGAATTTGGACATGTGGCCTAGATGACTTAGGACACGCACGTCATGGAGATGTTAGCATGGTGCATTAGTGTCCACAAATTTGCATACATGTAGGTTGCTGTTGACGCATTACGAATTTCTAACCTACATTCCTAACACTCGATTCCATCGACCATCTATGCGTGATTCAGTCTATATGCATTTTAAATCCATGTCCCATCTTCATTTAGTCTTCTTGGTTGATTATTCACTTCCTTTGGACAATTTTGAGCTCTCTTGATTACTTCCATTATTCACACCTCTTAGATATCCACCATTTTCATACACTTAAGGCACAAGTTATTGACAATTTCTCTTAGCTTGGGGAGTCTTTGCCAACACTCATACACATCGTTCTTTAGGGGAGTGTTTACTCTCTTGCTTTATGTCTCTTGTGGCTATTCTTCATGATATAGTGTAGATCCTTTTGTGCCTCTCTTCTGCGATCTCCCAAGCTCTTCTAGCGTACCTTGTTCCCCCATCACCTTCCCTCCCCTCCACCTTGGATCACACCACTACCCTCTATGAGATCCCAACCTATCCCCCCTCCACCTTACTCCCTTGCTTTGTTGCCACCTCTTTACGGACTCCAACATCATCAGGGAGGCAATTAGATGCATGAGCAGTAGTAGGACAACTGATGAGGAAGGGTTTAATGCTTAGTATTTCAGTTTGGGTTTTGTTCTCATAGTGCTCTTTAATAGCGTGGTTTGCATTGGCTTTCTCAACTCTCGGTCATGACATACTATTTATCCAATCCATTTGACCGGGTTGGTCTCTAACCCCGACAACTATAAGACCATCATGATTGGGCATACTTTTGCCAAACTCTATGCCACCATGCTAAATACTATCTTATCTAGGGAGCTTGATTGATGACACTATAGAGCTAAGGGGCAGGTTGGTTTCCGTATGGACTTTCAGGGCCAAACTGGTTTTCGTACTGACTTTCAGACCATGGACCATATTCTAACTATGTGGACTATCATTGAGGAGTCCCAATACTGATTTGCGAAAGTCTATTGTTGCTTTGCAGATTTTTCACAAAGCCTTTGGTTCGGTCCCTCAGAGGAGTCTCTTTTAGAGACTTAGGGACATTAAGATTTTTGAGCTCTTGCTGATGACTATCATGAGGTTATATGAGAGTGTGTGTGGGTAGGTTCAGGATTCCAGAGGATTTTTTATCTCGTATTTAGAGTATCATCGACATGAAGCAAGGGTGCCCTCTCTCTCTTGCTCTTTTCAGTATCTACATTGATGATCTTGACGATTTCCTCGAGTACTTCTCACTCCCGAGTGACGGATGCTACCTACACCAGGTTTTGAGCTCTATTTATTACTATTTGCCGACGATGTGGTCCTCTTGGCCTCCTGGATGGGTCAGCCTCCTTTTGTGACTTGTGGCAGTTGTTTGTGAACTTGGGCAAGGATTGGGTTATGGTTTCCAACTGTTTGAAGACATCCCATCTCCACTTCTACTTTTAGGGTGAGGAGGTTGAGATCACGTCCTCTTATATTTAGCTGGAGTTTAAGCTCTCTGGTGCTTGTTTAGCATGAAACTTGCCATGCATCCTTGGGTTAACAAGGGCCTCGGTTCTCTGGCTATGTTCGAGAGACAATGCTTCTGACATCACCTCTAGGACACTATGACTAAGATGTCCCTCTTGGACTCCTTGGTCAAGCCGACTGTTCTCTATAGTTCGATTGTTGGGTGACCTTCTCTTTTGGAGTTTGATTGGGCTCCGGTTGAGGGAGTCCAAACTCTCCTTTTGCGACGCATTATCAAATGTCATCGGTCCACTCCCCATAATATCATCCTGGCTGAGTTCGTGGCCCATCCTCTCAGGCTTGGGACCATCTTTGATTTGATTTGGTTCCTTCATGAGCTCTGGAGCTTTGTGGATTCTGTTGAGGGTTGCTACAGATATTCCTAGCTAGTCTATTGCTCTTTTGAAAATGTGGTGGATTTTGATCTCGTGGGGAGATCTTACTGTTGGTTCCCCCAAGCCATTGCTCTTCTTGATTCGATTGGGATTGTGATGGACTGTCTTCTTCCCTTTTAGTTCTCTCTAGATGCCTTCGCTCACCCCCTTCCTTCTCAGTAGAAGTTGAATGAGCACGTTAGAATCAACATCTATAGACAATATATTATAATGACATGGAGCAACCCCTTGGAGGGTTTCTACGTAAGGATGGCTTTATATGTTGAGCACTACATGGATATCTAAGACCAGATTATTGTGCGCCCTTGATACGTCACTCGTCGTTGGACTGATGCCCTCTGCATCTCTTAGGGGTCTTTTAGAGTGGGTTCTCTTTAGTTACGTATTCAGACTTACCACCATATTAACAGAGAGGACAAGATTTGTCGTCTTTGTCTTCTAGGTAAGGTAGAGAAAGAGACCCATTTTGTGTTTAGCTTCCCATCTACTAGATTGGAGGGAGGTTTTATTGCTTGTTTAGAGAGTGCATATCCATATCTTCTTTTTTAATATACACTGATCAATGGTGTTTGCCCACTACCTCTAGGAGGCCATGTGGCTTTGTGATCACATTATGCAACTTCTGCTTCTGCCAACACAATCTCTAAGTCAGTTCATCATCTTCTTTCTTGGATCACTTGCTCATGGAAAGAAGTGGTCTCTAGACTCTTCTTCGGATCACACTAGCACTTTGAGGCCTCCCAAATGACACATTTGGCAGCACCAACCTTTGTTCAATGGCTCCTTGCGATGGTTTTGCCTTGCCATATCCTTCAGTGTTGGACTACTTCGTGCCTATGAGGAGTATTTAGTATGCTTTGGTTTTGTTCCTTTGCTTTCTTGTTAGTTCTTTATGTGGACACCATTTGGTGCTCTCGTTGTTGGCTGTTGCATTGTTGCACGTTCTCCTGTCCCTTAGACCCTTGTTGGCCTCTTGTTGGAGATTAATAAATTTATCTTATGTTATCTTAATCTCTATACGATTATCTATCACCATTTACTTTTCTATTCAGTTACTGTGGAGGTGCAAACACCAAAGCAAGGATTTGATTGGGATCGGTCTCCAAACAACCACTCGAATAATTTTTTGCTGTTTTTCTATGCACAGGTTTCGTGGAGGAATAAGCTTGACCAAGTTACTTTTCCAAACTTTGAATTTGCTACCTTCTCATTCAATCATATTAATAACATACTAATAATTTTTGTCTTCCTATCATTTCCTTCCTTTTCATCTAGTGCAATCTTATTACTAAATTTAGTTTTTGGATGTGTTCTTCGCACTTTGTTTGTATAGGCCATTAGTGCGCTGCACTGTCGTCTTGTTGCACTGGCGTCTAGGGTAGTGAGTTGGTGTAGAATGTCGTGATCTTGCCTTTGGAGAGGTGTTTAGCCCCAATATCAACCCTATATGGAAAAAGGATCTGCTTGTATCATTAGGCTCCATATTTTCAGTAAATATAGACTTGGCTTAAAAGGACTATTCAGTCAAGAGCAATGCTATGCCTTACAGATCATCACATAACAATTCCCAAAGTCGTCTAGGTTGTAAAGCTAATGAAACTTCACCACATCCAAACTATGAGAAGAGCATATCAAGAGTAAACGTCTTGTCGGGTTCATTAATATGTGGAGAAGGCAAAATACACCAACCTAGAGATTGACTAAAGTCTCAAGGGATGAACCTTCCCTTGCACCACCTCACTTCAACTAACACGCAGAGCTAGGGGATTAATAATTTTTGATGTAATGTAACTAATCTAGAGTGTGTCAAGTGCAAGTGAGTTTAGTTAATCAAGTGCCAAATGCAAGATAAATGTAAATAACTTAGTAAACCAATAGATTATTACTTTTAGACTACGACGTGGAAGAGACTATAACTAAGAGGCGTGCCTTTGTCAAGAAAGACAAGATAAAGCCATTACAGGTAGTTTTGGCAACATCTAGCAACACCAAAAAAACAAGGGTAAAGTATAGAGGGATGAGAGGGTAATTGTTGAGTCCCTCCCATTTGAGACTGTCATTGGCAATGAATGCTGCCCTTGATGGAGAACACTTTAGATGATCATCTTGTGAAAGGATCCCTATAGAATGCAAAAGTAGATAAAACAATTGTAATGCCCATATTCAACCTATGCGAGTTGGATCTTGTGTTGCGCTCGATGGTTGTAGGATATGATTGATGCACAATGTGATGGTGTTGTATTTTGGGCAAACGATGGTTGTATCTTTCTGGCTGAAGGAGTTCACCAAGGTGTCTGACATTCTATCAAAGTGCTATTCGACAACAAAACCCTCCTTCAAAATTTCTTCTGAAGAAAAAATGCATTGCTCAATTTAGTATGCAGGATTGAGGTCTTTGCATAGTAATGAGATAGTTTGTGTAGTGGTAACAGTCAAAGGTTGAAAAAATCATTCATTATTTCAGTTGAGTGGAAGTTAATCATCGACTTGGTAAAGAGTCGACTTACAAGATCAAGCATGGCCTTTGACATAACTATGTAGATGTTTAAATTGATGAATGGCATCATGCTAGGAGGGTGTGCAATTGGGTACATGTGTTATCAATGCATCAAAGACTTCTTCAACCTAAACTACCAAGCTTTCTTCATCCCTCATCATGCAATAGTGTTGTTTCTAGAGGCCATGTGAGCACAAGTTCCTACGAACTAGTATAGAAGATTTGTATTGACCAACAAGGTAGAGCCAAATAACCCAACCATGTTTTATTGGATGCATTGACGCACCTAGACATGTTTGCGACTAGAGGGGAAGGGAAACCCCTTAAAAAGAAGCAATAACAATAGAGTGCAACAACCAGTACAGAGGAGGAGAATAGAGAGGGAGAAGAAGCGGTGGAATTATCCACCTTCGAGAGTGAAAGTAGAGAGTTATGAATAACACAACATGAAGGGGATAATGAAGAAGTAGAGGAGACAAAGATGACAGGTGGAGGCGAAGGGGATGGTATAGAGGGAGAAGTCACATGTAGTAGCTGATTGGGGAGCAAAAAGATTTGCAATGCTGACCAAGATTTTAGTCACACTATTGCTGCTGTCACCTATCATGCATTTGATTACACCACATGAAGCACAATGGTTCCCTTGGACACATAGGGTGGGGCCAACCACACTACACCTATCTACATCTTAGGGAGTCCAAAGGGCTACTCCCATGGCCTTGCTAGTAGCAGGCACAACTTCATGCAAAGCCACTACTATTACAAAAGTTTTGGCCCCTATTACTGAAGGTGCAATCCCTATAGCTAAAGGTTCAGTCCCTACAAACAAAGGTGCAGTCCCTTAGTTGAAGGTTTGGTCCCTACGACCGAAATCCCAAGCTCACTCACCATAAGAGCTAGGGATGAAGGAAGGGAAAATGTTGCATTTGTACCCTATGATGCTAAATGGGATGTGCATAGAAATGGAGGCGTAATGTCGTCTTTTTGGGACATTAGGAATCCTAAAGTTAAACTCATAAAATATTAAATTTGACTTATGAGAGTTTAAAGCAAGTTGATAATATGAGTCGATTTAATATTATAAAGGGGGTTAAAAGGTGACAAAGAAGAAAAAAGATGAACAAATAGGAGAAGGCAACTGAAAGGTCACCGTTTTCAGCATAAAAGAAGGAAGCTTCATTCATTTGGACATACTTGGATATTGATTTGGTTTGAGATTTCTCTTGGAGAAATTAAGCTACCTTCAGCTTCTATTTAGGATCCGAGGACTCAAACCCTCTACGTCTTCTTGTTGGAATGGACGTAGCCCCAATTCATCATCTGTAGTGAATTCGTGACAGAATTCACAATTGCATTTCAGGTTCATTTCTGGTTATCCAATATGTCTGTTATCACTGTTTTTATGATTGGGTTGTTATTGTATTGCTGAATATTATAATGCAATAACATTTTCTTAGTATTTTAATGAGTATTTGCTGGTTATCCACTGGTTAATGCTGGTTATTATTGCATAAAATCTTGTTTATGATTCTGAAATTTATTTGAGGAATTTTTTTGAAGGGATATCCAGTTAAGATATTACAGTGAGGTATCAGAGTAGTGTATCCTGCCAGCTTGTGTAGTTCTTTAGAATCATCAGAGGATTTATCAGAGAGAAAGGTTGCAAGAAGATTCTAAACAGAGCAGAAAATGAGATATGAATGAATCTATATCTTAATATATTGGATATAATCAAATATTTCATCAGAATAGGTTTAAGGAAAAATCTTAATTAGTGCTGTAAAGTACAGGAGCATTCTGCCATCATTCTGGTAAATATCTACAGTTCAGAAGCATGAATATCGAGGGAGTGTTTTGATTAAGGCTTGATGTTGATTATTCTCAGAATTATAATTTGCTGAGAAACTTTGTGGGCCCGGATAATTCAATGAAGAGCCGATTATTATTTTGAATAGCTGCAAGATTTTATCATCGTGCACATATAATTAATAACCGAAGATGTACTTGTAGAACCGATTATTGAGTTGGCTTTATTTAAATTTGATACATATATTGGTAATAAAGATGGACAGAAGTTTTTGTATTCCATGCAAAGAATATAGAATCTGATTTGTGTGAAGTTTCAGAGGCTTTCCTGAAGCTGAACTGTTTGTCGGATCAAAAACTGTTGAAGCCTCTTGTGAATCTTGATCATAGAGAATGTGTGTGCGAAAGTGTGGGGCCCAAAATGGAGTGAGCATCGTTTAAAGAAGTGGAGTCTGTTTTTCTTGTTTAAGTCTGTCATCATTTGGGGGAGAAAAATTGTTCAAATTTCGTCAATGTACAATACCACTTTGGTGTCTCTCTCAAAACCATCGAGTGAGAAAGAATAATTGATTAAGGACGAAATCTTGAACAACCAAGCTCAGAGGAGTTGTTTTAACAAAAATCTTGTAGAAGGATTATAACGTGTGTTTCTGAGGATGAAGTTGAGTATTGTAATTCTGAGGATTGTCAAAGCCACTAACAG
Source organism: Cupressus sempervirens (assembly GCA_028749045.1). Taxonomy (NCBI): domain Eukaryota; kingdom Viridiplantae; phylum Streptophyta; class Pinopsida; order Cupressales; family Cupressaceae; genus Cupressus; species Cupressus sempervirens. The sequence goes on along the minus strand of CM053785.1, from coordinate 554,997,460 downwards.
AGCGATACAGGTGGACCCATTTCCGTGCATCATTACTGAAGAGCCCCATGTGTTAGAAGGAAACAAAATGGCCGAAGGAGTCATTTCATGAAGTTATGACAGTCATCACCGGGAATCTTGAATCAGGGATTCATAACGGTGATGGCAGTTTGATAATAATCTGTCTTCCGCAGGAGTTGTTCCTTAATAAAATTGTGTTCATCAACTAATTGATGGGCTTTGGGCGATTATATTGAATGGAGATAAAACTTCATTAATCGTTGTTGCAGTAGCCATCAAGGGGTCAAACCCTGTCTGGGCCACTGTTCTCGCAGGTCTTGTGCCTTCACTGGGCTGTTGAGGTCATGGGTTTGAACAAGTGTAGGGATGAGAGCTTCTGTTTGTGATCTCAATGGTTCATAGCTCTGGGTCAAAAAAATTTCACGTGGAGCTGGAGGCGGTGTCATGCAAGCATCACCAGTCGCATGAAAAACTTTACAATGCATTAATTTGAAAAAAAACAAATCTTTTGGATACAGATCTCATGACTTTAGGTGGTGGAGCATCAAAAGGCATGTGCTCTGGTTGCTGCTAGAAAGGAGAATCAGTGAGACCTTAATATTGTCTGCAAGGCATGTATTGTTAGGGCTATTATCTGGCATTTGATGTGCTTGCTATGTTGGTTCTGTATATTTTTGGAAAGTGAAATATTTTTCATGATTCATTTTCTTCTTTCGTGATCAATTTTTGTCTTTACTATTACTCCTTAACCAATTAAAAGTAAATGGTAGGGTTTTGTGGGGGGTTACTTTATTAGTAATTTGGCCTCAATACATATTTTATGCTATTAACAACTAACTAGAATTTAGGTTGTCTTAATATACTTTTATGTTCAATGAGAGTTATACTGCTTGTTTAATATTTTGATTGATAAGAATTTGGGAAGCTACTCTTCATATCTTACATAAGGTCCTTTGTTTCTTATATAGGACACCTTTCTGTTTGCCATTAGAGATTTTTACCATGCTTCTGAAATAATAATAGTAGCAGTTGCTGGTTGATCTATCATATACCAACACATATTGCTCAACAAGAACTTTTTTTTTACCTTTTTGCCATGGTGTGTATATTTGCCTGAAACTTATTGACTGATCACCTAGGCAGAAGTATTTATATTTTGCTTGAGATTTCACAGTAACTGACAACATTACGAAGATAGCACATTTAGAGTCTGATAATTAACATTGTTTAAGAGGGCTACTGTTTCATATATCCTGGGAAAATTGTTGTGATCCTTCTTGAAATTTTGCTAAACAATATCTACCATTATTTTGTTAGTTTATTTTATATTCCTGATTACTGTTTCTTGTATATTGTAGTTGGAGAAACTGAGGAAACAGCATGGTTGTTTACAGAATTTATTATCAACTTTCAAACTACCAAATTCTAATTCAAGATCAGCTATCAATAGTCCTAGAATAATAATTGGGGACCATAATATCGAGATCAAACCAGAGTTGAGGAATCTGGTGGTTCAGCTTAGTTCATGTCTGGTAAGTTCAGCTTTTCATTTTTTCTATTTACAGAAGGAAATGTATTGTTTATTCATTGCCTTTGTCACGTTCCTTATTCATTTGTACATTGCCTATCTTGGCTTAACTCTAAACAGATATCTTTGTTAGGCATTAGTATGTGTGAACTTCTATTTTCTATTACAATAAGAATAAGAAGAAAAAAATTCAACTTATAGAAGCTAAACATACATTTATGTTGCCTTTTAATGGGGATGAGGGTGACCTGTTCTGCGTAATCTTTTCCAAATTTACATCAGAAGCCAAGCTGCTAATAGCAGAAAGTGACTGGCCATCGACGGTTATGTTTTATCTCAGATTTGACAATTGAATCAAAGCATGATGTTATTATTGCTGCTCAATTCCTCAAATTATCTTTTTACTCCCTGTGAAATGCTTGGTATTTATGAGATAGAGAAATCTATTAATGTCCAGCAAGAGACCACAAAGGGTCCAGGGGACTGCCAAAGTAGAACAAAAAAGGGGCCCAACCCACAGAAAGGACACCAAACAATGTCCAAAGAAGAAACAACAATATAAGAAACAAAAGTAGAAAGAAAGAAACAGAGGAAAGAGAGAACCCTCCCGAACCCACTTAAGGGTTCCAAACAGCGGTGAAGCGAGCCAAAGGATAATCAGTAGGGCCAGTCCTAGCCTTGGACCATCTCGTAATGATCCTGGGAGAGGAGGGCTGCAATGAATAAGACATCGTCTTGGACCTCGCAGATCGAGGAAAAGGGGCGGTGCTAAACGATTGCTTGGCACTAGGCATTGAGTTCCTATGAAGGAGGTAATAAGTTGGGAAGGCGAAGGCATTGCAAGACGTCAATGTTGGAGTGTGGTCTTGAAGCCTGAGGGCTTCCTAAAAATAAAGGGCAAGGCACCTTTGGTTTGAATATCTGAAGAAAATGGAGCGCTACCGTGCCTCCCTGAAAAAGCAGTAGAATCTCCCCTTGATCTCAAAGTATAGAGGACAACGAAAAATGAAGTGCTTCTTAGACTCAACCTCACCAATGCTGCAAAGCTGACAAATTCTGTGCTTGCTGTCTATAAGATGATCGGTCTCACAATGGAGCCAATGGGAACTCACCCTAAAGGAGCCAAGGGGAATCCTGAGGGAATGGGGCAAGTGGAGGGATAATTAAGAAGGATGAACAATGAATCTATCCTTCAACTCATGAAGTGCTTCGTGTAAAAGGCCATCTTAGGGTGAAGGCCCTGTGGGATTAACCCATATAGTATGAATGGACTGCCCATAGTTATCATCTTTGATGAAACCATCTAACTCATGGTGGGGAGGAAGAATGGACTGCCCATAGTTATCATCTTTGATGAAACCATCTAACTCATGGTGGGGAGGAAGAAGATAGAGGGTGGGCACATCAAGCTAGTATCTAAAGGGGAGGGGGAAATCCATCTCAATCATAATCGATCCAAGAAGGGAAGAGGTCTTAACAAACCAACTGTGAGCTCAACCCAAAGGGAGAGTAGAGGCAACAATAAACTTTGAAGAGCAATTGGCTAGGAACATGTATTTGTGAAGACCCTTCGACAAATCAGCAAAGCCCCAAGGGCGGTGAAGGTACTAAACCAAATCGAAGATGACATCAAGCCCGAAGGGACGAGCCCAAAACTCAACTAGAATAATATTGTGTGGGATGGATTGCTTGCACCCAATGGTATGCTGAAAGAGGATAATTTATGCCCCCTCAAGCAAAGCACAGTCAAACTCCAACGAAGGACCCCACACAATCGAATGATAGAACTCTCCATTAGTGTCATCTTGGACAAAGTGTTAAGAAAGTGCTGTTTGAAACACTCTCTTTCAAGGAGGGCCAATGAACCATAATCCTTATTGATCCATATTGAAGGGCAAGTCTAATGGTAAAATGGGGCCTAGAGAACTTGACCCCCATATATGTGTAGGAGGATGAGACCTACACCTCCACACCTTAAAAAAAGAAATGGAGGTGAGACGTCTGCAGAGCATTGAAGACCATTAGCTTGGTCTTCTCCAAATTAACGGTCAAATGTTGTAACATGCAGAAGGATGCAAGATTGTCAAGATGTCGCTATAAACCCTCAAGTGAAGAGGCTAAAAGAACAACATCATCTGTGAAGAGCAGGATAGTGATCATAACTTGGTGAAGAAAACAACCAATCCCCTAGAAGGGTGTGATCCTAAAGATACCTCTCAAGCTCGTCAATATAAATACCAAAGAGGGTAGGGGATAGGTTGCCATCCTACTTAACACCGATAGTGCTCCTGATAAAGTTAAAAACCCCATAATGGGTCTTGAGACAACCCCAATCCATCTCATAGTCTCATAATGGCCACTAGAAGAGTCTCAGAATTACAAATATCTCAAAGCCTCTGAAAGAGAGCTGTCTTATGAACAGAGTCAAAGGCTTTGGAAAAGTCCACAAAATAATAATATACCTTTGAGGGGCTATGGCATGCCTCCTCAATAATGCTATGAAGAGAGAAGATGTGATCCATAGTTTGATAATCCTGTCTAAAATCAGCTTACCACATGATATGGATATGATGGTGATCCAACTCTTTTGAAACAAGAATGAAGATGGTATGCCCAACCATGATGGTCTTGTAATTATTGAGATTTGAAGTGAGACTCGCCTTGTGTATTAGATAGATGATATGGTGCGACCAGGAGGCAGCGGAACTTGTGCAAGCCACTTGGTTGGATAGATCAGCCAAGTAAAGAGGCGACGATGAGGTGAGGGTGTAACTTGGAAAGGTTGCTGGTTGGGGACGTTGTAAAGCTCAGAGATGTGGGAGACCAACTTCACATGATCAAGAGATGGGGGGAGGGCATTGTGGCAGGGGAAGAGTATATGCCAGTAGAACTTGGGTGAATTGTGAAGGGAGGCAAGAAGAGGTTGTCTTCACTAGGAGATGCGGAGGTGCTTTTCAAGGCGTAAGAGTTGACAGTGAGAGTGCTGAAGGGAGGTGAAGGGGTGATGGGATAAGAAGGCCGACCAAAGGTTTGATAGGATTGCTAATGATTGGGATGGAGAGACGAAGTAGGGCATGGTTGGCCAGGGGGGGGTGAATGGAGAAGTGGCTAATGATTGGGATGAATGACTGCCAGGCAAGAGCATAGTCCAGAACACGACCACCACCACTAGGAGGCCTGTACATGAAAAGGTGTGAATTTGGGGGGCAAGATAACCCATTCAGAAGCACCAGTCCCAAATACTTGCTGAGATATAAAAGATTTATGTCGTACTTGGTTAGGGGACCAATTCATGCTCGGAAGATCTGTGGAGTCCCATGTGGACTGGATCCAAGTCCTCAATACATAAAGTATCAACTACCCTGAAGTGAAGGAGAGTTTGTGCCGTTTGTGTCCAGGTATTGAAGTTCTCAAGATGGAGAACTTTGCCAAACGCTGAAAACTGAATGATGCTGTCATAAAGGTCTGAGAAGGGGTCCTCCTCATGAGTACTGTGGATTTCATATGGGGAGGACATCGGAGGAAAGTAGCTGTTAAGTTTTCAAACCAGAATATATAACTTGACATGACTGAAATGCAAAACACAGATAACATAAACATGTATCTTGGGAAAACCCTCCTACTTGAGGGAAAAATGCATCCACATCAAGAAAACTATCCTTTATCGAGTTCTTCAAACAACTACGATTAACTTCTTGCTTATGATTCAATAAAATCTCAATCAATCAATTGGCATTAGTTTGAGTTTTTTTTCCAAATAACTCTCAGCTTTGAAGAGTAATCTGAATTACAAAATATATATCTGTAATATAAAATATATCTTTGCAATAATAAACAGAGTGAATATAATCTCAAAAAGAAACAGAATGTGAATGTAATCCCAAGCTGCTCAAAACAGACAGGCAACCAGGCAGCTCCGGAAAGAGCATGTGCAAACAAACATCCAGCTTCCCATATGCATACAGACACTCAGCTCTTGATCAGCACACAGCTAGGTAGCTCACTCAGCATAAGAAACCAAAAATCTGAAAAGTCCCATAATCACACAAAATCAGTAAGTGCCGACACACCCAGGAGACAATACAAGAAAAGACGATTACAACTGTCTATGCCAATATGTTGCTGCACAGTAATACAATCATAATGCTTCTTGAAGTAATGACAAATGCTTCGATACAACCTCTGGCATTTATGTCTCATAAAAAATCAAAAAGTAATACTCACAACATGATTAAGAGGCACATGAAATACAAACCACCAGCCATTATGGATGGCACACAGCAGCATGAGTATGAAATGGCATGTTGTATGGAGACCATTGAAAAGAGAAAGAGAACCGATGATACAAAGTAAACCGCCAACAATTCAGAGTCATGACATGACAGAATGCATTGATGGCAATGCAAGATACACATGATGCCAGGATGGAACCACTACGGTGCCATGTCATAAGAACCAAAATAACAGTTACGGCGCCATGTAACCATTTTCTTTGCTGACAAAGTAAAAATTTCTCCAGCTAGAACCCAAACAATTTCTGAGAACTACACAAGAGGACCACCACAGGTTGTTTACCTCTCTTGCACCTACATAACTTTAGCACACCCTCTTAGCAAGAGAGAGATCATTCAAATGACAGTGTGTGTCTCAACTTGACAAGCTCAATGGAGCTGCAATCAAAAAACTGTCAATAACAAAATTCATCACAAATTTTCTCAACATGATATTGTCATCTCAGCATGACATTCACCATAGCTACTCCCAAAGGGTGAAAGAACAGAAAAACTAAGTCATGGTACTCTCTTATGACATCCACCCTCTGGGAGTAGCCATGGTAGAAGTCATATGTGTGATTCCATGACTTAATTTTTGTTTTTAATTCACCCTTTAGGAGTAGCTATGGTGATATTTTTATTCTGAGATAACAACTTTTATTGACGAAAATCTATGATGAGATTTTTGTTGACATTCTTTTTGATGGCAGCTTCGTGCACTTGTCATGAGGTGACAATTGAAGACCTCTCTCTTGTTAAGAGGGAGTGTTGAATTTTTGGGAAAGCAGTGAGACAGATCTTCTGCCTCTAATGGTCTGCTATTTTGCTTTCTGTTCAGTCTCGTACCTGAGCCAAATTCTGTTCGTCTTAAGCTATTATTCTATGCTTTATTCTTATTGCCAACTTTGTCTCTCCTGTCACGAGCCGCCGCAGAAGTTTATCATCATTATGATTCATTAGTATTGTCATCGTGCCTTACTATTTTTTCTAGCCTGTTTTGTTCGTTTTCCTCTACGACTCGGGTCGAGCGGGCACTTTTTATTATACTTTTCACTGGAATCTGTTGTCTTTCCAAAAACTGTTTAGCCCTTATATTTTGTACTTCTGTTTTGGTCTTTAGGTATTTTGTTTGCTAACATCTTTCTTGATTGACATGGAAGGACTGTGTATCTTAAAAGTGTAACTTGTTTCTGCCAAATTTTTTGTTTTGATAAAATGTAACTATGGTCTGTAATGGTTAGAAATTTACTCGCCGTTGTGTTCCATTTTATTGTTTTGGCAGGTGCTGGATGAAGTGCAGACATATATCCTTGTGAGCAGATATCTTGAAGAAGAAGATGCCCTAAATTATGAATTCTCATCTCTGTTTAAAAGGGTGAGTTAAAAACTGTGGCTGGGATGATCACACAGATCTGGTTACATTAATTTATCTCTAGAAGCTATCTAAAATTGACTTTACTTCATCAGACTTTTAAATTTTTTTTTTTTAGAAATCACTGTGTTACAAAGGTAACAGTGATTTCCAGATATAAATTAAAAAAATGCAAACCTGTGGAAAGAATTTCAGAAATCTAAAGCTGAGTTACTATATGGTAAAAATTATTCATTGCCTCTATTATTAAACAGTATAGAGAGAACAAGATTTCTTACTAGCAATGTTACCTGGAAATCATTGGAATTATTTGGTAACAGATTGGTTTCCTTCTTGGTAGCATTGGCGTTTCAAGAAAAAATGATGAGAATACAACAAGCTGCTTGAATGAGTAAAAGGCATATTAATTTTTGGAAAAATTCAGCAGTTTCTGTAAAATAGGGATATATTATGAAGAAAATTGAAATGCAGTAAAACTAAGACACCTTAATGCATTTTTCAAGGAGTGTGATTAATGCTTTCCCTATGTTAAAGTTAATGATGTTACATCTGCTATATTTCATAGACAGGTGATTTTTTTAAAGTTTTTTGTAGATTTATGCATTACCTTGCATAAACATAATATTCTAGTTAATGGACATTACTGCATTCTTCTTAAAGAGTAGCAAATTTATTGGACTTAGATATTTGCTTCATATTCTAGAAGTCTTTGCTTGTTTGAAAGTATTCGGTCACTTTTGATGGTCCATGGAGTGTGATAAATTAAGGATCACGATTTTGGCCACTTCAAATGGATTTAAATGCTTTAATTAGTAAAAAATCATACAATATGGATTTGAGTTTAATAGAAAAGAAATGTCTATAATCTAGTAGTAAGTTTGGGAGCTTACTGCAATAAGCAAGTTCAGAGAGCCTGATGAGATTGGTTCCCACATTAAAGGTTCTATTTCTAGTGAACATTTGTATTTGGGACCCTTTTGTTTGCAATTTGCTTTTACTATTTATATAGATTGTTACATACACGAGAGTCATCCTTACAGAAGTAGTAGTAGTTAGTACCCTCGTTGTAAGAAGTGTGATTTCTTTTACTGGTATACATAAACCTTCATTGGGAAGAGATGCAGACACTTCACGACCACCACTTGTGTCACACCATCTGATCTTTACAAACTAGTGCAATTTTTTTGAGCTATCAATACTGTATTACAAACATTCAATAAGATATTAAGAAATGATTAGTGGGCTACAAAAGTATGGATATTATTCTTTTCAAAGAAAAAATTAAGTGATAATGTCTTGAAGTTTAAAATTTCATATTAGACATTATTGAATTGGGAGCTCATACACAAAAAAATTAAGGTGTGCTATGGAGTCCTAATACGATTGGAACAAACTTAATTTGGCACAAAATGATTTCTTTACATTAGAATTGTATTCATTTGTAAAGATGAGCTCTTAAAATGTGTGTATTTCATTTTTCTTGTTATCTGCAGATTAATATACATTACTTCTTGGAGCGACAATGCCTTCTAAAATGCACTCATCAAGTCCTGGTGCATAGGTGTAAGTTGACATATTTTTCTTTACAAGTTTCTTTACAAGCATCATTTAAGCTTGAAAGCCAAGTCTGTTGGGCAACCATAACATTTGGCTTTATATTTCAGTGCACTTCTGCTGTTTAACAATTTTGACTGTCTGCATAGCATTTTATTTGTCTATTATCTTCTGTCTTATTCCTGGGCTGTGACATTTATGATTTTATTTGAGCGAAAGTGTGCCAGATCTCTCATATCTAGTTACTCATTTTAAAGATCTTAGATCCTTTCAGTTGTGATGCATGGATCATGATATACATGTTCTGTTCTCTAATAATTATCATCTTCTCAAAGACATGTTCTTATTGAAATTTCAGCATGAGATGATGTATTCTTAACCCGGAAAGTTAATAAACTTTATTGTCTGAGGGAAGGCAAGACTTATCTGACTTCCCAAAAATATAATAAGTATTGTTTTGAGAGGAAAGTGTATTGCCTGTATTAAGCTCCTCTGTTAACTTGCAACTGTTGTCATCCAATACACTATGTTTTTTGGATTAGGCTTGAGATCCAAACAAAGGCATATTTGTATGTTTCCATCTCATGTTTGTATTGTTTGTTTAATAGAAACCGAGTCTTGCCTGTTTTGAAAATCCTTTCGGACATGTTTCTCAACTATTCCTTTAAATGATAGTTGAAGAAGGAAGACTCCCCTTGTATGCATTTGTCTATTAGGAAATTGAAATTGCTGCTGAAAACATGGAAAATACGAATCATACTTGGGAGCACACTGGCTTCATGGAAAAAAGAGAAGCATACAACCCCAGGGTAAACATAAATAATGATATTTATTCAAGTACTGTCTCTGAACAAGTTAAATTCGGTGATCACAAATAAAAATGTCACACATAAACTCATTCTTTGTAAGCTTTTGAATTGGCATTTTTGATCATCACAAGGAACATGTTTGGTGCAATTTTGAGGAGACATTTGATTGAAAGCAAGCTGCTTATCATCTTGAATTGAGAAGAGACACAGCCTGCATGAAGGCATGTAAAACTAAGAAAAATCACACAGCACTTATAATTTGTTGCATTGTATAATCTTTCGCATATTCACATTCGTGGCTGCAAAATAAAAACCTAGGATGAGGGTGTAATGCCCCCTTCTCCGCACTAGGCCTTCCTGGTGCCTTGTTGGTCTATCTTTCCTTCAAGATAGGCTAAAAAGGCATTATTTTTGAGGATGCCAGCCAGTCATAGGAGTTAATTTGGTTTCGCTTGGGAAATATTTAAAGTTGTGGGGCTTCTCTATAGTTAAGTTACTTTAAATAAAGTGGATTTATAAAGTTACTTTATGACTTAAAGTCATTTTATAAAAGTAACTTAAGTGAGTAAAAGACGAAAATGGCTTTTATCCCACATTGCCTAGTTGTTTGTACTTCCCCTCTTATCAAGGTTATAAAGGCAACAAGCTTCCTTGGGATTGGCACCATGACATATACCAATATCTTGAAGACAATCTTGGTTGCTTAAATGTGACAGTTTTTTCCTCTTAAGGACGAAACTTCTTAAGAAGATTTTTGGAGATTGGACGTAGCCCCAGAATCTCTCCTAAGATTATCAGAATCAGGTACAAATTTGCAGATTAGTATAATATTTCAGTCGGGTTTACTTCAGAGGTGAATAGGTTAATGGTGGAGTCACATGACACTCCTTGTACTAGCTGGATAGCCGTATGGACAGCCCCATTACAGTTGTGAATGTGGAAGCAGGCGGCACCAAACACAGCAGACGGTAACACCATAGATTTGACCCACTCCAAAATGATAGTGGACGGTATCAGTTACAGCTAGCAGTAATATCAAGGCATAACGTAGAGGGGAATCTAGGAGGTTGAGACACTAATGGCAGGAGGTTGGGAGTGGCGTGCAGTCAACACTGCACGTGCTGCAGCAGTGGGTGGACACGACAAAGCCAATACCAGTCGGAGGTCCTACTATCTTCTCCCTCCAATCATGTCACTCCAGTTTAAGGCAGAGGTTTGCTTGCCCTTTTGTAGAGGTTGCCATAGTTCAGAAAATCCAGTGGCAGTGTTTGGAGTGGCAACTGAATGCTTCCATTGAAGGGCCCGCATTAGTTCGTGGCTCATTTTGCATAGATATGGGTAATATCTACTGCTTGCGTCCATGACAGAGCAGGGATCATTACTAGCGGATTACAACGCCATTACTCAAGCTCCAGCACAAAAACTTCTTTGGAACAGTTTGCCAATTTGTTTGGGCAGCAACATCATAAATTTTTTATAACAATCTTAGTAAGGACATTACAGTGGTATCAAAGCCACAAGACTTGCCAACTTATGGGTAAACTTTTGCAATATTAGGCTGGTCAACACAGGAAAAATGTCAGATAGGCATGAATAGGAAGCCATATAATTTTAGTCAGATCCGACCTGAATAGGTAGGATCTTCAGACTAGATTGATATTGAGGATAGTTATATAGTTAATGAGGAGCTAACCTTTGAGACAAGTAGACAAGTTGAACAGGGTGAACAGGTTGAATAGATATAGATCATTCAAATGACACACAATGGGAATGAACAAGAACGGGAAGTGAGGGAAACTTTGCGAGCTATTAGAGATGGACATAATAATATCGCTACTGCACTTCAGCAGCTTACAGGTGCTATGCAACAGCTAACTCTGACACAAAGGAGAGCACCGAGTCATCACAGTGGAGGTGGTAGTGTGGCAGGATCACCCCAGTCTGCTAGGGCCCCCACTCGGAACACCGACAGACCATTGATGCCCTTTTTTGCTGAGAACAATGCTGAGGAAGAGGTAGCCCAACTTGCGGCAACGTGTTTACTTCCAGAAAATGTTATGGCTATGTACGATGAATCAGATCTGTTCCCTGATCAGATTAAATAGAATTTGACCTTTATTCAATACATGAATAAAAAAGGGAGTTGGAAATGACAGAACAGGACAAGAGGCCTAGGGCACAAAATAGAGACTTGAAGCATGCAATGAACAATTTATCTCTCCCCAATTTTGATGGCAGTAGTAAGATGTTTGCTAGGGCTTGGATTCACAAGTTAGACACATTCCTGACACTCAAACCCATGTTGGAAACATAAGCTAATAGATTTACCATGATGCATTTAGAGGGAGTAGCATATGATTGGTGGCATCGTGGACTAGTCACCCAGGATCATGGTCTCATTACATCTTATGAGACTTTTAGCTCTAAGCTGATCACTTGTTTTGACATGGACATTGAGGTCTACTACAAGGATTTGGTGCAATTGCGATGGGGAGGATCTTTAGATGACTTCATTGATGAGTTTCAACGGATCTCAGTTATGGTTCTAGATATGATGGAATGTAAGGTAATGTTGTGCACAGAGGGCTTACATGACAGATTTAGAGGTTTGGTCAAGGTCCTTAAACTAGGCTCTTTGGATGAAGCTATTAAGATCACACATGATTTGGACTCACCTTCTTCGATACTACAACCTTCTAAGAAACCTTATAAGGTGTCTACTTCAATCCAGAAGAACAAAAATCAGAATAGGACTTCACCCCCCAGGTTGGACTTTGAGACACAGAATGAATTGAGGAGGAAGAAGGTATGTTTCACCTGTAGGGAGCCATGGACACCGGATCACAGATGGCTTGGCAAGGGTAAAATACATTATGTTGAGGTTCTTTCGGAAGAGGAGGATGAGCAACATGGAGGCAACGATGTTGACGGCAGCGATGAGGAAGGAAGTGACGAGCAACTTCCTAAAGAGAGGAAGAAGGAATCCACTCCTAGACAATTCCCTTTCTAGCGATCCCACTGGTCACCCCTTTTGTTTTAATGGCGAGGGCAGTGTATTGTGTGCCTTTTAGATACAGGTGCATCACATAATTTCATAAGCACACATTGGGTATCAAAGAGAAAGCTACGAGTTGATGACATACTCGAGTTCGAAGTTAGAGTAGTAGGAGGTGATAGATTAAGGTGCATAGAGATAGTGCCAGGGCTTTCGATTCACTTTGATGACTTTCTTCTAGAGGTAGATTTTTATGTTGTTGATTTGGATGGATTAGACGCCATGTTGGGAAGAAAGTGGTTGCAGACTATTGGCAAGTACACAATTGATCATAATAAGATGCAACAAGAATTCTTATAGGATGACCGACAGGTGATTCTCAAGGCCATGCCAGAGGGTGAACCCAGAGTGATTTCAGCTCACAAGATGGAGGCTATTGTGAGGCGTGATGACATTGAGTGGGCAGCGCACTGTTTCATTTCCTCTAAGGCTATATCAGGTTTAGGACAACAATTTCACTATGACATTTTGCTGATGCTTGATAAGCACAAGAGGGTTTTTGAAGACACAACCTCAAGTATTTCCGTAGATGGAGGGTTTGAGCATATCATTGAGTTAGAGGAGGGCACCAAACCCGTCATTACCACTCCTTATCGTCACCCTAGGCACTATAAGGAAGAAATAGAAAGTACGATCAAGGAACTCGTAGACATGGGACAAATTAGGCCCAACTCCAGCCCTTTTGCTTCTTCGGTAGTTCTGGTGAAGAAGAAGGATGGTACTCTTTGCATGTGTATTGATTATCATGCTCTTAAGAAGAGGAACATTAAGAGTAGGTACCCTATTCCTCACATTGACGAGTTATTAGAGGAATTACATGGGGCAGTCTATTTCTCAAAGATAGATCTACGATCTCGATACCATCAAATATGTGTTCGGGAGGAGGAAGGGCATAAGACAACTTTTAGATGCCATTACGGACACTATGAATTTTTGGTTATGCCATTTGGGCTCACTAATGCGCCGACCACATTCTAGTCATGTATGAACCACATTTTTAAAAAGCAGTTGCACAAGAGTGTGTTGGAGTTCTTTGATGATATCTTGGTTTTTAGCAGGACTTGGGAGGAGGATTTGGAACACCTAGATGAGGTACTTAGCATTATGAAGGATCATTCATTGTTTGTGAAGGAATCGAAGTGTGAGTTAGGATTGATTGAGATTCTTTACCTTCGACACGTGATTGGTGCAGATGTGGTTAAGGTGCACCAAGAAAAGGTACAAGCATTCCTAGATTGGCCATCTTCGAGAAACATATCAGATTTGAGAGGCTTCCTTAGTCTTTGCTCTTATTATAGGAGGTTTGCTAAAGGCTTCTCTCAGACAATAGCTCCCCTCATTGATCACACACTAAAAGGGGCATTCAAGTGGACAGAGGATGCAAAAGTAGTCTTGAAAAGCTCAAGAAAGTGATGAGCACATGCCTAGTTTTGGCACTTCTCAATTTCTCTCTCCCTTTTGTCTTAGAGTGTGATGCTTCAGGGATTGAAATTGGCGTAGTTCTAGTGCAGGATAGACATTCGATAGCTTATGAGAGACAAAAGCTCTAAGATAGTGAGAGATTGTACTCCACCTATGACAAGGAAGTGTTGGCCATTATGCACGCTTTAACCAAGTTTAGACAATACTTGGTGGTTCGAAAATTCACGGTTAAGACAAACCACAACAGCATGCGATATTTATTAAAACAAAAGGATTTGAATGAAATACAACAAAAGTGGGTCAGCAAGATTCAGGCCTATGATTTTGATATCGAATATAGTTGCTGATGCTCTTTCTAAGAGATCTTCAATGGTAGAGTCTTGCCCCATTTCATAGATATCAGCTAATTGGAAGTCCTAGTTATTGGTTGAGTGCTCTAAGAATACTCAAGCGTGTCAGGTTATGGATGGGCAACTTTAGGATAATAGGTACAAGGTAATTGATGATATGATTTTAAGGATAGGATTTGTCTCGTGCCCGAATCGAAGCTCAAGGTAAAGATTATGAATGCTCTTCATGGCACACCATCAACCGGACACCCAGGTTTCTTCAAAACCTATAGGTAGGTCGAAGAAAGGTTTCCATAGAAGGGCCTCAAGGACGATGCCCTCCAGCATATCAGAGAATGCTAGACTTGCTAACAGAACAAGTCAAAGCACAAGTTCCTCCAAAGACTATTACAACCTCTTCCTATTCCAACACAGAAATGGGAAGGTATCGTCTCATTGTATGACTTTTTGCTTATAAGGGGTACGATTAACTACCCAAATTTAAAACAAGAAGCTAATCTAAGCTTTAATGTAAATCAAACCTCCACACCAGGGAGTACTAGGTACATGCATCTCGAGGATTAAGTACTCGATAGCATCAAAATCAAAGTAAAACAACAAATACATCTAACATACTATTCTATCAGATATTAGTCTACTCCATCACCATGATAATACAACATCAAGATATAACATGTGCATCAAGTAAAAGTATAAATCACAAGTGACATTCTACACCAAAGAATCCAAGTGCATCAAGAACCAAACCTGGAGCTAGAAGACTGTCTCTGTACTCCGATCCCCAACAACACGCTATAGGATAATTATGAAGGGACTCTAGTGGAGTGTAATCACTTGGCTCGTACTAGCCCTAGTTGTATATGGTATGGTAACTCAACTCCCTCGAGATGTCTCATACTTGGTGTGGTAACTTAACTCTAACAGGAGGCCTCACATCGTTCCCTTGCACCAACTTCTGCAAAAGACTCGCTATCGCTCGGACACACCACCCTTGCACCGGCTCCCTCGGGATGCTTGACTACCACCCGAATGGTAAGATCACATATCTTTTAAGTTTTATCCCATATGTTTAATTGGCTATCACTTAATTATAACCTCTTAACGTACCTTGTTGGCCACTTTCGGAGCAATGTACATGAGAGAAGCCACTCCACACGTCTATCTTGCATACCCATGCTCACCACACGACGAGTACCTATAAGCAATGCGAATTCCCAACTCAATCACTCGACTGGCCTAATTCATGGAGTTCGGATCTTGCAAGATCTCGCCATATGATGCATAGGTGCTCGTGGGTGAGCACAACCAACTCCACAAAATAATCAGTGTACACCGATGCAAGGGTTGGATATGAGAAATGCAATAAAACAACCAAGTACAAATAAATCACTCAGTCAGGCATCTTGCCGAGAGTATGGATTCTGCAAGAATCCCAATGTTCAAAGTAAAACCATGACATGAAAGGAAACACGGGAGATAATCCATTTCCACAAACCAAACATACGGTGTAAAATTCCCACAAATATTGGGGCACACAACAAAACAAGAAAAATGCCCAAAAATCAAACATTCTAGAATTCAACGAAATAAAAAATCCACCTCCAAAATAGGTCAAACATGCAAAACTCACATGCAAATCTCGACAACATAACTCCATCAGAACTTTAAAATTAGAACACAAAACATGAAATGCTCAGTTCTGTCCAATCGGGTCGAATTAATGCATCAAAATAGAGAGGAACACTAGTTCTCAACCTCCAACCTTTAACAATCGAAACCAGGAAGTAAAACGTACTAAAACACAAGAAATGGGAAAGCCCTACCTCACACAAAATGCTCAAAATCAGGGATAGCAACCATGAAATGCATACACAGCTGAATACAATGAAGCACTCGGTAAAGGAGTTTCTTGCTACGAACCCAACGCGCCTATCCTTGTGACGATTTGGCAAGCCAAGCTCCCATAACAAACAAATCACCAGAATGGCCAAAGAAGGTTTGGAGGAATTTCTCCAAAAACCATGAAATAAACAAGTGAGAAGTGAGAATTAAAACCCAATTTTGCCAATATAAACACTTTTTATAAAAGTGATATAAATTTGAATATCAATTAACTTGATAATCTAGTTGGTCACTTTTCCCAAATAAATTAGGCAATTCCAAGTAATTGGAATTCAACTATGACAAATTAGCCGTTAAATAAAATAATTAAAATCAATTATAAAGTTCCCCCCAAATCAATTAAAGCAGCATTAAATAATATTTTTGGCGACAACCACAGAACTTTGAATGCATAGACATGCTCACGAGTCTAATTAAATAATGCATCATGAATTTGGATTTACTGATTACTCAAGGGTTAGTAACAACAAGATACATTGCCCATACAGGGACGATATTGGTGGAACATGAACGATTAAAGTAACTATCTCCTGGTGCCAATGTCGAGGATATAGGTACATACTTAGATCCCAAACTCAGGGCGAATGTACCTTATACCTATTCAGTAAACAAACAAACGTCAAGTGCAGATGCTCAATATATAATAATCGAAGCACACAAAGACACATGATAACGTGAAGGAGAACAAGACACCATCTAGATCTCGCAAGATAGTGACTATGATTCCATTCCCACTTCATACTGGTACCAACGAACAATCCACACAAAGCAGTGGTGCAATACAACATAATGATATATAATTATTTAAATTGAATCATTTAAATAATCCATATTCGTCCTGTAGCATATATTTACTGAAGGTAAAAGACCGATATCCACAACATAAAAGCACACTAGAAATGAATCTAATAATATCCATTTGATAACTTGTAAATCGTAAAAATGCCAAATTACAAAATAAATTAGACATCATGTTACATCAGTTGGAGCAATATGCAGATATGATCAAACATAATAGTAACACATCTAACATCTAGCAGGTATGATACTATAATCAAAATAAGTTATATCTTTGGTCAAAATAACCAAGGAACAAAATGCAAACACAAAAGGGACTACATCCTCCCCTACTAGGAATAGGCTTACTCTTGGAAGCTTGTAATAAGGGTACAAATCTCTAACCGTATGGCATCCTCCCGAGTGGCTGAAGTCTCATACGGGTCCCACTAGACCCTTGCTCTACATCTCGATCTTTGAGGGTTAGACTTTGATGTTGAAGAATGGGGATAGGCTCCAAAGGAAGTTTTTTGTCCTTTACCTCTAAAGCATCTCAATCAAGTACATGGGTCATATGGGTAAGGGGAATATAGTATCTCAAAACAGATAAATGGAAAACATCATGGATGCGTGATAGGCTAGGTGGCAATGCCAAGCGATAAGCAATAGGACCAATCCGCTCTAGTATCTCAAAAGGTCCAACAAAATGTGCTGCTAACTTAGAGCCTTTTCCATAATAGATGGGGCTCTTTTATGGACGAACTCTCAAAAATACTTAGTCACCGACAAAAAAGTGGAGTTCCAATCTATGGGTATCTGCGTACTTCTTCTGCCAATTGTGGGTACTAACAAATGTTCTCTAATATGAACAACTTTTTGCTCCATATCCTGAAGCATATCAGGATCCAAAACTACTTGGTCCTCTAATCGATCCAAGCTCAAAGGGGTACAACAAGGTTCATCGTACAAGGCCTGAAAATGTGACATGCCAAGAGAACTATGGTATCTATTATTATAGGCAAACTCAACCAAGTACAAATGGTCCTCCCACCTCGCCTACCAATCCACTACATACATGCGAAGCATGTCCTTTAGAACCTAATTCACCACTTAATCTGTCCATTTGTCTCTGGGTTGTAAGTAGAACTAAAATTGCGCTGTTCGCCCAACGCATGTTGAAGAGTTGTCCACATGCTGAAGTAAACATTGGATCTCTATCGGAAATGATCCTACGAGTAATCCCATGTAACTGAACATATCCTGAAGAACATGAGAGCTACTAAGCCAACAATATATGATGCTCTCATGAGTGAAAAGTGAGCTATCTTGGACAACTTGTCCACCGTCACCATAATAGCATCATGACAATGTGATGACATACACAACCTTGTGATAGAATCAATAGATATAGTATAGATCAATCTTCGAGAACAATCTCATTCACTTCATGCAATCAAATAAGTCATCTATCCTTGACAAAGGATATTGGTTCTTCACTATCACCTTATTCAATTGTCTTTAGTCAATGCATAAATGCAATGATCCATCCTTAATTAAGATGACTGGTGTGCCCAACGAGGATACACTAGGACGAATGTGACCCTTGGCCAACAAATCCTCTAGTTGCAATCAAAGCTCACTCAACTCTTGAGTAGTCATGCGGTAAGGTGCCCGTGAAATAAGCTTTGCTCCCATGATGATATTATCAATGTGAAAATCAATGTTGCGCTGCAGCTACCTACCAGGTATCTCATCATTGAACACATTTGCATACTTGTGGAGGAGTGGGTGATCGTTAAGCAACACCTCTCGACTCTCAACCCCATCAAGGTCACTAATAGAGATTGCAAATATCTGACATCCATGCCTCACACTTTGTTGCAATTGCTTAGTTGAGATCATTCGAACTGAGTCCTGTCTCTAGACCTCTACAAGCTTAACTTGCTCATGTGTGTCATTGACACATTGTACCAACTTGCATCAGTAATCAATACTTGCTTGATGGGAAGTTAAACAATCCATACAACACAATGCCATACTTTGTTTCAATTGCTTAGTTGAGATCATTCGAATTGAGTCCTGTCTCTAGACCTCTACAAGCTTAACTTGCCCATGTGTGTCATTGACACATTGTACCAACTTGCATCAGTAATCAATACTTGCTTGATGGGAAGTTAAACAATCCATACAACACAATGCCATAAGATCCCAAGATCAATTGTGGTGGTGAAGGGGCCCAAGTCCAACACACAACTACCAACTAGGGAATCCACAGTCATTTTGGGTTTTGTGGCCAGCTCAACCTGCCACCTATCTACCCATTGTGCTACCACTAGCTCACATCACTTGTGGGAGTTGCAGCCAAGGCACTCCGTCAAATTAGAAGTCAATGACTTCTCAAAAATATGCAAACGAAAGAATGGAGAGTCGACATCCATGTAGTTACTACCTTATCTCCTCCTTGTTAACGTGTGTTAGAAACAATAGTCCACCAAGATAACTGTGGGGGGGGGGGGGGGATGAATCATTTATCCAATAATTAAACCACTTATTTTCATTAAACAAACTTAACCATTCAATCAAAGTAAACAACAACCATACAAAGATGCACATAGACAATTACACTAGATATGTTGACTAGGGAAACCCTTGATCAGAGCGAAAATCCCGGTGAGAATGATGCCCACAAGATGATGTACTAATATAAATATTCCTTGTTAGAGGATAGAGTATGTTAGGAGTCTGTTACAACATTTAGTACAATGAGTCCTTCTTAGGAGACTTTGAATCCCGATTAGGAGATTCCAACCCTGTTAGGAGTTGTGGTATAATGTATGCAAGAAGAGTCCACTGCCCAAACATGCAATTTCAACTGCAAGAAGAGCTCACTGCCCAAACAAATAATTTACTAGTATCTTCTTCATTCCTCTGTACTTTCCTCTGTCCTGTCAACCGGACCAATCACTGTCAAACCTTGTAGACCAGGTCACAAACTTGAGATCCAAATACCAAACCTCGGATCAGTTAGAAAAACCTCGGCAATGAAGTTTCCTTCACTTCCACACTACTCAGCTCAACTTCACATTACTTACTGCTCTACTGCTTTCCGAAATTTCCAAGTCACATCTATCCATATTATTATAAAGGAAAATATCCTTCCTTTATACCGAGTCCATAAAACAATTCCTGAGTCAACTGTTAGTCCTTATCAACTATTTATTATGGGACCTCATTAAGAATATGTTACACTTAGCGATAACATAAATTTTCTGCTTTGCAACTTGAATAACTTTTCCGTACACTCAATATTATGACGAGCGAGCTTAGCCATGTCATCACCAATACGTCTTCTTCATTTTCTCAACCTCGATCATCAAGATATCAACTTTGCTAAGAGATATAACTAGTTTACCAAAACATGCCTCTATAAACTCTATCTCAGAATATATATCACCAAAACTTACATAACTTCTTCTAGACTTGTCTTTTTTGCTTCCGACGTTAACTGCATATACTAGATACTCAGAAGTATGTCTCATAACCTCGGGTGCTTATTGTGCTCAACTAGCCATCTGTACTAACTTAATCTTTTGGCTGTTCTTCTGTCAGATACCACAGAAGACATCAAACATGCTATGTTGACATCAATGACAAACTTAGTCATGAATGTAACATATCATCATCAAACCAATCTTCCAACAATCTTGCCAATCTTCCAACAACGTGTACATAGTAGCAGGAAATATGGCCCAACACCAATATTATCGAATAGATTTTTCTCCAACAACGAAGAATGATTCACGATTATAGAAGAATGTAATTCCTATAAAGGGTCTGCTTCAGATTATATTATGAATGAAAATATTTGAAATTACAATCCCCAATAATCAAGTAAAATAATAAGCAAGAATAAGTGGAGGTGATTAATCAAAAGTATAATATATTTTAAGAGACATGACTTTTCATTTTGAAAACTCACACTCCAAAATATATGAGATATATTGAATTCTTTTTGGAGAAAAATAAGATACAACGAGAAGACATATTCGACAAAAGCATTTGAAGAAGAAATATTTTATTTTACTTGCAAGGAGGAATAAGGAGTGAAAAGATGATTTTTTAATGAAATTTATTTATTATATTTTAATGATAAATAAAAGCCTTTTGCTTTTTGATTATTTAAAAGGCATGGAGATTTAAATTGCAGTTGATTCGTCCTTTATAATTATCTTTAAATTTGTAAACAATTTAAATGTTGAATAAGTGGACACAGACATTTAGCATCTTAAATGTGATCATCATTGATATAGGGGAATATTGATTTGTTTCCATATTTGTGTCTAGTTTGGTTCCCTACTATAGGAGTTGAAGTTCAATTTGGACTAATTTAAGATTGCATATATATATATATATATGTGATTTGTCACATCTTGATTATTAAATTGTTGACTATATAAGTGCATAGAACTTTATAAAATTGTAGGTGAAAATCTTCATTGTAGTTGACAAAGTTGCTTGAATAATTAAAGACACTGGTCTTTTGAATCATTGAGGTATAATTATTGGGTTTATATTTGAAGTCATAAAATCTATATTTTCCCTCTTACAAACATCAAACCAATTGTTAAGAACCATATACAAAACATTCAATTATTTCAAGCAAGCATTCAACTTTATTTTGATCAAGTTCAAGGATTTTTCCAATCGGAGAACTCTCAAAGATTAAATTTTCTATAGAAAAGCTTCAGATTAAGTGATTAGGTTTGGAGTAAAGGTTTACCCGCCTAGGTGTAGCGAAGCCTGAAGTGCAGGGGAATTGATGTCATTCCCGTTTGTTGGCCAGAGCTGATTGTGCAATCCTATTGGAGAATTGGCAAGCTCTTGGATTTCCAATCTGTGGTTTTGGGAACCAACACGCTAAAGGTCTCTCGTCATGTCCAACTGGATGGTGTTCTCATCACCCTCAGCTTTACCTCTCCTATGTGCCCTTTTATTATCGGCTGGTGTACAAGAATGCTCATGCTCTTTGCTCTTCTCTTCGCGCTTAGACATGTGGGAGTCTATACCCTATGATCCAACCACCATTTTTAGAACCTTCAATTTGAGGTCCCAATCAAGCTATAAGCTCATGTATCAAAGGCACCAATGCCTCAACTCCACCTCATTTCTCTCCATGTCTCTCCCTTTCTTTGTGATGCTCTTCCTCACGATGTTCCTCACGTTGGTCTTCTTTGTAGTCATTCTGGCAGGTGTTTTGCCAGGACGACCTCGTCCACCCCACATGCTAGAGGTATCCTTTAAGGACAACAAGACACAAGTTAGAATCTCACAAAAGTGTACACGACTATATGAAAATCACAAACCATTAATAACATATATACATAAAAGTTCAATATCCAAATATCATAATGGGAGCATGACTAGATTTATATATTTTGATTTTAATGTTGCTGAGATATGTTGAATTTCACTGCTGTAACGTTACTTTGCACTTATTGATTTTTGTACCTTTCAAGGTACTCTTTCAATGAATTTGTATTGGACAAGAGTTTATGTAGGGACATGTCTCTTCGTGAGATATGTCCCTTGTTTATGTAGGGACATGTCTCCTCGTGAGATATGTCATTGCTTTAACATATATCAAATAATATTTGCTCTATTTATTATCACGATCATAATATATGATAATAATCATTGAATCACACACACACACACGCGCACGCACACGCACAGTGAAGGATAGTTATGAAATGTTTAAGGCCAATAGGCGATTCAATTTCATCGTTTTGAATCATCTGATTGAAGCTACAATCATTAACACTGCTGATGGTCTAGCTGAGTCTGCTGCAAGTCCTAGTAGGAATCTCCAGGACTCAGCCAAGGTGACTAACAGAGGCGAAAACACTCTACAAGCCTGTCTCAGCTTGGGATTCGGAGAGTTCTGTAACTATGGTTGAGTTGTTCTCAAGTTTGAGTTGCATAACTTTTTTCCAGTGATTGGAATAAATAAATGTGTTAGATAGACAAATACCAATATTTTGAGTCTTGACAATGAACAATCCAATCCCAATGCTTATCCACTATATATTTTTGTTTGATTTTCAATCAATGTGCATTTGGTTGGATTTTCCATGGCCTGAGAAATAATTGCCTTTGTTAAAATTTTGAAATGATTTGAATGTCTTGTTTAAGACGTTTTCCTAAGTATTTTCTAATTACAAATCATGTTCTCACTCTTTGGTTTCTCTGATTCATTGTTGATTCCAAGTCATTCAACTTCTGTTACATCTTTCATGAAGATTCAAGTATCCAAGACTTCATATACAAATTGGAAACCATTACAGTTGAAACGTGGGATGAATGTAATAGCACCCTTGCATCACGTTTGTATTTGCCACTTTGTGGATTAATCTGTTGGAACTTTTTTTAATTTGTGGATTTCCCATTTTTAAGATTTGCAAAATTATTTGTTTGAACCTGTTTTTCTAATTCCAACTTAGACATTTTCTAGATACATGAAATAATTTATTCAAGGATGTTTGAAAAGAGAAAGGGTGAAGAATTGATGTTTTTGAAATATAAATAGTAAAATAATGAAGTGATATATTAGAAATGGCAAGGGAAATTGTAGCGGCATGCCTAATTTGTTATTCCAAATAAGATGGTGCTTGTATGATTGGCGCTTCTTATATAACCCTTTTTAAATGTCGTAAAACACTATTCATTATTGCTTAACTAATTTGCAAATGCTGTTTGAATATAAATAATAATGATATTATGCTTTTGGATGTTTTCAAATTGATGTTTTTAACTTTGATCGCTTGTCTTTTTCGCTTTTATTTGTTTGTAGTGTTGGTTGGAAGTGGTTCCCCTGAACATGATGCAATAACCCAGGAAGCAAATGAATTATTAAATAGTGGATTGGAGGATAAGCTGTTAGCAGTTATAAAGCAATTACTCTCATCTGAGCAACCATCTAGTTTGGTATTATATTTTTCTCTGGACTCTAAATGCTTTTTAGAAAGATGTTTGTTGCTTTTTAATCATCTACTTTTGGTCATCCATGGACATTGATATAGTTTCTTTCTTATTTTTATCTAGTTTGGTATTGCTCTTCTTGTTTTTGGCAGTCCCTTAGACTTGCTTTTTGGTCTCCTGTTTGGCACTTATAGATTTATCTCATCTTCTTTTCTTTCTTTATGATGAGAAAAAAGTGATTTTTTTTCCTGGCATGTACTCACTGTTCAGCTATTCTAAATATTTGGTGCTCTTTGATCAAAGCACTTTAAATATTGACATGTAATGTCCTCCATGTTGCACTAAATTGTCATTGATATTAAAATATAATGAAGACTTTTGGAATTACTGGTAGAGATCTCTTTATTTAATAAAGCATACAAACAAATAATGATTATACTAACAGTTTTCCAAAAATTTTCTTCTGTTTCTATTGAACTTACAGAGACTTGTGTCTTTAGCATTTGCCGACTTCAGTTTGGTGCTTGGTTGTTGTCCTTTATCTAGATATATTTGTCTTCATCCAGATATATTTGAGAAATCATATTCAGAGATGGAAACCATCTTTCTGTATTCTTTGATTCACAGACCTTTTTATCGTTGACAAAATCCTACATGGAGTTGGTGGTAGTTTACATGAAGACAGCTGATTTGGAGGATGGTGTGTAAAGTTTATACATGATATGTCCGGTTTGAAAAACTGATAAGAAGTTATAGAACTAGCTTTCGGTTTCAACTTCCTTTCATAAAAACAAGTAATATATATCTGCCGTGATCTGAGTTTAATGAGAGACGAATGGAGAAATGAAAAGGAAATTTGAAGAAGTCTGACATAACAGCAGAGAGGATGTGAATGTCTTTGAAAGATGATAAGTGAAAGATATTAATGCCGAAGAAAGGCTTATAGAGTGTTTGAGAAGTATATATCCTGAAAATAAAAATACCAGTTTGTGGAAAGTGTTGTGTATGTACTTGGACAGGTGCAGAGAAGTATATCAAGTTCAGAATTAGCAGAAAATTTTCTCAGTAGTTCAGATGTTGTTATTTCATTTAATTCTTAGACACAAATATTTACAGTGCTTCTGTGTCTGATACTTAAAAAGAATTTTTTGTAACTGGTAATAAGGAAAGAGATCAGAGATGCACCGAAGATGAATTAACTCAGTTCAGCAATTCAAAAATATCATTCTGGTCAATAACAACAGCCTATAGACTCTATGATTGTTTGTGTTTCAGTACATATTATCTGGGCTATATATCTTCAGCATTCGGTGTAAGTCAAATATAATCAGAACTTCTTTATCTTGAAAACCATTAATAACACTTATCAGGTCTCATTCAATTTATTGAAGATTCATATTGAAAGAACGAGGTATTTATAGTGATGTGCATGTGATCTTGTTGTAATATCTGTACAGAGAAATACTTATAACCAGTTATCAATATTTGTGTTTTCATTGAAGTATAACTGGTCTTCAAATCATTCAAAGATTGTAATCTGTGGAGTTGGTGCTCATATGAAGTTATTGAGGTGGTACTCAGATTGTATAAATTGGTGCTTATGTAGTTGAAGAGTTGATGCTCTTAAGAAGAGAGGAGTTGGTTGACTCCTTAGGGTTGGAGCCCTTTGGATTAAAGATTTATTTGTGAGGCTGGATTAGGACGGTAGATCCTAGCTGCATTTCTCACTCTGGTTTTTCCCTGTCGGGTTTCCTCGTCATATTTTTGTGTTATATCATTGGTCTCATGGTGCTTCTTTTATATTCTTCACTTGATGTCTTAACTTGACAATACTATCTGAAATAATTGCATGAAGTTGGAAATTGGGTGCAAAATACTTCTAATTTACCCCTTCCCCCTCTTAGTAGTAAGCCTGTGTTCTACACCCTATTTGGACTTTCTCTGATTTACTGTACTATTCCCAACTAGAAATGGCAATATGATATGCTCCTTACTAGGGAATGCCATTCCCAATGATTAGAGTTCATTGTTATGCTTTGAATTACATAATGAAATAATCATTGATTCATAATACATATTCGAGTGTCCAATTCCTCATTACATTCTACAACACTAACCTTAAGAAAGATAGTGAATTACTGATCTGTGGGCCTTGGAAACCATCTGGGAGTAGGCTCCCTCAAAGGATTTGTGGCAAATATATGCATTACCAGTTTTGGGATATATCCTCAAGGATTTGTGACATGTGTCCTTATCCTCATCTTGGAAATATTTTCCAACATGGTATTACTCCATCCGTGACAATCCAACCTATCCTCTTAATGTAATTAGTGAGAGTTTAAGGAATTGGCGATGTATATATTATATATCATGATACAGTCCTACTCTCTCTCTCTCTCTCTCTCTCTCTACACAGGCATACATGTTTTTTTGATTATCTGTAGTAAATTGACTTCATTACTCATTTATCTTCTATATATATATATATATATATTTATGTATACATATATCTTTATAAATTTATGTAAACATTTATCTTGATATATTGTCATATAATTTTTATCTTCACTATATATATATATATATATATATATATACACATACACTTTTTTACATATGTACTCATTTATCTTCTGTAGTAAGTCACAAGGTTCGAATGAGTTTGACTTCGGCAGCTATAAAATTCAAATGAAGTTCGGGAAGCGTGAAAATTCGGAGAAAAAGTTTCCAATAAAATTCGCCTCATACGATTTTAATATTTTAAAAATATATGTAATATATCCCATAAATGATCAAAATAGTTAAAATTGCTACATAGAATTGACAATTTTATAAGCATGATGACACATTTATAAAGTATATAACGTAAGAAACATGTGAATTCACAATTACAAAGATGTGTTTTTGTGGCAAAGGTACAATAAAAAACCAAGACTCACTATCAGTATCAGTATCACTACTCAATTCCTCATCAAAAAGTTAGGCCCATCTGTGTTTGGTACCGCTATGTCTTCTAAATGTCGTCGTTGTTTTGAAGATGACTCATTTGCTGATTTATTCATGAGCAGTTCTAGATTGCTGCAAACATAGACAAGATCTCCCAACTTTCTAGACAACAACTGTTTTCTCTTTTTTCAATGGATATAGTCAAAGCAACTCCGATTTCTCCTACAAGCTGATGAACTTGCTCCTTGACTCAATATTAGAATGGCAAATTGCTGAAGTTCAGGAGTTTCTGCCCCATATCTCATCCACCATCTATAAACAAGTAGCTCATCTCATGCCATATCATTTTTGTCTGCTCCTATTCCAAAGATCCCTTCCACTTTCCTATATTTCCAACATTGTTCTCTGATTAGAGATGTAATTGTTGGATATAGTTCAAATCCACTAATGGCTTCATAAAACACTGCCATAATTTCAGCATTACCTTGCCTATCAACATGAAATAGTTTAGGTTCCAAGTAGCAAGCTGCTCCATGTAGAGGAGTGTGCATCATTTTTCATCTTGAATCAACAATCTCCCATTTTCTATGTACTCTACCTCCACATTATTTAATCCTTTCTGAATAGCTTCCTTGCAATGACCTATGCTTTTAGAAAGCATTCCAAGGCAAGGAGTGTCACCATCAACCATTTGAAGCACATCAACAATTGGTCCGCATATATTTAAGACCTTTGCCCCACTTTCTGAAAACTACTATTTAAAACAATTTGCTCTATAATCTTCCTTTGAACACTTGAGTGTTGAAATTTCCCACTCATTGGAACAAATAACAGATCTCAAAGCTGTTTTCCCTTCAACCACTCTTTTCAAAGTGATATAAAATGAAACAAATCTTGTATCACAAGGCCTCAACAAATCCTCAGATGCATGTTGCCCATAAAGGCTCAGTGTGGAACAATGGTTTTCTATGAAATTTGCAACTGCTCTTCCTCTATGAAGTGCTTCATATGTCTAGGGGAATTTAGCCAAGTCATGAAGCAACAAATTCAAACTATGAGCTACACATGGACTCTAATAAATTTGTGGGTACTTCTCTACAATTAGCTTCCCAACTCCCACAATTTTTTTGCACTATCAGTATTTACTTGAGTCACATTCACAACCCCTACTTCAAAAATCACTTCCTCTAATGTTTGAAATATATATTCAAAAGTTTTTTTTCAATTCATAGCGTCAACAACCTTCAAGAATACAACATCTTCAGGACAAGCCACTAAAACATTGATCAATGGCCTTTGACATATATCCAACCATCCATCACTGAATATAGTGCAACCTATTGCCTTTCAAGAGGCTTTGACCACAACTAATTTCTCAGTCACTCTATCTTTTGACCTCTCCAAGAGGGTTGTTTGGAAAGCCTCAGAAGAGGGAGGTATGCATCCTTTGCCAAACTATATTTGAATTGCAGTACAAAAAAGTGGATTTCTAGCTACATTGAATGGAATAACATTTGTATAGAATAAACTAACTAATAAATCATCCACTTGTTGTTTTTCACTTGGTTCCCAAAAGTTGCTCAATGTTCCACAGTCTTTTGATGCAGTTATGACTAAAGGTAAAAGAGAAGATGAACATATAGTAGATATGAATCAAGAGATCATCTTCAATTCTTTGTTTCTTTTGTGCCTTCCTCATCTTTTTAGATTAGAAGATGAGTGCTCTTTCTAAAATAGCTCTGATCTCTTGGGTCACACCTAGACATGCAATAACACCTCCACCTTTACCCCGCATAAAACCAAGCAAGTGATCCATGACCCTTGTTAAACTTCCAGTAAGACTTTTTAGACACAAGGTACAATGAACTTTAACACCATTGAGTCACATGTTTCCATAACTCCAAAGTTGATTTGTTGGGATCCATATTACAATCTGCACAATTTGAACAAAATGATATGTAGTATCTAAAACATTAACTAATTTATTTTTGTTGAAAAATAAAATATTATTTATTCGTGAATTTCAAAACAAAATAAGTTCAAAACTTTGTCTAAATATTTAACTAGGTTAATTTAAATTTTAAATTAAAACGTCATATTAAATAATAATATTAAAATTAACTTAGATATGTTAAAGAATAGCAAATAGCATTTTTATAATAATATTATTTGAATTATATATTTATATAATATAATACAATATATATATTTTTCTTATTTATTAACTTTTTTAACTATAAGTTATAAAAATAAGAGAAAATAATAGCAAATAATTATAACAAAGATTTCATTTCTTAACAACTAAATATCTACTTTTAAAACTATATTATTTGACATATTTATTTAAAAATATATTTTAATATAATTTAATTAAAAAAAACCTAATCATTTAAAAGTTTCTAAAATATTTCATTTAGAAACTATCTAAAATATTTATGAGATATATTAAAACTAGTACAATATTTCTAAAATATTTTTATTTACATTTTAAAAATATATTACAATATATTAATTGAAATATAATCACAAAAATGTCAACTGCATTAAATGTTTTAAATTTATTTTTAATACAATTTAAACATTAAGTCTATTAATATATTTCTAAAACTAGTATAATATGAATACATTTATTTCTAAAATATTTCATTGACAACTTAGCAAAATTTCGATAGGGCCTCTAGGGGCAATCTAGGACCAATAGGCTTAGGATGTATTATTTGTTCAGATAATGGATTGTGCTTAATGAAACACACCAAGCCCTTAAGAGTGATGTCTACTAACTTTGCAAAATTAGAGGCCCTGATTGAAGGCTTAATTCTAAATAGAGAGATTAGTATTAAATAATTAGTTATCAAAGGTGATTCGCTAATTATTCTAAATGCGTTAAGAAAAAAAGAAATCCCTCACTGGATTCTTAATTGTAAACTTGTTTGAAGAGACACTCATAAAACATATTTATAGATAAATTTGAGAGAAGCAAATACTCTTTCTAATAAAGGAGCCGATGGAGAAGAGATTCTAATAAGACAAGTCAATATGATAAGACAAGTCAATATGATAAGTTTAAGTTAGCTATTTGTTCTTGGTAGAATTTAGTCCTTGGAACGTAACTGGTTTGAAATCTTCTCAAATTCCTAAATTAGAAGTGGGTTCCCATTATATTTGATTTCATTTATATTATGGAATTTTCAAAATACTTCTTGGGTAATGTTATATTTATGATTGTTTTACCAATTTTCTATAACTAAGATTCTTGATTAGCAAAAGTTAAGTTGCTCAGCTAATAATTTTATTTTTTATAATAAAGTAAACTTGCTTAAGACACCAACTTGATCGTAGCCAGATTCTAATTTTTCAGGTTTGACATAAATGGGCATCTTAAGGAAGATAGACACTTATGAAAGAATAGAAATCGGGCTTTTGAAATAAGGACTAAACCTAGGTTACCTACCCATCTCTTATCCTTCTATTGAGATGGGTTTTTTCAAGAACCTTTCCAGTTTCGACCTTTAGACCCATTACCTTTCAATTTATTTTTTGTAAATAATTATAACAAAGATTTCATTTCTTAACAATTAAATATAATCAATATTACAATTTAAAACTACTACTTTTAAAACTATATATTTTAACATTTTTATTTAAAAATTTATTTTTGATATAATTAAATTTTAAACTATTTAATTAAATAGTTTGTAAAAAAATCAAGCATTTAAAAGTTTCTAAAATATTTCATTCAAAAAGTATTTAAAAAAATTACGGGATATATTAAAACTAGCACAATATTTCTAAAATATTTCATTTACATTTTAAAGTCTGTTAATGTTTTAAATGTAATTTTTTGTTTTGGATAGGTAAATGGCTGAAGCCTAGGCTATTTATTAATATTATTAAGATTAGTTATTATTATGTGTTAATCACAAGTAGATTTGAACCCAAGACCTCCTTGATGAGAGGCTCGCAATTACTGATGTGTTGTAGGCTCTTGCCTTTAAATGTATTCTTATTAATATATTGTTAATACATTAATAGAAATACAATCATAAAAATGTCAACTACGTTAAATGTTTTAAATTTATTTTTAATACAATTTAAACATTAAGTCTCTCAATATATATCTAAAACTAGTATAATATCAATACATTTTTTAAATTTCTAAAATATTTCATTTACAACTTAAAACAAATGTTTCTTTTAAAAATTTAAAGTCTTAGAACCATATTAGTTAAAAAAATGTTATTCCAAAACTAGTATAATATTAATACTTTTTAAAATTTCTAAAATATTTCATTTACAACTTAAAACAAATATTTATTTTTAAAATTTAAAGTATTAGAACCATATTAGTTAAAAAAATGTTATTAGTCCCTGCCTATATATAGGCAGGGAACTAATGTTCCCGGATGCTCGTTGCATTAATTTTGGGCATCCCAATAAAAGTTAAATCCTAAGGTTTTCGGTGCTTTTATTCAAATATTAAATTTTCAACCATTTTTCTGATTTCTTGATTGGTCGATTCAAATTTTGTCAAGGTTTCAGAATTTTGGGCGAAAATAAAATAGATAGAAAATCTAATGCAAGACAAGTGTATGGACACGTATCTAATAAGGACAACTAAAGGATAGGAATTAATTTAATGTGCCTTCATAATTGCCAGTTGTAAACATGATCTGCAACCTCCAATCATAATCCTGACAGAGTAGGGGATTTGATAGGATTCACATGTGCTATCAATAAATGATTTGAGGTAAAGTTGTGGGTGGGGGAGGCTCGCTCCAAATTCTTGCTTCTTATTCTAGATCAGATGCTGCATGCACTACACTCGGAACAACGGGAATTGATCTCAGTGGCTTTTTAAAAGTGAGACGCCTTCATACTTGTCCAATGCTTTGATTTCACTCATTATACAAGGTACCTAGAAACTTGGAAACCCTCAATCGATGCACTGACTCCATAGAGCTATTAGAGAAAGCTTCGAATGGACCAAAAATTACAATTTTTGTTGTTTCTGTAGGTGGAAATTTAGTATTTTAGCTTTAACTCCCTATTAATTGGATGAAATATATAAAGTAGTAAGAAAATCTTGCTTATAGAAATAAGCGGTGGTCGCCTACTTTAATATAAGATTTCAATCTGTACAATCAAATATTATTCCATGTTAATACTAAATAGTTTTATAAATTGAAATGTCAAAAAATCCTTTAAAATAAGCGAGTAATTATGTATTAAAAATAATATTTGGTTAATATATACTAATATAACATGTCATTATTATTTTTTAACAAATTTCATTATCAATATTTTAAATTAAATCCATCCTACTTTGTTATTTTAATCCACTTCTATTAATTTGTATAATAGAAATAATAATTTAAGATTCTGAAATTTGGAAAGATTAATTTTTAAAATTCGCTCTTGATGCCCTTAAGTCCTTTGCCCTAAACTGAAGAGGTACATGTAGCATTCCATTAGCTTTAAAGTTTTAGCTCCATATCTCTATTTGTTGTAGGAGAGAGGACATTATAAATTTATTTAAATTAAATGAAAAATATAGTCATTACTTTTCACTAAAATAATTTATGCTTCTAACCATTGGAGCCTCTGTTAGAAGCCGTCAACAATGGTTGAAATATGGGGATAAAGGATCCAAATTCTTTTTTAATTACCTTAAGCAAAAACAGAGTAAAGAGAAATTTGATAGAATTGTTATCAATAATCAGGAGCTTACTGATATCAATGACATTGCTGCTGCCTTTGAGGAATTTTACAAAGCTCTTTTCAATTCTGTAGACAGTAGTAATGCCAAAGATCTTAGGAATAAATGCAAGGAGCTCATTCCTAAAAAAATTGTTGAGGGTGATGTCTCCAACCTTAGGGCTAGGATTTCTATTCAGGAAATCTCTGATGCTATATCTGCTCTTAAGAAGGATAAAGCACCTGGGCCGGATGGCCTTCCTGCTGAATTTTACAAATCTAACATTGATTGGATTACTAAGGATCTATTTGATTTATATTCAGAAGCTTATGATTGTCGCACTCTGGGTAATTCTATTAATATGGGGATTATTAAGCTCATCCCTAAAGATGGAGACAAATCTCTCATCAAGAATTGGCGGCCGATTACCTTGCTCAACGTTTCATACAAAATTCTGGCCAAAGCCTTGGCCTCTCGGCTTGTTAATATTCTACCCAACTTCATTTGTTCCACCCAGACTGGTTTCATCAAGGGACGATATATTTTAGAAAACCATGTCACCAGTTGGGAGTCAATGGAGTGGGCCAAGTCCTCGAATCAGAATTCTGCTATGTTTCTTTTAGATTTTGAGAAAGCTTATGACCGGATCGAATGGGATTTCATCCTTTCTATCCTTCAGGCCTTTGGATTCCCTGATGAATTTGTTAGATATATTCAAGTGCTGCTTAAGGATTCCTCTGCTTGAATTGAAATCAATGGATTTTTATCTAATCCTATACCCTTGTCCCGATCCATTCGACAAGGATGTCCTCTTGCTCCTGCTCTTTTTGTTATTGCTTCTAATGCCTTGTACTATATCCTCAGAGATGATACTATCTCTCCCAAAGTTAATGGGATTTCCTTGCCTGACAATTCTGAGCTTCTTAATATCCAATTTGCTGATGATACCTCTCTCTTCCTTGAACTATCTTGTCTTAATATACAGCATCTTAATTTGAAACTCGAGCTGTTTGAAACCATCTCTGGTGCTCGTATATCTAAGTCCAAATCTATCATGCTTGGATGGAAAGAGGAACCTCCAGAGTGGTTTCTCCAATTTGGTTACTCATGGGGCGGACCTCATAAGATTGTTAGATATTTGGGGGTTTCTTTTTCCATCTCCCCATCACTCAAAGACATGTGGATTTGGGTTAAGGATAAAATTATTAAAAAACTCTACAAGTGGGATGATAGGGTGCTTTCACTTGCTGGTAGAGTGCAGGTGTGCCAAAAAATCTTGTCTTCCTATAGTATATACTATTCTTCTGTTTGGATGTTTAGTAATTACCAACTGTTTGAAATTCAGAAGGCTATTAGGAGATTCCTATGGTCTGATGGTAAAGGTAATAGGAAGAAACATGCTGTTAGATGGAGCTGGTGTCACATTGATAAGAAGTCAGGTGGTTTAGGCCTTAAAGACCTTAGGATTCAAGGGGTCTCTCTTGTTGCTAAGTGGATTTTTCAGGCTCTTGATGGTCATGAGCCTTGGAAAATTCTTCTTAGAAACAATATTCAATCTGGATTTCCTAAGCAAGCCAAATATTGGAAGAACCTTCCCTTTGCTGACCTTGTTGCTGGGACATTCCCTGTTTCTGTTCAAGGCTCCATGGTTTTTAAGTCTATTTGGAAGGCTTGGGAGTTGGTGAGGGGCTTTATCTATAATTCTAACTTCGATAGCAATAATTCTATTCATGGTGAACGCTCTATCTGGTGGAATCTGCAACATAATGGCAAGCCTCTTGCCTTGACTCAAGGGTGTTCTGCAAAACATTGGAACAACCTTGGTATCAAGAGCTTTATTGATATTTTGGAGAAGGACAACCTTGCGAGTTGGCAGGATATTAGGCTTAAGTTTAACCTTCCTGACTCTCATAAACGTACTTATGATATGATAGTCAATGCCTGTCACCCCCTCAATCTTCCTTGTAGATGTGATGTGGATTCCCATAGATTCTTATATTTTCGTTGGGATGATGGATCCCTCTTACATAAAATCAAAGCCAAAGATATATATAAGGTGCTTAATAAAGATCACTCTATCTTATCACACCTGAATACCACCTGGTATATGAATTTGGACTCTCTTGAATGGCACAAAATCCTTGACAAATTTTGGATGTCTCATATTCCTCCCAAAATCTTACATTTTAAATGGCAGCTTCTTCTTGATAGACTTCCCCTTAAAAATCAGGCTGGTGATACTGACTCTTGTTCTATTTGCAAGGTTCCTGAAAATTTAAGACATATCTTCTTTACTTGTCATTTTGCTAGGATTATATGGAATTTTTTTGGAATATCTATAACTGATCATGTCTCTGTGCTAGATACTATTCTTGGAAACATATGTGGTCTCAAGAAGGATGCTAACTTTTTTTGGAATATTCTCTCTTCTCATATTCTTTGGTTTATTTGGAAAAGTAGAAATGAGGACAAATTCCAAGATGTTGGTAGATCCCTTACTTTGTTTCAATTGAAACTCATACGCTTTAAGATTATCCCGCAGGTGTGCTGCATTATGAAACTTGAGAAGGACAAGCTAAAAAGATTTCTCCGTGATGGGCACGCTACTATGTTCATCTACGAAATGAAACATGGGCTGGAACGAGCTAGCATTATTGATGACCGGGCTGCTTTTGAAGAAGCCCTTAAGTGACTGATTAAGGAGATGCGGGATACTAGAGGCCCATTTTCTGATAGACTTGAGTTCTTTGCTCATAGTTCTTGAGCGGAAGAAAGTTGTTTGGGTGGAAGGAGAGCTGGGATGGACTGCATGGATTGATGATCGTGATGATATTCTGGATTAGCTTATCTAATTTCTCTTTTTGTAATCTCGCTGAAACTATTGCATATTGTGCTAGTTGACTGATCATGAATTACCAGTTAAACTAGGAGGTTGAGGTTCACCTCCCCTCTTTTGATATTGTACATTTCTTTTTGATCTACCAATTATTTAATTTAAAAAAATAGCCCCACAAATCTTGTTGATTGCATGCATGAGGATTAGCATAACATGGATGACTATAACAAAGGGCATAGTTTTGACCAGAGCAAAAATGTTGAAAAAATATTTCTATTACAATCCATGGTGAAATACATTATCTAAGTGTTTTTCCCATAAACAATAAGAAGGGGTTATAGCTCTACAAAGAAATAAAGATTGAAATTTTCACAAAAATAAATATTCTTTTATAGAAAAAATAAAACAAAAAAATGAAAATGTACTAAAAGAAAGAAATATAAGAGAAAATCAAAAAAATGAACTAAAAATTTATGTTCAAAATAGACAACATAACAAACAAAAGAAACAAGGAGAAGTCAACTTTAAGATTAAAATAAATAAATATATAAAATAATTATAAAAGAACAAAAGAAAAACAAGAAAACTAAACTAGAGTTCTTGCCTTTTGTTAAAAATAGATTTGTTGTACAGTTAAAGAAACATGAGAAAATGCTTATAATTTTGTAATTTATTTTAATAATTCAATTATTCTGAAATTGTACTAAAAAAACTAGAATTACCAAAAGATATTGCTAGTGTGAAGTCATTTTCTTCCCATTCCAATATTGAAATTGAATTTTATTATTGATTAAATCAGTCAATCTAATAATTTATTTCTTCTTCTTTATCTCAATAGGCAGGGACTCTTGCTCCCGCAGAGCACTTGTTCCAATTAATATTGCTGCTCAGTACTGTATAATGGTGCCACCCAGCCAAGAATACGATGCTCGTCCACTCACTTCTTCCATCAAGACTTCTCCCCGCCTCTCTGGTGCATCTGCTTATACCAAAATGCCTCAGCTGAAATTGTTGTACGTTTATATTGAGGGCCGAAGGACTATTGTATAGAGTAAAATTGATTCAAAAACCCTAAAAATGGACGCCACAGATGAATATAGCAGTTTCAAAAAACTTACATGTAGTCAAAGTTGTATGCTAAGTTGTTGTTGATTCAAAATTACATGATTGTATAGCTCAGTTAATTTAATCAGCATTTTTAAATAATATTAATCAGCACTCGATGGTTGCCATTTAATATTTATTGGCTTGTTCATGTTGATTTTTCATTTTGGCAAAGTCGTGCAGTTTGAAAATTAAAATTAAAATGCAATGGCAGGAAGTACCAGTATTTGCATGGTAGTGTTGCGATTTTCATTGGGTGAGATCTGAATTTTACTAGGGGTGGTTATTGCAGTGGTATCAGTGTTGGAGATCTTACCAACCCATAGGTTAAGCTAACATTTATTGTAGTTCAGTTATGGCATAACAGAGACCGAGTAATTGGTTGTCAGTTCTAGTGGTTTTTTAATACCACTTTTTGACAGTTGCAAGATCATAACTGTTTAATTTAATGAAGAACCCATTTATTAAAAGTAGTATGTAAGGTAGTTGAAAGCCCAAACATGTAGGATCCACAATGATAAAAGATGAGCAAATTACTCCACATCAAAGAACTCAGCTGGATCTCAAAACTCCAATAAATGAAAAAAGTTGCGCAAAGCAAAAGTTAGAATAAATATTCTAGAACCAAAAACAATTAGTGATGAAGCTGGAGTTATGTAAGCAATTCTAGAAGAAGAATACTTGAGTACTGAAGGGTTGGTATAGAGCCTCGTTGTGAAGGGGGTTGGATCATTGGGATGTCTTGCCTAAACAAGATGGTGAAAGTAACTTTCAAGTGTTTTATAATCCTTTCTTTGAGATGAAAGCAGAGATACCTCATGATAGCCAATTCTTCGAGGTGGAGTTCTAGGATGATTCTATTTTGATATTAATGATGTTTCGAAGCGTGCTGAAATTTTCAAATCAACAACCATTGGTAATCTTTTTGATGATTCCAATGATGTTTCTCAGATTATGAGCAATGTATTTCAATTAATGAAACATACATGTTTGATTTATAGGAAAATATGGGTTGAGGAGTATGAACTAGAGAATGGTTTGGTATCAGCACACTGCAATTTTCAGATCTGCAACTGAAGGTAAGACATTTGACCATTTTCTGGATTATAATCCATGGAATGAAGGCGATCATAAGAGCAGAAAAGTTGTGCATTATACTCTACCATGACAAAGAACTCTTTGTCAAAAGATGCATCATAAGGAAGAATCCTGTATAGATGTAACAGTACGGGGGACAGCATTAAATTATCGGGTATCCAGGATAAGGGGCTGTTCTCCATACAAGATTCACAGTTTGCAAGATAGGATGTCAGTAGATCTCTCATTTTGTCATGGCATTGAGTTCACTTTGCATCAGCCTTACATGATAGGTGTTTTTGCATCTGGTATAAGTAAAATCAGTAGAATAATAGTTCCAAAAATGTCTTATAGTTGGAGGATCTTGAAGAAGGTTTTCCACCTGATTATGGAGAATTTTCAGTGGTTGGATCATTTCAGCAGTCCAATATTTGATAAGAGGGTAACTATACTTGATTTTGGCATATTTGAAGCTTGGTTACATTATGCTACACAGTGGCGTTTTTGGAAATGATATTTTTCCTGTTTCAAATATTTTGGACGCTGTTAATGATGTTCATATCTAGGCTATTATTTGTTCTTGTTTGCTGTCTGGAGGCTCATAAGACAATATTAAAGTTCTGGTGGAATTGTCATCCTTTCAATCAACATCACAATGTTTTTGTTTCTTACAAACGAGTGGTATGATCATTGACCTTAAGTTGCCCAACCAAATGACGTCTCTAAAATTCATGACTCATGCACTCTGTGAATCATAGTTTGCACTGTGATATGATCAAAAACTTGTGTGCTATCATTATCCCACACATTAACATCCCAGGTATTTTCTGCCAAGCACCTCAATGGATGGCTCAACTGGTTAGCTAGAAGCTCTTGATATGACAATATCTTCCCACACTTATTCCACTGTAGCTGCATGTCCATCCAAAATCTGATCTTGAGACCTATTACGAACCACTGAGGTTTCTGATTTGTTCTAGAAGGTCTGATTTCCAGAAGCAAACTTATTCTGGCATGTGTCTGGATCACATGAATTATCTCTAACACCCAATTTTGGAGTAATCGACATTGGGAAACTCCATACATCCATCTTTCAGACATGGAATTACTGCCATCTCATGTGTAGATTCAACATTATGACTGCTGTCAAAAAAAATAAGAATTGTTATCCCCAAAACCACAGATTGGAATCCTATGAGCCTTGCTTGCTTGATGTTGGATATCCAACTGGTTAAGGCCAACTTGACGAAACTAAGCAGTGTGGTCCGAGTTCCCTGCACTCTTGGCTCTGCAAAACCAAGGTGGGTGTACCTGATCCTGGACAAAACACTTGGATCCAAGACACTTATAGCAGATTGATTAGAATGCGAATGTATTGAAACATCCCAAAATGGCAAGAATTATCGAAAACTTCAAATGTGCTATTGAATTAAGAATAAAAGTAAATGATTGTATGAATGTTTTTAAAATAAGAATAAGTATAGATTAATGCAACAAATGAATACATTAACTCTTCAAAGGAAAGATATGTAATAATTGCCAGTGTATGGATTGCAAATTATGAAAAATATAAAGACCAGTGCCGAAGGGTGATAGAGTCAGTATTATAAGTTTAAAACGTACAACTTTATAAAATTCTATGCACATTAATTATAAACAATTTAGTAATCTTGATGCGATAGATCAAATATATGGACGCAATTTTAAAACAGTCGAATGTATTTTAACTCTTGTGGTTCGGAGACAAACCAAACATAGATTCAGAAACAATAAAATAATTCTCAATATCTATGATGTTCAATTTTAAAATGCTATAACTGATCCTGTCCACTTAACTATCATTTAAATTATTTATAAAATTGAAATAATAATTATAAAGGACAAAACTATATAATAATTTAACACTAAAGCTTCTTGCAAATAAAATAAAAATTCCTTACTGATCATGCTGGAAATAAAATTGCACTGCAGACACTCCTTATGGATGATCCATCCAATGCAGTTTGACTCCATAATTGCATAAATATATTTACTCAAATAATCCGAATTCACGAGCTTAGTTCGAAAAATCATCTTTTTACCAATGAAAGAGTAAAATATATCATAGAGCATAAGATATGTATAAATTTAATATATTGAGTATATGAAATGTATCTCTCCCCTTGTTTGATTTTACATATCATATTTATAACCGATGAGGAGACACTTTCAATCATCGGGCCCTTTGATAACAAGAAACTAGTTGCTCGCTACTTAGGCTTCAAAAATAAACCTAAGGCATCGATTATTCAACAGTCATTGTTTTTGGGTAACTGCATATTACTTGATACTACCAATTTTGGCGGTGGAAGATTATGGATAGAAATATATTCGATCCTTTACATTGACGAATATATAGCCTAGGCATCATTCTCGATATGCCTTTTGGATCTTCTTCGACATTACAGAATCTTCCTCACGTATTTCATCGGGCCCCTTTATCATGTTGGGTTCTTTCTCTCCTCTACTCGGTGTGTGAATTCAATATGCTTTCCTCTCGATCGCTTCTTCTTCCGCTTGAGAGCCTGCAACAAACACAAATGAACAATTAGTATTGCTCGATTGATTCAAAATGATGCCAATAAAATCATCGGGGAAGGAAATAACGTCCATGGTTATATCAAACCCAGCCTGAGCCTTATCACTGGAATTGTCCACAACATAAAAACCAAATCACGTGGTCCTGTATAGGAGTTTTGCAATGTAATATCAGTTCCATCTTTTGTGTACATTCTCGCTTTGAGGAAAAGCTGTGAAGTGTGGTAATGAATAACTCTACTGAAGAATTGACTCAATGTGCCATGGCAAGCATATACTGATGGAGACTCACGTTCTTTCCTCCTGGTGGCGACAATATAAAACCTGTTCAATAAAGATTGTTTAATGTGGAAGAGTCCTTCAAAATCACCATTTTGATGATCCATGAAGGTTTGTGATATTATAAAAAGGTGCCTCCCTCACTTCAAGCTGATTCATTCCTGTGTACATCTGAAGATACAAACAAATGTATAAAGGGCGATGCTGAGTCTGGTAGATGCCTGTATCTTGTATGATGGGATCATCACAATGTCTGATTTCCCAATCTCGGTGACTCGTGATTGACCTCGAATTCCCCTATCAATTGTTCATGCTTTTCATTGATGTTGCTTATTTTCTTTCTATTCAATCGGCTCAGATCCATATTGATTCTATGATGGACTATGCACATCAGACGTTCAATAAAGTCATAAGAGTCAAGAGGATACATACAACATCCTTTTACTCTCTTCATATAAAAGCCTCTCTATACTATTATCTTAGAAAATCATTGGGCTATTGCATGAATTATCTTCCTAAAAAAATTGGTGCCGCTTTTGATATTGAAAATATGCCCACCATCAAATATCGCTAATCAGTTACTTCAGTGGCTACTTCATATAATTAAAGCATACTGGTTGAATATAAGTAGTGGGTAAGATCTGAAAATTCGTCTTTTCCATGGTGCTTAGGACTAAAATTTTGCTAAAATTTAGAGCTCCATCACATTGCTAATGTCCACCTCTTCAATTTTCACTTTCCTGTCACCAGCTGCCATTTGGCTGTTACTGGATGAACCAACTCTTCTTGCAAATAAATCACGAGCTATTTTATGATATTATTTTTTTACTGACCCAATCTTATTGCATATTTTTGGATGAAAGTCCAAAAAATGGTAGAAAGATAAAACTTTCTTAATATTTTGAGCAAGAGTGTAATATTCCTCAAACATGATAAGCACTTCATCCCTTATGTGACTCGTTTTATCTTGTGTTGCTTTCATCTGATTCCCCTTCTTAATTACTCTCCAAA
Organism: Cupressus sempervirens; assembly: GCA_028749045.1. Taxonomy (NCBI): domain Eukaryota; kingdom Viridiplantae; phylum Streptophyta; class Pinopsida; order Cupressales; family Cupressaceae; genus Cupressus; species Cupressus sempervirens. Next base: position 554,955,914 of record CM053785.1, on the reverse strand, counting down.
GTATTTCCATGACTGAAACATTTGTATGAGTGTTGATCACTTACATGTCATCTTTAGGATCAATATAATTTTTTTTCAGCCCCAACAGGATGGCAGGGAACTGCTCTGCTACCACTGTAAGAACCCTTTTGGTCCCAATGAGCATAAACCATTGTAATGATCAATACAAATTTTATTCACTTTTGGGGATAAAATATAATTATTTCGAGTCCCAATGATTTGGCACCTGTAACCTATACATAATAGCTTTGAGCATATACCTGAAAGAATGATGCTTGATGCAATGCTTAGGATGCTTAGTGCTATACTCATAAAGCTTTATGTTAAGTGCTTATGCTTGATGCCATGCTTATGATTGTGCAAGAACTAGTAAATACTATAATATTATTGGGAGAAATTGGTAAAGTTCGTGTAGTTGTGTTTGGTTTTGAATACTTAAAAATGTAAGAAATATGGTATTATTTGTCTTCGAATGATACTTTCAGAATAATTTCATACTTAAAAATTAATGTAATATTTATCTTAGACATCTAATGCAAGAATGGTGAAAGCTTCAGAAAATTAATATTAGAGGTGATTGCTAGGCAAATATTGTACACAAGAAAATAATGTTACTACTTTCAGGATCTTCAATATGTGGAGATGTGGGCCGAGGAGACGTTGATTGAAGAGAATTTGATTTTGGACATCTTATTCCTTCTTTACTATGAACCATTTTGCATTTGTACAGTTGATAGATTTGAAAAGTTACTTTCCATTTTCAAGGTAAAATTTTTATTTTCCATTTTCTCTTGCTGGTAGCCTGTATATGCTTAGAGAAAGCTTTTTTATGCGATGAAAACACCTTCTGTTATGTCTCTCATCTGAGGAAACACACTTCATATGTAGGAGATCGTAACTGATTACAGCCATATTGGGAAACTGGCTGTAACCCAGGTTGCTCAGAAGTATGCACAGGTTGTGAAATACCAGGTTATTCTAATTGTTATTGAAGCATTAAACTTTGAAAACCTTCTTCATATGGTGTATGAAGGAGTACCATTCAGGTGTGTTAAGATGCACAGTTTGTTTTAATGGGTTTGTTTAGCATTTTATGTCCTTGAAGAAATAATTTGTTATAAGAACTTGACCTTTATATATCTGAAATTTCTAAAATTTATTTGTTTCCATATTAGTATGCTGGTTATTCCAATGAAATTGTAGATTTAGAAATATCTTGTTAATGAAAACTATGGAAACAATGGTTTGATTGAATGGTTTTAAACAGCCAGGGTTCTCATGCATTTTCACTTGGGGACTTGCAAAAAATTGATAACTTAATTTCGGATATTACTTCATCAGAAGCTCCTGAAGTAGGTCCTATAGTTTTTGCATGGGCTATTTTCATTTCTCTTGTATCAATGCTTACAAAAACAGAAAACCAAACAAGAATGGTAAGTATACTTTCCATTGTTCTTCAGTTCTAACTATTCTTGTCTCTTTCAATCTACAATGATGCTTACAAGATGTTCAGAAAAGTTCTCTATTGTAAACAGGAAATTGATCATTCAGCCTACATTCGTCAAGCTTATGAAAGTGGAGCACCTAATACTTTTTTATTAATGCTTCAAAGTGAAATTTTCAAGGACTTGAATGTAGGTTATTTTTATACCCTTTCCATTTTCTTTGCGTCCGGAATTTATAATCTATTGCTGTCTGACTGGATAGCTTTGGCTTCTCTAGTTCTCACTATGAAACAAGAATTTTTAATCGGCAAATTTTATATTAAGCTGCTCAAGCGTGTTTTATCTTTAACTACAATATCAACTTCATCTATTTAAATACGTAAATCATTAAATGATAGCCCAGTTGAATGTTAACATCTGGTGTTCCTGTTAACAGAGCATGTGTAACATAAGATGTGACAAAAACAAAATTTCCCATTAATGTTATCATTTCATGAAGTATACATACTGTGCAATATATGTGGGAAGTCCCCACCAAAATATTGAAATTATTTTATTTGTGTTTGCTAATATTTAGCATAAGTGAAGAAATTCTATCCGTAAAGAAATTTCATGAAGTCCCGAGGATCATAATATTTTAATCTTGTCGTCTTTCTTTAAAATTTGTAAATTAGTCATGTAATCTGCTGGAATCATCTTTTGCACTTTTCAGCTATATTTGTATATATAATTTACAAAAGTGAATATTTTAGTCCATGGATGCTGTTGTTTCATCATATGAGTTGTTTTACCTTGATCAGAGGCAAGATCATCTCTGGAATTTCTCATTTGACAATTCTCTCATAGATCAATAACCTAATAGCTATTAGAGTGTTCTTTACCCAATGGCTCCATTATTCAATACCACAGTACATTTAGAATCAGCACAGCTGCATTACTTTGATCTGATCCAAGATTCATACTTTTTGACTTTTATGTCAAACATTTCTCATAGATGACAGTCAATCTTATGCTATCCATGGCTTAAGATAAGATAAGATAAATTTATTAATGTCCAACAAGAGACCACTAAAAGGGTCCAAGAGAGTGAAAGTTACAAATAGAGAGACTATTAGCAACACTATTAGCAACAGGAACACCAAATGGTGATCAAGGAAAAGCAAAACAAGAAGAAATGAGGGGAGGACTGTAAGTCATTCCTCAACTGAAAGAAATCCGTAATCAAAGGGTATCTACAGGTGCAACCAATCCTGAGCTGTCTCTGAGTACCACTGGAGATAGAGTGCTGTGGTTTGGTGAACCCCCTGAAGGGATTCACGGATCTAGTATGACCCGGAGTCTCACAGAGTGGATGTTTCGTGCCTCTAGCGGGGACACAGGTGATTATAAGTCGGTGATATGCTGATCCAAAACTTGGCTTTGGAGAAAGAGCAGCTGCAAAGTGTGATCACAGAGCTGAGTAATCTTGCAGAGGTAAAGTGTCAGGCAATCCTGATCGATGTATCTGAAAAAGACCGACAGGGACCTGTAGTCTCTAAGAAGATAGTGAAATCTCCCTCTGATCTCGTATTTGGTGGGACAACAACAAATGAAGTGGGTCTCTGTCTCCATCTCAGATAAAGTGTAGAGGTGGCAAATACGGTTAGCTCTGTCAATGTGATGTTTGTCTGAACTTGGAGCCGGTGAGGGCCTACTCGGAAAGGACCGAGAGAGCTCCACCGTTGGGTTAAATAGACAGGACGCATTAGAGTCCCATCCTTGAACTCCAAGAATTGCTCCACATAAAAGGCCCATCCATGGAGGCAACCCTCCTTGAGGCTTACTCTAGGTCGTGGTAATGTATTGCCTGTAAATGTCAAGTCTAACATGCTCATTCAATTCCTAATGAGAGGGGAGGAGGTGGGCGGGGGCATCTAATGAGAACTCATAAGGAGGGAGGTGGTCAATCTCAATCCCGACTGAGCCCAATAAGGTAGTGGCTTGGGTGTACGAGTGAGACCTTGAAGCCAGATCCAAATTGGCAATTGTGACTGAAGAGCAACGCGCCAAATATGAGCACCTATCACAACCACCAGTCAAGTCAGCAAACCCTCGTGGCAGTGAACAAACCAGATCAGATTGAAGATGGCCCCGAGTTTGAAGGGATGTACCCTGAATGTGGCCAAAATGACTGTACGCAGAGTGGATCTGTAACATCTGATAATATGTCTGAGCAGGAGCATCTGAACTCTCTTAATCGAGTCCTAGTTGGAAGCTAGGAGGGAGGGTCCCCACACCACAAAAGCATTTAATAATAAAACTGTCGGTCTGAACAAAGAGTCCAGGAGGGCCAAGTTGGAAGTAGTATCCTGAAAATGATGTCTGAAACACTGTCTCCCCAGCAAGGCAAGGGAGACCATCCTCTTAGAAAGCCTTGGCTGAATAGCCAGCCTCAAGCTGAAGCGGGGGCCAGAGAACTTAACCCCGAGGTAAGTATACGAGGAAAAAATCTCGATCTCTCAGAATGTGCCTCTTAGCAATTAATTAATAGTTGATGAACCCAGGACAAATTCATCTTAAATTTCAGTAACACAGAGTATATGCATTCCAAACAAAACAATCTCAAAAATTATGATTTCAGTTCTCTCCAGTGGCTACTCATCCTGAAAGGAGACCTTAACAGCCACTTCAGTTCTTGAATTTTACAATGATGGCATTTCATGCATATTTAAATTTATCACAAGTGATAATATCAGCTGCCCAATCTAGCAGTTGTGTTTTGGCACAGTCATTCAAATCAGTTCTGTTACCACAGTTATGATGACATGTACTCTCTAAAGTTCTGAACTCTTTAGGACATACTTTGATGGTGACATCAATTGAAATTTTTTCTGATGGCTCCTGCTGGACTGCATGAGCTTGTATTTGTTTTCTTTAGTAGACTTACCCATTTGAAGGCACTGCAAGGCAGCACCATTTCTGTGCATTTGTAGTTTGCATTAGTTGGAAGAAATCTAATCTGAGCTTTTCTATTATCAGGGGAGAATGAAATTTCACACCTGAAGCTTCAAATTATAGCATTTTGGCTTGCAATCTCGTATCCTGTTTTTGATTCAAAGTTTCAAATTATAACTTGGCAATCTGCCAACATAATAATATATTTCAGTTTCTGTGCTGCCAACACTGCAATCTGCCTACCTATAATCTGTTGGTATTATTCATCATATTCCTGTCGATCTTAAAATGGGAAATGTTCAAAGTGTTTCTAGGAATCACAAACATTTTTGGCAGGTATTTTCACTTACCTACACCATCTGAGAATTTTTAAAACACTCTTCTTTGCCTATTTGTTGCTTGAAATAAGCTTATTTTTCATGTATATGCCATCTCAACCGCTTTGAAACTTTTACCCATCCCACAATGTCAATCTGTAATTCTGATTTCATGTTCCTCTTTATGTTGTCATGCAGTCATCCCCTAAACTATATCTGGCACGTCTCCCAATATCATGCGATTCTCCATTGCGATGCATAGTCTTTTGTCATCTTCCATTTAGTGACAGCTGGGTGATGCACATGTTATGAGTCGTGTTATCATCATGACTATCTAGCTCTTTGATTTACCCACTCTATGCTAACATGTCTTATTTTGTTTTGCTACTTTTGTTTGAACTTTCCTAATTTATAGATTCGCCTTTTATAAAGAATTTATTTACAGTCCTTCAACAAACCATCATTTCTTTAATCCCTCAGCTGGTGGGCTCTCCATCTTCCCAGATGCATACACCACAATCCCCCTTCACCGAGTCAGGATTCTTTTTTAGATTTTTAAACTCCTTAGTCATCCGTAGCATATCCTTCTGCAACACTCAAACTTTCTTACTTGATTCTTTGTCACTACTACTTTCGCAAAATTAATCGTTTGAGTCTGACGATTTGTGCTTCTTCTTGCTTGTTTTTTGCTCACTCTCCAAATCCATCGCCCAATTATACGCATCTGCGTACGATGCTGGAGGTACAATCTTCATTTTCTTCTTTAGTGGCATACCTCAACATTGGGAAGAAAAATTACCATCAACATTGTTGGCGTACCTCACTTAATATAAGGTAACTACGGGACGCACTTCATTTCAGTTGATGTATGGGCAGGAGGCCGTGGTACCAACGAAATTCATGGTACCGAGTTTAAGGATCGCGATCGAGAACAAACTGGGAGATATGGGAAATCTGAGAGAGGTTGTACAATTTAAATAAACTGGATGAGCGACAACTATAGGCACAGTGGGCCACAAAAGTTACACAAAATAGGCGTAAGGTATGGCATGAGAAGCATTTAAAATTGAATAAATTTCAACTAGGCCAGTTAGTTTTGAAGTATAATGGGTAGAACGACATCAGACCAAGAAAGTTCAAAGTGAAGTGGGTAGAACCATACAAGATACGTGAAGTTGGCGATAATGAAGCAATCAAATTATGGACGTTGGACGGGAAGGAAGTGCTTGATGTAGTGAACAGGTCGAAGTTGAAAATCTACCATGAAAGAAATAATGCACCTTTGTTGATGAACGACTCAGGGAGAATATAAAAATAATAGATAAATAATGTATATATGTAAAGTAAATGTAAATAATAATAAAGAATGAAAAACGGTAAAATGGTAATATGTAATAAAATAGTAAATTGAAGGCTATATAATACACCCTATTGGTCAAGATGAACTTGTATGTAGGAGATGACCGTACTATATGACTTTGGCGAAGCACGTGTAGTGAGTCCACCGTACGTAGGAAGGAGAACATTAGTTGAGAGGATCATAGAATCATCACCGTATGATACGGTAAGAAAGTCCATAGAGAAAGCCACAGTTATAAGAGGTGTTGTATGACCATGAAGTAGTAGGTAGGGGATACTGTACGACATGAGTAGAGAAGGAAATCACACCATACAGTAGTATGGAAGGCTGAAAGGAGAGCAATATTAATATCGTATGGTATTACATTGCACAGTAGGTTTCGTACAGTTGACTAAATGCTAGGGAAGAGATAGGCACTGTATGGCTTCCATGGAACTGGAAGAGAGGAATATCGTACGGCCAGAAAGAAGATAGCGTACGACCATAAGCAATAGGAAAATAAGAGGCACCGTACAATTAGTAGTAAGGAGGAAAAGATAACGTACAATAGGTATTTGAAAGTTCCGTACAGTAACAAGGAGAATTGTAGTGAACATTGTACCAGGTAGCCATAAGCAGAGATCATACAACAAGCAAGTAGAAAGGAAGATTGTACGACAAGTAGAAAGGAGCAAAACACCATACGACCCCCATCTAGAACACTGTACAACGTAGGAAGGACATTGTACAATCAGTCAAAAGGTCACATAAGATAGGGAAAACCCGTACGGCCAATACAAAAGGGAAAAATGATATAATACGACATGCTAAGGAGCATCTAGATTGTACAGACAACATTGTGAACATAGGAACATGAAGTTGTGTATGGCTTGAGAGGATTGTGGGAGGAAGAAGCGACTCAGAGGTAGTGTACGACCTTGAATTGATAGCACCATCCGTACTATGCAAGAGGAAGGAGCAATAAAGCCATATGGAAGGCAAATTATTTTCTAAAAAGTTGTGGTGTATAGACTCCTCATGTGGGAGAAGGGAATACCATACAATTGTACGACACTGCAATAAAGGGTTACAAATACAATAAGTCTAGAAGTTACAAACTCCAATAGAAGCAAATTGAAGAGCAGTCGTAACAACCGTTGGAGAGAGGTATTCCATCCGTACGACCACGATAGATAGAAGAGTACAGTCATACATTTTTTAATTGCGTACCACCATTCGGAGAAAATTACATCTAATCTAACTATCTTTTGTCTTCTACAAGCAAAAACGACAAGAAAGGTAACAATTATGCATTCAACCAGCAGGAGAGCCTGGAAAAAAAATTTGACGAAGATTCAGCAACAACTGCAACAATGAACAAGAATGTAAAGACTTTTCCATTTGGAGTCCATGTAGCAGGAGGAACAAGTACAAGACCAAGCAAAAAGAAAGTGTAGCAACCAACACAGTTGGTTGCGACGGATAATCCCACAGCGCAAAATGTTGCATTTGAAGGATTGAATGGAGCTGAATGTAGGAAGTGGTGGCAGGAGACACCTGATAACCATCCAGTGAAGGCCAGCATTCGAAAGGCACAGGTTGAATGGGTGATACAAGTGCTTGTGTTTTATATTAGAGATTATGAAGGGTTTTTACACCTTATGATAGAAACGTATGATAGGTTCTCTCGGACTAGTACGTTTGCCTACCTTGGTTGCAACTTGGTAATATCCTTAAGACCAACAGACTTCACACGGATATTCAAGATACCTAGTCAAGCACAAGGGGGAAGGAAAATAGATAGCAAACCAAAAAAGTTGAGTCGGGAGGTAAAGACACAATTGATACAACTGGTATGTGAGGATCTGACACAGACGGAGCAAGAAGCTCTCACGGACACGTCGAGGGGTAGAGGATTGAAGAAATCCATCGTGCAGGAAGGCCACTAGCGTTGTCCTATGGACATCGTGAAGAGTCGCCTCACGAGCTCTAGTGGTGCCTCAAACATTTCATTTCCACAGGTGACGATGAAGAACGTGATTTTGCATGGAAGAGTGTACGATTGGGCTACATTGTTGGTAGAATGGATGTATGAACTTATGATATTACAGCACAAGACATTCTACATGCCGCATTATGCCATCGGGCTATTCTTGGAGGCAACGACGTGGATGATCCCCAACGATGCATTGGAGGCCAAACCAGGACCACTCGCGCCAAGCGAACTCCCGATCATTCAGTGGAGGCATCTTGATACACTTGGCACCAAGACCATGGTTAGACAGAAACAATCGAGACCAGATGGCAGAAATACTGACAGTGGTCGCGAGGAGACTTCTTCTGAGGAAAGTGGGGCCGATGGGGAGGAGGAAGAGGATGAGGAGGTAGAAGTAATTATAGCTACACTGTTGAGATTTCCACAGCCTGCACTCTTAGCGACGACACACTTGGCCTCGATAGGTATACATGGCATTTCGGGGTTTGGTCAGTTCAGGCAGCTAGTAGTGATGACTCCGGCTTCAGTTGCGATTCAGCCTGTTGTAGAGACAGGAGCTATTCCAGAGGCATTAGTCTCATCTGCCACCAACGGAGATAGTCGTTCCGGAGGTAACAATGGAGCTTGCTCACGAGGTTTTACTAGAGGTTGAGGTTGAGGTACTTGTACCTAATGTAGAGATGGATATTTAGGAAGGAGTAATGGAGTTACTGACAGGCGAGGGTTTGAGGACACTGGGTGTTCAATTGGATGTAGTGGGTTTAGATGCAATGGTTATGGTGGATACAACTTTATTAGAGTTGCCTGAGGAGCCAGACAAAGAGAGTAGAGCCCAGAAGTTGAGCATGTACTTGAGTACAAGGTTTCACCATACCCCAGCGCCTCGAATGACATACCTGCACACACTTACGTGAGAAGTAGTTTCGGAGGAAGACCCTTTACAAGCACAGGTGGAGTCGACACAAAATGATGGACTACCACATAGCGTTGTTGAGCGAATGGCGGAAATCGTAGAGAGGGCTATAGGTGTGCAGTTGCAGCCTCCAGTAGCGCCATAAATGGTGATGAGAGGCATTCTTTGTTGATATAGCGGCTCTAGTGACTCGGGCTTGCCCAGTAGTGGTCTTTGCAGAGATACATGCGTTGGACTCAGTAATAAAAAGGAACTAGAGAGAGTGGTATCCTTCATGAAATTAGGATGCCTGGCGGCCTTTACAATTTTATTTGAGGAATGGGGATGGCCAAGTGTGGAGACTGCAGAGATGCATCAGGATTGGGCCATTATGAGAGGTTTGGGTATGGAGAGCCAAGTAGAGGCTTTGACTTAGAATATAGTCGAGATACACAAGGATGCATATTACACCTTTCGGAGGAGCCAGGCAAATCAAGTAGTAGTGGAGAGGGCTCAAGAGGAGTCAGCTACCAGGCTAGCCATGGAGAGGGCAGCCTGGGAATCCGAGAGGGCAACATTGTTAGCCAGACAGAGTCCGCTACAAAAGGTGGCATCAGAGAAGGAACAGTTAGCAGTGGAGAAGGAGCGGGTGGCAGATGGGAAAGAGAGAGAATTGGGAGAGATTGCTGGGATGATGCAGTTAGCTTTAGAGCTTCAGATGGAGGCTAAAGCGGAACTGAAAGTATGAAAGGAGTAAGTGTACAAGCTACAAGCAGAGTTGAGCAAGCTTAGGGCACGAATGACCACTACACCACAGATGCATCCCTCTTCTTAGTATTTAAACATGGATGCAATTAAACGTTTTTGTAATTTGGGTTTTGTTGTAAGGGTTGTCTTTATTTTGTTGTCTAGAGAAGACTTTACTTTTTTGGGGGGATGATGTCGGTAAATTCAATATTGTAGCCGACGGGTAGAATTGTATCCGAAAGGGCACATGACGGTTAAGTCACCCCCTCGTGCAAGTATAATTACACCAACTGGAAGGGACTTTGGAACATCATTGTAATCATCATAATCATATTCTAAGCATTGGAGTACATATTGCGTATATGAATAAAATATCTGTTCTGTGTTATATCTTACTATAGTATATGCCATAAGTATCCTTTTACCCTGTACGGTAAACAATTGTCATGTCCCCTTTTCTACGCTGGTAAATTTTGATGCGACTTTAGCTTGCTTTGTCATGGTCCCATGGGCTAATCGAGATTTCTTAGGGATCAGATCGAGCTTTGGCCTAGGCAGTTCTAGTTGCCGACCAATCAGGTTTTTTCAGTGGGGTTTCCAGATACTTACTAGTTTTAGTAAGTTAGCAAGCTCAACATTCTTGGTATGAGCATCTTGTCGAGACCTTTTCGACGAGCTATCACACATTCTTATCCGAGTACATCTAATTAGTGATTTTAACGTCTGAAGTTTTGAATGGTTTATAAATAAAGTGACTTTAATAATTTAAGTTCATAATATCAAATGTCACTTTATTGTTATATGAACAAATAATTTTCTTTAGTGGGAAAAAGCTTGCAAATTTGTGTGGATACTCGTACCCACACTCTTGGTACTTGTACACACGTACCCAAGTACTAGGTACACGTATCCCCAGTACCGGGTACTCGGTCGAGAGCATCACAGCTAAGGAACTTGATAAAGGTTTCTGATTTTTTTTCAGTGTTTTGTTTGCGTATCAGCTTGTTGTTTATCAAGCTTAACTCAATACCTAATCAGTTTGAAACTTTGATACAATATTGATTAACAATAAACTTTTTCACTCTTCAAGTCAGAAGTTTATCATTTGCAATATGTCATTGTCATATGATTTATGATCTTCTTGTTCATGTTTAAAGTCTGCCTTCTCTGTTATGCATCTAAATTTTTTATTATATATTATTATTACAAACATATAACAAATCTGAAACTGAAAATAATACATTACATTTGCAAATTTTATCACTGTTCTTGTTTTGAAAAACCATTGTCATGACGCATAATTTCAGATTTTCTATAAATATAAAGTACAATTAAAATTAAAGTTTGATATACCCAAGTACCCCGGTTCCGTATTATGAAAAATACATGAACCTGTACTGGTACCCTAATTACCCCAAGTATCCTCGTCCCCATGCAACCTTGGAAAAAAGGCTATTTTTAAAGGAAATAAAGAAGTGGAGAAAGGAATGTGAAGTGTCAGCAGGTTGGGCCTAAAAGGGGAAAGAGAGCTTATTTGCAACATGCTTGGTTTTGTAATTTTGGTTTTCATTTTCTCCCTTGGAGAGTCTGCAAACTGAAAAGCTTTAGCTTTCAATAGCTTTGAGGATGCAAACTCTGGGGCTTGGAGGTAGTGGTAGGAAACCCATTGTTGCTGGAGATATCACACGGTATCTCAGTTGTACATAATTCTTTGTTTCCTTATTACCAATTTGACTGTACTCTCTGTGATTAAGATTGGATATTGCATTGTTTTGCTGAGGTATTGTAAAACAATATTATTTTTGGAATATATGTATTTCAGCTAGATATTGGTATTTGCTGAATGCATTGGGAATTATTTGCATGCAAATCTGTTGTTAAAATTTATGTATTATGTTTTGAGAAAAATTGGGGAAAATATCCGATTGGGGATATTACAGATATTTGGTCAGCATAACGCACAGATTATGTTGATTTAATTTTTGCATCAAGAATGGAAATGAATTCACACATTAAGGACCCGTTTGTTTTGTGGAATTAGAGAAAGCTAGAATTTACAAATATTGGAATTTGCCAATCCATGATGTTTTAAATTTTGGAAAATGGTTTTTGGAATATGGCTCGAACCTTTTGGTTCACCTAGAAGATGAGTGAGAATTTGCATTATTTTGCATTTGGTTCCATAAATCTGGCATTGGAATACCAATTGAATAAGTTGTATCTTAATTTTTAATTATTTTCGACTTGTTTGCACAAGGTGCATACCCATAAAATTCTGATGAATACCCAAAAATCTTCATGAAACACCTGCACAGAGAATATATAGGTAAACTTTGAATCTGACCAAAAGTTAGAGGGTTGCGTAAAACCATAGCTGGTTGAAAAAGAGGTGCCCTAAAGCAGAGCCGAATTCGAAAATCAGAGAATATTTGTTGTGGAAAACTAGAGATAGTGGCCTAGAATAAGAGCAAAGGAAAAACACAAAAAACTGCGAATCATGCACAAAGCCTTAGCTGTGCGAACAATAACGCGAGGGAAATGACATCTGTAACAAGAAAAGTGACCAATAAATAGATCTAAGTGCCAAGAAGTCCAAGAAACAGGCCACTAAATGCAAGAAAAGTCACCCAATGCCAATGAAGGACCTCCTGCAAGAAAAGCCACCCCACCCTTCGCTGCAGTTTCCACCCTCACTTGCCTCCTTTTATTTTTTATGCATTCTTGATTTTAAATCTTGGAGAGTGAAGTGTAGAAATTCCCATGTCATTGAAGAGAGGATTCTCTGTCAATCATAGGACCCGCTGCAAGTGATTGTCTGTTAAGGTTTTTGTCTACCGAGTTTGCTTACAAGTCCTTATGCTGCAAGATTAATAATGAAGGGGGAAATATTGATTTGAGAAAATCCTATTACAGTTAAAGTATTCCAGGATCCTGGATCAGCAACAGCTACTGCCCAATTTTGTCAATGCCAAGAACGAGCGACAGATAGATAAATGATAAGAAACTCTCCAACGACTTGACTTACTAGTAGCTTCGATGTATCCTTTAATTTCACCATGTGGTCAACGTCTTCAGAGATTTTTATTGGTGTTCAGCTGGAAATCTATAATGTTGCATGCAATGTGATTCAAGTGCATCTGTCCCAATTCCAATTCTAAGCTTTTAGGTGGAAGATAGGAATGCACATTTTGGGATAAAATTAGAGTATGGAAAAACTTATTCTATTTTCTTTTTTTTTGAAACAAACATAAAATTAGAAAATTCCGGTACTCCGAAATGCCAATTCCAGCCCAATTCTACGAAACCAATGGACCCTAAGAGTTGAAGGTGATGCCCAAGTGTTGGAGTTTGGAAACGAACTTTAAAATGCTTGTGTTGATGATTACTTTTCTTATTGGTGGTTACTGCTTCTGGATACGATTGTGTGATGGAAAAAATTCACACAATCATATCTAGGAACAGTAATTAGCAATTCATGGATTGTTTAATACTTTTTCTTATTTTTTGACTTTTCAGCTAAAAGGATAAGTAGGAGATAATTTCCACAGCAAGTCAAATTGTGATATTGCTATCAGGATTTAACTGTGTGATTTTGAGTCAAACTCATTGACCCATGTTTCATGAGTAGTGTTTCAACATGAATCCATCTCTCATGAGAATAAATGGAACACTAAACACTCATTGGATCTAGGTGATGCTCACAAGGGTGAAGCACCGGGACTTCCCAGGTCACCCATCCTAGTACTACTCCAGCCTGAGTGCGCTTAACTTTGGAGTTTCCTCCATGGTTAAACCCAAAGCTTGCAACCCCATTTGCAAGCTAAAAGAATGTTATTTGTCGTGAATGAGGAAACTAATGGCATTTATAATAACATGTAATTCTTGTGTCATTATAACAAATACATACAATTTTAAGTCAATTCTCCCGTAGAATTCTCAAACATATTTTTTAATATTCATTACAAATACTGTTTATACTTTGTTTGTGCACAGGATCAAGTTGCTGGGTACAAGAGCGTGTTGAAAACACTAATTTCTGCATTCATTGCAGCATATGATATAGCTAACCAGGCACGGAAAATTCTTGTACTTATTTTTACTTCTATTTACATGTTAGTATGTTGAATATCTAAGACTGCTTTTTAAAAATGTGTTTGACTGCAGATGGACGATAACATTGTTAAGTTTCTTTTGGATATCTTATGTGAAATATTTTCTGGCCAGGTTTGATGGAAATATTATTAAATTTGTTGTTGGATCATTTGAATTGATTGCAATGCTTTTTATAATGTATTCTGGGCAAAAGGGATTAATAAGTTCAAAGGACATGCCAGGAATCGCTTTGCTTGGAATTTTGGGATCGAGAAAGTGTGATTGATGGCCCGATTCAAAGTCTTCTTTTCACATTTAGGGACAATTTTCCATATCAGGCTTTGCCTATGATTCGCTTGTTGTCCTCATTATGTGAAGGAAGCTGGCCTGCTGAATGTGTGTGAGTTTCATGATTACAATATCTTTTTTATTTCTGCAAATTACATCTTTTGGAAATAGATGGCTATGTTTTGTTATCTTCTGTTTTAGTAGAAATATCCATTTTTCAGATGCTCAGTGAGGTTTGATTTTTTTGAATATTTGGCAATAATCTTTTGTGTAAACTGAGAGTTGCATTTTCAGTCTCTTAATAGTAAAGCTTTTGCAATTGTCTTAAATTGTTGTAGTTTGAGGCTTTGAAGGCTATATTATTTTTTGTGTGTTTGGTTTTCACACCATTACATAATCTTTTTTCGGATCAAAAGCAGATGAATATGATCTCATCTTTTGGTTGCAGATTTGATTTTTTGTATAGAATGTCAAAAATAACCTGCTTATTTCAGAGGAGAGGTTTCTCCTATGTAAACAATGATTTACAAAGAGTACAAGCTCATATTTCCTTGCAAGTTCCTGGAGCATCTGGATTGGTTATACCTTCTGGGACATTTGGATGTGTCATGAAGACAATAGATCAAGATGTGATTCTTGTTCGTTGGGAGGTATAGTATCTTGTATTTTGTGGTAGATGGTTTCATTTGTGAGTTTTACAATACACGTGTTTTGTGTTTTGTGATTGTGCAACAATATTTACTAGACCTTGTCATGTTGCTTACTGTACCACTTTGTATATTGTAAAAGTTCATACTGCAGTGCTATGTCTATTTCTTAAGTGTAGTCAGCAGGTGTGATCCATTAGTCTAGACTCTATTCCAGATTTCCTGTAGGCTAATTATTAGTGTTCCTGGGATTTTGAGTGATAAGGGAGAGTGATACAGGAGCATCGACGCATACGAGCAATTTGCATCATAAAAAAATATTACTTTGTTTGTTCCTGTTTTAAGTTGGATTGCTTAAGTTTGGTTTTAATTTTCAACTTAGATTTTTCAGACCAGATTGGCATTATTATAAATTGCACTGCGTTTCTGTCTGATGAATCATTGTTAAAGTCATTTCAAACATTAAAATTGAATTTTGATTATTACATGTGCCAGTGAATAGCTGTGCAGCTAAATATCTGAATAGAAAAAATAAAGTTTTGATTTAATATATTATTATTTATAAGAAACCAAAAAAGAAAAAAGAAAACTCATAGGCTGCAGATGAGAAGGAAAAGGATTTTGTGAAATTAGAAGTTCACAAGATAAGAAAAGAGGACCGCACAACTGCGGGAAGGTGAACCTGGATCACAGGGAAATTTTAAAAAGAAGGGGAAGTTAGAAGCACATAAATAAACAATGTGAATGTGCTGTGTAAAAGATAAATTAATAGAAGCACAAAAACAAATATGTGAATGTGCTGTGTAAAAGATCAGTGTGGAGAAAGTAGCGGGCTGCATAGAGAGAGAGAGAAGTCTCCATCGACAAAATGAAGAGTTAGCAAAAGAAAGTGCAGGCAGACTTGAATAAAATAAGGAAAAGCCAATGTGTGCGGAAGAGGTGTTTTCGTGCAAGCAAAGAATAGCAAGACAGAACCACTCCAGGTTGTTAGGAAAGAGACCTAGGCAACAATACAAAGAAATCTATATGCTGCATACAGGGGAAATAGCTGGCAGACACCGAACATGGAATTGAATAATATGATTTTTTTTTCAGCTAAATTAAAATTTTTAAACTTTTGAATAACAACTGATGTTCCGGATTTCTTTTCTTCTTGGTTGTGGTTTGATTTTGCTTTTTTTATGAGTTGCATTTTCTTACTGCCTGATAAGGCTCTTTCAGTTATTTTTGCTTTAGACTCTCAGCGAGCTCGGATTTAGTTATTTTTTACGGCATTGAGTTCCATTGATGTCTAGGATTATTTATGAGAATTTCCAAAGCATTTTTGGCCCTCCCGGGTTCTCCACATTTTTTGATCAAAATTTCTATTTTTAGTTTCTCTGAGTTGGTACCGATCTTAATCCCACTGCCTCATTTTCATCCCTGTGGTTTTGGGCTTCAAAGCTCTTGTAGTACTTTCAATGACTTGATTGGAGTATTTTAATTATACACCAAAGTTTTAGTTTTTATGGTTATTATGTGAGTTTCCAGATTCTCTCCAGCAACCCTCAAAGTCTGGTTGAATTCTGTACAGTCTGGCCCTTGTCAAATTCTGTCCAAATTCGCCTACAGAGCCACAGATTAACTGCAAATTCTGTCAGAGGAATCTGGGCAGAATTTGGAGCGAATTTTGAAGAATTTGCTGCAGCAGCCAAACCTGAGCCAAATTTGGTCTCAAAACAATTTTTTAATTTTTTAAAGTGTTGTTCTTGCCTAATTTGGTCTATTCGATCCTCCCAACCCTAACCACTGAAAAGGCCAAAAAAGATGGTTTTTATGTCATTTAGGGCCTGTTTGGTGAGCGGAATAGGAATACGTATTCCAAAAATTTTGAATTTCTTGTTTGGATGCACCAAAACGGGATTGGAATATGAAGCAAAAATGGAATACGTATTCCATTTTTGGCCCAAAAATGGGGTTTTGCAATTCCACCAAAATAGGTGGTATTGGAATACGTTTTCCTATTCCATTTTTATTTATTTTAGAAAACATAAATTTTCGGGTCCACGAATTCCCATCAAATATTGGCTGAACCAAACGGAGAACAGGAATACGTTCTATTCCAGAATACATATTCCAGAATATGTATTCCAGAATACGTATTCCTATTCCGCTCACCAAACGGGCCCTTATGCATTTGTTTGTGAAAATGAACCTGGTTATAGAGGAAGTCCAAATTGACGGTTATAGAGGAAGTTCTTAAAAAACATAATGATATATTCTTTGAATCCGGGGCTTAAAATCTAGATCTCAACTTTTGATCTAAATTGGTTAGAAAACCTCTAACCAATATAAAAAAACTCAGATAACTGCACTAATCTTTTGATGTTGTATGTATGGCTAAATGATGCAATTAATATACTATTGAAAAGAAATATAGATATGGTGGTGTATTTTGCTATGTTGCTTTACTATTAGCAGAGTGGTGTATGGACTTATTTGTTGTTGTCCGTCTACACACACACACATTGTTTATTTAAGAACATATGTTTTGGTATGGGTGAACCCAAAATGAATCCAAACCCAACCCAAAAAATATTTGGACGAATTTCAAACCTGAATTTATAAAGTAACATTATCTTCCCCTAATGTGCACATGTACAGAAAGAAGGTGACAGTCACACAAGCTTAGTTTATATTTTGAGAAAGGTGTCTGGGTGGAAAATGTTTTGTTTTAAATTTGAATTTGATGAATTTCCTCCAACAATTTCAAAGGTATTGGGCTCTCATTTCAGTTATACAAAAGAGCAAACATAACAGGATGCTGTTAGATTGAGTGGTAGAGTTCTTACAAGAACTGATTGAGGACAAAAGCTCTCATAGATTATTGATTTCAGATCTGAGAGATGGTCCCTAGCTGTTCGGACTGATTTCACACAAGAGTCATCTTTGTTTCCTATTTTCAGTGTTTGTCTCATTCTCTTGGGGATCTTATAGCAACCTTGCACTTCTAAATGAAAACTCAGCAAAAAGAAAAAGAAATATACAGTTTCTTTTGCTACTGCCTCACTTCCTGTTCTCCTTAGTGCTTATGGGTGATTAATGGTGCACTTTGTTGCTTTAGTTTTGATACCAAAAGTTGTTTTACTGTTCACAGCATTCTCTCCCAATTTTGCTGCTGCAATATTTAATTTGGCTTGTAAATATGGTTTGAATAGATGATGAAGCTATGTTTTGTGTATTTAGGGTCAAGTGTGGTGGAGTGAGCAAAACATAATTTTAATTTTCAATTCAAAATGGATTCCTTTTTTGCTTTTCGACTTCTCTTGAGAGGGGAGGGTGATTGATGTTTGCAATCAATGTTGATGATTTGGGTATAGCATAGGGATCTTTCTGAGGCATCCTTGTGACATTAGTATGGCTATGCATTGAAAAGGGTAGGGGCTGTGTCATTTGTGAGTATGGGTGCTAAGCCTTTTCTTTCACTTTTATTCCACAGATTACCATGGTAAATATAAAAGCACATAGAGAATATGAAAATAGCTAAAGTGTTATATATAGATAGTGTTCAATATAGAATGTGCAAATGTACACAATGTCCTACCCTGATATTTCTAATGTCCCCTCTTTAGCTCACCAGGTTTGATGGTTAGGATTATTCTATTAGTGATCCTCGAGGTTAATTAGTTAATTAAAGGGTCTTAGTCATTAGTGCTAGAGGCCATTCCCCACTCCAGAGGTCGGGGCTGCTCATGATTGTTCTTTGTTTGAGTTAGATTGGCACAGTTACTGTTTATGGTAAGTGTCTTTTTCAGGATTGGTAGAGTTTCTATCTTTAGTAGGGTGCTTGAAGAACTTAGTGGTAGTGTTGAAATTCTATAACATTGAGTGGATTAGTAATTCAAAGAATTATTATTTATAGTAAGTAATTGTTGAGGATTTGCTATATTTGGCAAAGGCACCCGGACTCGTGTGTGCGATAATAGACTCATTCATCAGTTGGCCCAGTTTGAGTGACTTACTATTTATAGTGAGTCATTTTTATCTAGTTACTATTTTTGGTAGTCTACTTGGGCGTTAGACACGTCCAATGAGTATCTGCATTATGAGTTGTTTACCCAGAGGACTTAAATATTTCCCTCCAAGACGTAATCACCATAATACATTTTATTAAAAATACATTTAATGAATTTGTCACTTAGTAATAAGCTCACTTAATTGTTTATTAAGTATGACATAATTAATAATCATGAATAAAATCAAAGCTTATCAATGATTATTAATTAAGTCATGCTTAATAAGTAATTAAGTGAACTTATTCTCGAGTGCTAAATTTATTAGATGTTTATTAAAAAAGTGTATTATGGTGCCTAAACCTTGGAGGGAAATATAAATGAATGTTATATTATAAACTCAAAAGCAAAGTTGTGGAGTGTAAGCTTGAAGCTTCTAGGTCGATTTTCTATAGGGATTTATAAATACCTTCAAATGAGAAAATAGATCATTCTATTATTTTTCTTTCACTTTGTTTTGTGTGCCACCTTCCACCTTCTTTTATTCCTCCTTATTAGATTGGGTCTGCATATTTTGCTAATTTATTCTTGCATTCTCTTATCCTGATGATGGATCAAGGAGTGTGATCCGAAATGTTGATGCTAAAAAATACACACAATCGAATCCAAAAACTAAAAATCCCTTGCGAGATGGACTATGGAAATCTGATAAGATTAATTGATCATTCTATTGTGCATTGTTGATTTGATGAAATTGTGAAAGATTCTGAGACAAGGGTTTTCAGAATGAAGAGCTTGAGAAATTGGGAATTTCTTCAGCTGGCAGGCACTTTGAACTGGTGGAACAATCCAATGAATTGTGCGGTTAGCTATGGCTACACGTAGGAGCCATGATTGAATCGAATGGTGAAAGATTTTGGTGTTGGAGTCTTTAGAAATGTTCAGAATTGTTTGTAGGTGTTAAGAACAAATACCAATCCCTACACTGCTGGATAGTCCTGCACTTGGGCTTTAAGAAGCAATTGTTGATACTTGGCTTCTACATGAGCCTAGAAAGAGCTAGTTTGTAGTGTCCATTTTTTGGGACATTAGAAATCCTAAGTCCAATCCATAAAATATTCATTTTGGTTTACAGGAGCTTACGAGATATCTGTAAAATGGCCAAATTAATATTGTAAAGGGGTTAAAGGTAACAAAGAATAATAAGATGAAAAGACAGAAGGTAGTTGAAGAGTCACTGTTGAGCACTAAAAGAGGGAGTCTCGTTCATTTTCAGCTATACTTGGATTATTATTTGTTTTGAGAATGGTGGATTGGATGTAGCCCCGGTCATCAGTGCAGTGGTTTCAACACAAAGTTCACATTGGGTCTACAGGTTCTTTTATATGTTTGCAATATTACTATTCTTGCTGTTTGTAAGATTGGATTTGGCATGTTATTGTATTGCTGATTTATAATATATTAGCAAATTTGATGTGTTAAAACTTAATATTTTAATGAGCATTATCGGTTCATTTGGTGGTTTACATTGCTCATTGGGATATGTTGAAATTTGTTTATGAGCAAAATTGGTAGACTATCCATACGGGATATTATAGTGGTATTGGAGCATCGGCCCTGTCATCCTCTTTGGGTACAATCAAGATTTGATCGAAAATATTTTTACTTGTTCATTGTTGATAATTTAGGCTGGTTTTATTTGCAAAAGATACACACACACACACACACACATATATATATATATTGTTTTCCGAAATTTATTTGGGAGTAAATGTAATGTCCCCTTGGTAACTGACTCATAAAGTTGGGATAACTGCTCAACATTTCTGATCTTTAATCTATCACATACTTACACCTAGAATAATGAATAGGTGTGGTTGCTAAGGAATGCCACAATTCTCTCTCTTCTATGACACTACAGGAAGTACTCTTACTAAAGTGAAAATAACTATTTTTATTGCCCATTCTTTTTTTAGTTTAATGAACTTTGGCCTTGAAGATTTTATGTCATACACTTTTCCTTTAGATCTCTGTTTAATCTTCTTATATCAGATTCCAACTTACGGCAATGATTGTTTCTCCTCTTTGTTGACAACCTTATAACTTTCCTTGTTTGATGACCACTATAAGATAAATAGTGGGTTTTGATTTGTGCCTCCGACTGGTTGTTTTGGGATGGTCTTAATCTCTCTATGCTTAAGAATGTATGATTGTTAAATGTAAATTATATCTGTGAGTTGATTGTGTAATTATCCAAATTTATTATCATGTTGACAGGTTAGTTTGCTAGTTGAACCCAACTCCTATGCTTCGGTTTGCTTGTATTTGTTATCTCACATCCTTTAATGCATCTTTGAACAATGCTTCAGTATTCTCAGAACATATATTCTCACTGTTAATTTCTCAAATTATTTGTGCTGGTGTCCTTGGGTTTTTGAGAATCGTGTAGTTAGATTTGTAAATGTATAGGTATATCACTTGAGCTTCAACTAATATTATCTAATCACTCCTTGTTAGTTCACCTCCTTATCCTCTCCTCATATGTTCGAATACATTGTTCCCATATAACTCCAGTTAAGTATTCTGTAATTTGTCATTATTCTGTTTGCAATCTTATTGCTGGTTATTTATGTCCTGCTCCCTTGGCTTATCACAATCTATTTCCTTCCTTTGCTCAATATGTCTTCTTTATTCTTATCATCACCAATGAAAGAGATTGTTGCATTATGGTTCATATTGAAGAATGGAACACTCGGATTTCTCCGTACCAATTTATTTGCTAAATGGTCATGGCAGTTTGCAGATAGTATGAAAGCCTCATCTGTACACGAATTATAATTGGTTGGCTTCTCTGTCAAGCCCATATCTAATTCCATTCTCTTCTGTCATTATTTTCTTAGTCTCATATGATGTGCTCAATCTGCTTTGTCTTTAATATCTATTCACTAACTCTATCCAACGCTAATACTTATCTCTTTCAATGGCAATTTCCTTTACCATGTCTTCTCAGTTGCTGTCGTCTAATCCATGGTCTGTATATTCCCTTGTTTAATACGTGGGAAGCACAATACATAAGTTTCTGACTCTTTTCATGTGTTTCCCGTGCCTCCTAACTGCGATGTCGTGGGCTCTTCTCTATCCTGAGTGAGAATCTGATTCTTAACTTTCTTGTGCTGGTGAACATTGTGTTTTGGTGTATGCGTATGGAGATGGCTTACGGTAGTTTCTTCTTCCTTTCGTTGCTCGATATCTTCCTTCCTTCTCCGAACTCAATGATACCATCGGCAAAGAAGACTTGATGGCTACATGATGTTAGCGTTGAAGATTTTACCCCCTGCTTCGTTGCCCGCCCCTTCTCTCCTAGCGAATGCCATGTGAACGAAATGCTTACTTAAAACCCCCCTCGTCGATGGTGGCTCTTTCCGAATCTAGTCTACCATTCTCTCACGTGGCTTGCTTATGACTATGTCATATTACCATGTTCTCCTTCCTCGTCTCTCTTCTCGGAATTTCCTCCATGCCATCTATATAAATATCTTTAAATTGAAAGGATGCAACCGATCTAGCATGGCTATATTATTATATAAATATATTATTAACATGATATTTTAAATGGTGTGTAACATAAATAATAATTATATTATTATATAGATCATATCCATTTCTAATATTAGAATTATTAATTTATAATAGAATATAATATTTTATTATATTCATCTTATTATTATATTAATTATAGATGATTGATTCCAAAATATATTATATTATATGTTACTAATCTCTTTAATATATTTATTAATAAAATAATAAATTACATTATAATTTGTTCTATTATTAATTTACTTATCATTAAAGTTTATAAATATGGGGACATGATAGTAAATCTGGGGAAAATATCCATTCCAGATTTAACAGTGGTATCAGAGCATTGCTATTGGTACCCTTTTGTTGAGAAGAATTTAACATATTTTTATTTTGGCTCGACTATTGTTATCAAAGGCCTTATTAATGTTGGAGACATTATTATTGGTGGTGCATATTGAAGGAGGAATTTTAATTGAAACATTAACGGGGGAGGCCCAAATGTTTTTTAAATAGATCAACAATATTATTCAGTATGGTGCGGAAGGAGTTTATACAAATGATTTCAATAAATAGTGAAAGCCTTGCTATAGTTGTCGACTCAATTTATGCTTAGTATAAGTTTGACATATGGAAGAAGAATATTAAGCCTGTCGATACCTAAACATGGGAGACTATGTTGGTTCCCAAAACCATAAATTGGAAATCCAAGAGCTTGCGAATTCTCCAACAGGATTCCACAATTAGTTCTGGCCAACAAATGAGAATCACCTTGATTCCCTTGCACTTTAGGCTCCGCTGCACCCAGGCGGGTAGACCTTCACTTCAAACGTTGACTGCCTGGTTCAAGGCTTTTTTAGAGCGAATTTAGGCTATGCGAGTTCTCCGGTTAGTAAGATCCTGAAACTCGATTAAAACAAAATTGAATGCTGATTTCTTGAAATTGATGAATATTTATGTAAGTTGTCAATAATTGAGTTGATGTTTGCAAGAAGGAAGATATAGATTTTTTGACTTAAAATATGAATCCGATAACTACAACCAGTGCCTTTGCTTATTTGGGCAACAGTGTCAAATTCAATGAAGATTATCACGTACAACTTTATAAAGTTCTATGCACTTAAACTATAAACAAATTAATAATCAAGACGCGACAGATTAAGTATATATATGCAATTTTAAGCTAGTTCGGATTGCACTTTAACTCCTAAGTTAGGGAGACAAACTGAATATAGATACCAAAACAATTCTATAATTCACTATTGATCGAGTTTAAAATGCCATAAATGACCCAATCCACTTATCCTACATTTAAATTGTTTACAAAATTTTAAGATGATTATAAAAGGACGAACCAACCGCAATTTAAATCTCGATGCCTTTTAAATAATCAAAATAGGGCCTTTTGTTTTTTATTAAAATAAAATGTTTGAATTCATATTACAAAGTCATCTTTGTTACTCCTTATTCCTCCATGCAAAAAGAAATAATCTTTCTTGTCGAATTTGTCTTATCATTTTGTCTCTCAAATAATAAACTCATAGTTATATCTAATCTTATTTTAAAGTTATGACTTTTCAAATGAAAAGTCAAACTAATTGTATTGCTATCTTTACAACATAACATAATTATATTGAACATTCTCAATTTACATAGCTTTCTTAATTTTAGTTATTTCAACCTTCCTCTTATCAAACCATACAACCATCTTCTAAATTTTCTAAGTGCAATATTTGCTTCCGCAACTGTGTATATTATGAGGGCTCAAAGATATTCCATTTTAGGCTTTGTGTCCTAGAAATTGTTGCGGCAAACTATCAAAATATTTTATTCTTCATGAAGGTATTGTGGAGCAATTTTTATGCATCCCACCAAAATATATTCAAGGGTTCATCTTTAGCAATATGTGTTAAATCTATAGTGCAGAAATCAATGGTAATAAACAGAAATAAGGAGCCAAAACTGAATCAGTAAACACCAGAAATATCTTGGGAAAAGCCTTCTAGAATGAAGGGAAAAACCCAGCCACACAACAAAAATATATCTTTATTGATAATGAAAGTTCAAGTGTACAATATCCTTTGCTTGATGTAAACATATAACAATAGGATAGACTCTTCACATTATAACTGAAATGTCCTTTGAGATTCCCATAGCTCCTATAATTAATTATAACTCTTCGAATATTCATGCCTCAATGCATGTGAATGACACATGTCATTTACATTTAATATTACAAATTAAACTTAAGTGTCCTTTTCTGCTAAACATAACAATAATGGTAATAAATGTTTATATTTCCAAAGATAATGATCTCTATCGCAGCTACCATCTTCAACACTCCCTCTTAGCCAGAGAGAGATCTTTAGCTGAACAATCACACAAGAATGCAAAAAAAATGTTAATGATAAAATCTCATCTCATATATCCTATAAGATTCATGAAAAGTAGTAACAATCAATCATATTCATGGAATGACTCAACATGAAACGCTGTAACATTTATTCATATTCATGGAATCACTCAACATGAAAAGATTTGCAAGACTTGCAACTAAGCCTTTATTCACAGACTCTCTCAATGTGAATTGTCATGGAATCTCTTAACATGACATCCAACTCCCATCATAGAATCTCTCAATGTGATGACATCATGGACTCTCCCAATATGATGTTCAATATCGCATAGTGAAAGAATTATCATAGTTGATCTTACAATCTCATTTATTCACACAAGAATAGAAATAAACATTATAAAAACAAGACTTACTCTCAAATTATACAAATACCATAAGCATCACAAGCATCTACGAGAGTGATGGGGATTCCATAAGTACTCCCTCTTAATTATGAAGCCTCCCTTTGAAACTAAAATCTCCCTCTAAAGCTCAACATCTCCCTTTGGGGCTATAATCTTTGAATTGTTGCATCCTACAATTGAGAGAGATTATTAAAATCAACTATCAATGCTAAACATAATCTCTTTTCAAGCAATATAACTATAAATACTCATTTGTTTGTGGTCTAATCTCAATAAACACACATACACAAAGAGGTTCATGGTGACGCCTCAATAGCTACTATAAATCTCATAGCCTCAATACAATTATAAGAATATAATATAAACATCACAGTAATACTTATCTCTTCAACTCCACGCAATACTATTTAACAACAAAGTCCCACTTTGTAGCTAAAGAATGCAATCAAACTGCTGACTTGACACAATCTTGCATGCGATAATGACAAATGTGCACCCATGGTGGCCATGTTTAAGATCAAGCTTTCTTAGACCATCCAACAAATTGTTGACCCTCCTTCAAAAATCGCAGTGAAATTTACCTATTAATGTCTTTAGAATACAATCTCTTGCAACAGATAAATTTTGGAGGTCAAATAAATAAATAAATCCTATCAATCTTCTAACAAAATTAAATTCTACAATGAGGTCGAGAAATCACTTCCGTTCAGTTCTAAACTTCTTGACCAGAAGAAGTCTTTAAAAACAACAATTTGAACTTTTAATTATTCAAAGCAAGGGGGGAATAAAAAAAATGTTACCAAGACTCAACAAAGCCAAAAGAATTATAATGAATTGTTGCCACGGTAGCCAACAATGATCAAGAAACGATTGAGATGACCATATGTGATTTCCAAGTAGCGATAATACCATATTGACTCTCCATCAAATTCACATACATGAAAAACGGCTTTCCCTGAATATAGTCGTATACAAACTTCATACCCAGTGGGTGGAAAGTAGCAATACTACCAATTTATGATGCTCGTTAGATTTCCATTAGACGGAAGCACCCAACACCCACCAACCTTGGATCATATTTGACAAAAGAGCCTTTCTTCAATGGCTTGGAGTATAGATCTAAAAGATTGATCACTTCCTCATCCTACGCTCAAACATCGGCAACCAGAGATTCTCCGCTCGATGCCCCATGCATGTTTTCATAGCAACACATAGAAAAGATTAATATCAAATAAAACCTTTGATATCACCGCGATTTTGAGCGGGAATATCATACAAATGCCTACCTAACATCGTCTCTCAAGAGCCCCCCCCCACTCCTGAAAAAAAAGAAAAAAGAAAAAAAACTATGAACCCAAAACATCTGTGCGCTTCAAGAGTTGAAGACTACTTGATGAAAATTCTCATAACGTGTGAATGCAAGTTCCTCCATCTTTTTATTGCCACAAATGATCACCGCATAAATAGGATAATCGGTAATTCCATTTCGACGCTTCAACCCAATGCTCTAGTGAATCCAAATCTTGTTTTAACCTTTTAATAAAGGAAGTACGCGTATAGATGACTTCTCTCCCTGAAGAGTCGATGACCAAGAAACTGAAACAATAGAGGTCCAACTGAATGAAATGCAACCGCAAAAGAGTACGAAAGGCCTACAGTAATAAAAGAAAATCTCCGCCAAGAATAAACGGAGAATGACATAAACCACTTCTGACAACAAAAGAATAAGAAACAACACAACACAATAACTCCACATAATGAAAATGAAAGAATAATGAAAGTCTCTTCAAGTATACCTACTATAGACATGAGAGAGAATGAAGAAGCACAAGTTGGAAGGAGACATTACAGAGACCATAACTTATACTGAGAAATATTGAGAGCAGTAGCAGACATTAGCTAGAGACATGCAGATAAAATACAGAACAAAATAAATTTGCCATGATCATAACTTCTATACAATGACCCCATAAAAGATTACGAGAACAGAATAATATGCAGCTTGGAGATCTTGAAGCAGCATGAGATATCTTCAATTTCATAAGAAAAAATTGCTTAAAGTGGCACACTAATCAAAAGATAAACAATCGAAATAACGTCTTGCTATCTTCCGACTAAGAAGAAGACAATATTACTAGATATTTAATCGCCTAAATAAAAGAGCAAAGCACAAATATGATCATAAATGAGATCGCCCAATTTTCCCTTTCTTTTCCTTTGACATACGACACATGACAATAATTAGGTAAAATTGACACTACTTCCTAAGATTGCTATTATCTAACTAGGCTTTGATACCATGTTTAAACCTATAACCCAGAAATCAATGGTGATAAACAACAATAAGGAACTAAAATTGAATCAGTAAACACCAGAAATATCTTGGGAAGACCCTTCTAGAATGAAGGAAAAAACCCAGCCACACAACAAAAATATATCTGTACTGATAATAAAAGTTCAAGTGTACAATATCCGTTGCTTGATGCAAATATATAACAATAGGAGAGACTCTTCACACTATCACCAAATTGTCTCTTGAGATTCCCATAACTCCTATAATTAATTATAACTCTTTGAATATTCATGCTTCAATGCATGTGAATGACACATGTCATTTACATTTAATATTACAAATTAAACTTAACTGTCCTTTTCAGCGGAATGTAACAATAACGGTAAAACGTTCATATTTCCATAGATAAATATCTCTATCACAGCTACCATCTTCAACAATATGTGGCGTCTATTCAGCGCACATATTGGTCTTCATAGTTATCAGGCAATTTCCAATTTGTACTCTATGTCGTTTTCTTTCATAGGTTGGCAAGCCTTCATGGGAATACATCAGGCCTTCAATTAGACTTAGTGTGTGTCTTTATTAATCCCCATCGATTGCCCTTCCATCCTTCATGCGTGCTCTTAGTGTAGACAGTGATAAACTTTTGGGTGTTGTTGATGCGAAATTGGTTTCATACTCCTGTTGGTGCTGTATGTGAAGGATTGTTGCTCAACATATGACAAGATATCATTGATAATGATTCTCCCTCCTTTATTGCTCTTTGCCATTTCCACTCTTAAGGCATCCTTATCCTTGCTTCGATGGGTTTTCCACAACCGGCGATGACATTTAAACCTTTCCTTCTAATGGAGTCGCACTATGCAGATTACTAGCGTGAATGACCGATCACTGTTGTTGCCATTAATCTTGATTACATCAGTGCTCATTAGTCACAACATCATGAATTGTTATACGTTCTGATTTGAGTATCATATAGGCATCCAATTAGTCTTTCTTAGACAATGCTACATGTGTGCCTATTGACCTCTAAAGCACTATTCCCCACGAGATCTTCATTTCTCATGCAAGAATGAATCACAACTTTCCACCATAATCCCGAAACTTATGTCTATTGAATTCCTAATGAGGTTAGATAACTATTTCGTAGACCTTGGATATTTGATTATAATTTCACAGAGGTATCTTACATAATTTATTCCATGTTTTTGATCTTGATAGTGGTATCTAATGATTAATCATTTGAATAAAAGGCATCATTTGGTGATGCAGATTCGTAGTTCATGATTGCATATCAATACTCAATGAATGACTGACTTTTTTTGATCGTGCAATACTCCACTTCTTTGAAAGAGCAGTTCCTGTTCCTTTGGTCTCATTTCACTTGATGCCAACTATGTTTCAAACTGTGATATTGCTATTAGGATTTAATTGTGTGATTTTTGAGTTAGACTCATTGACCCATATTGCTATTAGGATTTAACTACGTGATTGAGTCAAACTCATTGACCCATGTTTCATGAGTAGCGATTCAACATGAATTCATCTCTCACGAGAATAAATGGAACACTTAGCACTCATTGGATCTAGGTGATGCTCACAAGGGTGAAGCACTGGGACTTCTTGGGAGGTCACCCATCCTAGTACTACTCCAGCTTGAGCGTGCTTAACTACGAAGTTTCCTCCATGGTTAAACCCAAAGCTTGCAACCCCATTTGCAAAACCTTCACCAAGTGTTGTGCCTTATGAACCATTCATTAGAAAGCCTCTTAAGCTCATCAACTGATAAGTAGGAGATAATTTCCACAGCAAGTCAAATTGTGATATTGCTATCAGGATTTAATTGTGTGATTTTTGAGTCAAATTCATTGACCCATGTTTCATTAGTGATTCAACATGAATCCATCTCTCATGAGAATAAATGGAACAATAAGCACTCATTGGATCTAGGTGATGCTCACAGGGGTGAAGCATTGGGACTTCACGGGAGGTCACCTATCCTAGTACTACTCTAGCCTGAGCGGGCTTAACTACGGAGTTTCCTCCATGGTTAAACCCAAAGCTTGCAACCCCATTTGCAAAACCTTCACCAAGTGTTGTGCCTTATGAACCATTCACTAGAAAGCCCCTTAAGCTCATCAATTGATAAGTAGGAGATAATTTCCACAGCAAGTCAAATTGTGATATTGCTATCAGGATTTAACTGTGTGATTTTTGAGTCAAACTCATTGACCCATATTTCATGAGTAGTGATTTAACATGAATCCATCTCTCATGAGAATAAATGGAACACTTAACACTCATTGGATCTAGGTGATGCTCACAGAGGTGAAGCCTTGGGACTTCCCGGGAGGTCACCCATCCCAGTACTACTCCAGCCTGAGCGTGCTTAACTACGAAGTTTCCTCCATGGTTAAACCCAAAGCTTGCAACCCCATTTGCAAAACCTTCAACAAGTGTTGTGCCTTATGAACCATCCATTAGAAAGCCCCTTAAGCTCATCAATTGATAAGTACGAGATAATTTCCATAGCAAGTCAAATTGTGATATTGCTATCCGGATTTAACTGTGTGATTTTTGAGTCAAACTCATTGACCCATGTTTCATAAGTAGTGATTCAAGATGAATCCATCTCTCATGAGAATAAATGAAACACTTAGCACTCATTGGATCTAGGTGATGCTCACAAGGGTGAAGCACTGGGACTTCCCGAGAGGTTTCAAACTGTCGTAGAGTCATCATGTGATGTGGTGATTTTTTGTAATTTTTTCTTTAATATCCTCCATGCCAGGTTCAGATTAAGACAAGCTTCTGTGAAATAATCTAAATGTGTGTAACCAACCAGTATATGTTTTCCCTGTTTGAACATCATTTGTTTATTGTCGCCTTTGTCAAGGTATATGATGCCATTACACAAACACAAAGCAAGGATACTTATACAGAAGCAATTCTCATAAGAGGATTCTTTGATGGATAGACTCATTCTATTTGGTGGTTCTTTTAAATTTAGTTGACATAATTTGTATCAACATACAGATTCCCTTTCAGAAGTGATCTTTTTGAACCAGCAATTGCTCCAGGCATCGTGAGTGGCAACCTTTGACAATCTTTCAAATTTGTTTGTTATGTTATTGATGTCACATCCCCTGCCTAGATAATGATAATCTTCTTACACTATCTTTTAACTCTTTGTAGGAAATATTAGACCTTTGTATCCAAATGTTACAGGGATGCAAGACGATTATGTGAAACACCTGAAAACAATATTTCCAATTTGATTTCCTTGTATAAAAGGTACAACAAAATCAAATTTCATAGCAACAAGTTTCAGCATTTATCATGATGGTATCTTGTTTGATTTTACAAATTGAAATTCTTTAAATCTAGCTTTGTTCATTGCAAGTGATAGCCAAGTAACCATAGTATGGATCCATAAATCATTATGCCAATGGATATTAGAATTAAACAACAAATTCTGCAATCTTTAAGAATATAATCTCTCAAATCACAGGTTGTAAAAGTTGGAAGTACATAATCAATCATGTTCCAAGCATATTTGTATACTTCTTATCATTTCCTATTGGTTTCCGATTTCCATAACAGCTAAATTGTAGTTATAATCATCGAATAGAACCTCTTGAGAAAGAGTTATTGAAGATGCAATAATATCATGATTTAAATATACAATTTGGAAATAAGAATCAATGATATTTCTGCTAGTTTTAAAGAACATATTCTTTCAAGTCATAGTTTGTGATAAGTTGGAAAACATATAATATTCTTTTATCAGTTAAGGATCAATAGAAAGAGCGGGTTGTTCTGAGATTGAAACACTTGGGATTCACTTGGCTGTATAGCCAAGGAAAAGGGGTGAAGAGGTGAGAGAAAGGAATTTGCAATAACATGAAATAGAATCAGATATGACATAACAATGTTTATCATTTTTAAAAGGAATCATTTAATAGCGCATGCATGATCATGTTTATTGTATTCTTCTATTGTCAAGTCGAGTGGTGTGATTAGATACCAAGATGCTCAGTGGATGACAGGATGTTCCATGTCTATTCCGGGTAAGGAGGGCCTTTCTCATTAGAGATTGTGTGGGGATAAGTTATGGTCCGAGGTTGTGTGGTTAAGCCCCTGACAATGTTTCACCTCTCCACAAGTTGTCGGACGTGCAATAGGCAAAGATAAGCTATGCATTCAAACATTTTTCGGAAACAAGTATTTCTACTTTTATGATATATATTCAAGTAGAAGGTAAGATTAATTGAGTTGTATCATCGTTACAGTTATTTCTTTAAATGAAAGCAATTCTTATCGTCAATATAATTGGCAACCAGTTAGATCGGTTGATCTTCTAACTAAATATGCGATATATCTATAGGATTGTTATTTTAGTTTTTGATATATAAGAATAATGATTATGAGCATATCTTCTAATCTTATGTTAATGCCATTGTTTAGCAAATCAAAAGGAAAGGAATGATATAGTGGTATCTGAAACCCTAAATGATATAGTGGTATCTGATGCTTTAAATGATCTAATTGTAATTGATGCCCTAAATGATACAGTGGTATCGGAAGCCCTAAGTGATACAGTGGTATTTGATGCCCTAAATGATCCAATGGTAATCAATGCCCTAATTGATATAGTGGTATGTGATGCCCTAATTGATATAGTGGTATTTAATGGTAATCGTGATTTGATTTTGATATAGTGGTATTGGATGGTAGTTGTCATTTGATATTGTTATAGTGGTATTTGTGGACTAACCTGGGTGGTTGCAGAAGCATATCCCGAGATTGATTTCGGTTTCGAATTCCACGGTATATAGATTTCAATTTCCATAGTAAATTCATTGATGGTGTTTACAATTCTTAGTTAAGAAATTTTGTTTAACTGATTTTAATCGTTAATCTCATTCATATGAACGAAATTGTATTAACTGTTTTCCCTATGAAATGAAGTAATATCTGTAATTCTTGGATATCTTAGTTGTTAGTTAAGACCCGGAAAAAGTGTATGTTACACTATTCATTCCATTATCTAAGAATTTCAGAAAGAACAGTTTGATCAGACAATTATTTGATTAATTTCTTGAAAGAGAGAGCGTGTTGCCATGGAGAAAACATGTGGCTTGAAAGGAGTCAGAAAAGATCTTATAAATCACATCAACAATTAGCCCGAGACTCACAATTTGAAGCAAATGCAGAGGTACTTGATATGTATGACAAGTATAACAAATTTCATTTACAAAATTCAGAAACAGTTACCCTTCAGGGATTTTTATAGACTTTCATCCAAAGTTGCAAAATGAGTATGATGCGGTAAACAAGAAGTACTATGCATTGGCCCACGATCTTTTTTCGAAAGATAGATGCATAAATTTGTATGAGGAGTCTTCAATGGACAATAATCAGCCTTCAAATGGTTTTGCAAAAGAAGAGCAATAAACCACCATTGATTTGTGACCTTCTTATGATCACGAAGATGTTAATTACAGCGTGTCTCTTGATTAGTAGTATGGAGGTAGGGGTTTCTTACGTGGCTGTCTACACTACTATTTTTGATGAACATGATAATAACTTCTTGGAGAAGACTACCAAATCAACCAATGATAAGAACTCAACATCTTTTGTGAGTGTTGATTCAAATTTAGATTCTGACTTGCGGTTCTCTACATTTGGTATGGATTCTCCTTGTGATACATCTATTTTTGAATACAATTGTATTGATAATATGGATATGTATGCTGAAACACCTTCTCCCACCTCATACGCATTTGCCTTATCCCATACACTCACTAGTTCACCTTATTTGGAGAGTCAAATGAAAGTAATGGAACATAAGATCTATTTTGAGGCGTTAAGAAAGAAGGAAGAAGTGGACATCCTTTCTTGCGAGCTCACGAATTCTAGGGACATCCTAGAGGCTTCCTTAGCTGCATTTCAAGAAGCACAAAATCAGATTGTTGAGCTTAATTAGGAATTAAATTTGGCACGCTCTACCTTGGCTCAACATTCAAATATAGGAGTTGAAGAGATTGACAATGATGACAGTGAGAGAATTGACCAACATGAAGACAACTATGAGAATTCTGATTTTTTAACTGTTATATATCTACACAACGCCACATGGATAGGGATGCAACAAGTGATAATGATTCAGAGACTTCACTTGATGGTGCTCATTTCATTGAAGGAGATGTTGTGTAATAACCCCAACAGGTTATAACTGCTTCAAACACCAAAAATCTTTATACTTCAGTTGTTTGACACAAAGTAACGAGAATCGGAATCGTATCGGAATCGGCACGACCGAATCGAATCGTGAATCGGGGGTGAATCGCCGGTGAATCGGCGATGAATCGGCAAATTTGAAAAAACCCTTTAAATGTAGAGATTTTAACAATTTAAGCCTTATTTCATGCATCCTTTATTGAATATAACTTAAACACACTAAAACATCATCAAATAGAAGTTGAAACTTAACATATATAAACATGGAAGTTTGTGTTTACCACATGGGGTAAAGAGTTTTTATAAGACAGCTTCACATCCAACACCTACTCCAAGTGCTTCAAAGCATATCACCCCTCTCGAAAGGCTTGCTCTATTGTTCTCTCCACCACAGACACTCCATGCTTGCAACAGCTTCAGGTCTCATCAACTGGTGAGACTTCCCACGACTGATAACCGCAGCGACTGGGGGTCTAGGGGGCAACGCCCCCAGCGGGGTCGAGGGGCAGCGCCCTCGCGGGGTCCTGGGGCAGCGCCCCGGGCGCGCTCCCTGTCGCGATACAGGGCGGGGTCGAGGGGCAGCGCCCCCGTCGCCAAAACCAAATTTGCACTTTGAAACCCACACAAAACTATATGGAACACAGTGTTTTTGTGATTTTCTTTTGATCCCACACTCTTTCTGGGAACCGCTGATGTTTTACTACCTGATTATGTCTTTCCCTTCCCTTGGGCATCATCTGTTATGCATTCTAAACATTTTTTATTTGTTGTCGTTTTTTTTTTTTTTTTTTTTTTATAACCTATGGTTCTTTTCTCTTCTCTCTTCTAGTCATGCTTAACAATTAGAAGGCCCTTTAGGGTTATAACAAAGAGGAAAGGTAAAAAAGAAAGCAAAAAACATAAGTGATTTTTTTATTATTTCCAACTAAACATGCATGCTGTTGCCAGCCGATTTTTGGCGATTTCTAATGGCGATTCAGGTGATTTTTTGAGTGAATCGCCGATGCATGCGATTCAGGCGATTCACCCGATGAAATCGCTGATCACGATTTCCGACTCCAAAAAAATCGGGGTGCATGAATCTGATCGCTGAATCGGCGATTCACGCGATTTTAGCGCGATTCTCATTACTCTGGTTTGACATTTCGTCAAACACTTTGCAAGCAAGCTCTGATACCATTGTAATAACCCTCCTCAAATCTGCCCTCAAAAAATGCTGATGAAAGCTCAAGGAATTTCATCAAACAATTCACATGCAAAGGATGTATGACTGATATAGTATTTCAGCTGTCTTTAAATGACTCTTTTTCAATTTGCATCAATGAAAAACTTGTGCTAGAAGACTCCAAATGGACTACACAATGGCCTAACATGAGTGTGCTACTAATTTTGACAATATTTAGTGCATATATATGATCTAAGCATGAGAAATGTACACCTACAGCCAACTGGCATTTTTACAAACAGTTGGTGTGCAAACTAACTAGCTAATAAATAATGATATTAAATTGCTTAAATGACACCAGCAACTATTATCTTCTTAATTTGCAATGAAATTTCTAATACAATGCTCATGAAATATGACCAAGACTTTTGGCATTTACATGGATTACAAAATGATAATGCTGGTATAATGCACACTTACAGCTGAAACTTATAACCCCCTAAAAAACAATACTAATAAAGGAACCTGGTTGTAGATGGCTGTAATAATCTTCTTCAATGCTGCCCCTTCTGATTTGCTTTTTTCGAACTGCTTTTTCGGACTGCTTTTTTCGGCCTGCTTTTTTCGGCCTGCTTTTTCGGTTCCGTTTTTTTCGGACGGCTTTTTCGTATCCACTTTTTCGGATTGCTACTATGTTGAATCTCAAGACCATATCTTTCAATGGCGTCAAGATTTCCAGCTTGAAGGGATTTCATCCTCCAAACTATTGAGACATAACCTCCAGAAAATTCTCCAATTTCTTTGATATTTCCAACCCTGCTTAAAAGAAGCTCTTCTATTTCTTTTATAGTGTTCTCACAAGAGCTCCATCCTTCGTTTTCTCAATGTGGGATAAAACATAACTCCCTTTATGTAACTTATGTCTCCAATGTGTTATAAAATAAAGGGGACTCTTTTAATTTAAATATTTCCCACAAACTATAGTCTATGCATTAATAAAGTTAAATATTTAAATTTAACTTTATAAAATAGCTTTATCAATGCAAAACAAATCTTATCAATGATAAACAAGTCTTCTTGCCGATTTTAAACAATTACCATCGACATACCGCTGCCATTGGATGTCCACCCATGCCCAAGATGACTTACTATAAATAGTAAGTATGCCCAAAGTTGCCTCAAAACCTCTCAGAAAGACCTGCAACTGAAACTATCTAGGCCAAATGGCCTCTAAGCCCCTTTAATGTCCTGGTTAGCCTATGGGACTGTGGGGAAATAGGCTAACGACAACATCATGCTATGAATGCTAAAAAGGGGACATTACATGTTGATCCTAGTGTTGATACTTATGGTGAAGCAAATAATTCAGAGTTGTCTTTAGTATGCCTTGAGGGTTGTTACAACTTACCTAGAGGATTTATCACAAAGTTCTTATGATACGACAACTACCTACTTATTGATTGGTGATTTTATCTTTCTACATACTTCAGCTATTAGTAGTTTCATTGCTTGGACTATTAGCACATTTCCCGATTCGGCCTGGCCTATAGGGGTTAGTGAGTTGCATGTAGATGAGTGGGAACTACACATGTTGTGATATATTCCATATGAGATGTTTACCCGTCTAGTTCCACGACATATTGGTGATAGCATTATCATTCTTGATGTAGATTTGAGTTATGACAGTGACATCTTCAGCCTTGTTGATTTGGTTTCTTTGCACATGGGCAGTGTAATGGGCCTCTATTTATTTAGTTGGCTGATTCAGGAGGTTGGGGATTCATCGATCATCTATTTCTACACCCTTGATCGTGCTGATAGGTTGGTTTGGGATCCAGGGGTCAACACAGGTTGTGCTTTACATTGTGGGAGGTTTATGATCAGAGTCAAACAATCTATGGACACAACGAAGTATCAAACATTAACTTGTGATCCAGGAATTTCGTTGGTTAAAGAGTTGCATTTGGATACCTTGTTTCATTGTGTTATAGGATATGTTTTTAGGATGGGCTACAGAGCCACTTGCATATTCATATGGGATTCTGGTACCGATAGCTTGAGGACAAGCAATCTTGAGGAGGGAGGACTTGTAATGTCCCCTTTTCAGGACATTAGAAATCTTAAGTCCAATCCATAAAATATTAATTTTGACTTAAGGGAGCTTAAGGCGAGTTTATAAAATGGCCAAATTAATATTATAAAGGGGGTTAAAGGTGACAAAGAAGAATAAGACGAAAAGACATAAGATAGTTGAAGAGTCATTGTTGAACTCTAAAAGAGGGAGTCTCGTTCATTTTTAGCTATGCTAGGATTATTGTTTGTTTTGAGAATTTGGGTTTCTATTGGAGAAACATTGGAAGAGTGTACATTGTCCATTTGAGGCCTAAGGATGCAAACCTTCAGGCCATCATTGGTGGATTGGACGTAGCCCTACTCATCATTGCAGTGGATTCAAGACAAAGTTCATGCTGGTTCTTCAGGTTCTTTTATATGTTTACAATATTACTGTTATTGCTGTTTGTAATATTGGACTCTATGCATGTTATTGTATTGCTGATTCATAATACAATAGCAAATTTGATGTGTTAAATCTGAAGATTTTAATGAGCATTATTGGTTCATTTGCTGGTTTACATTGCTGGTTGGGTTTGCACAAGTTATCTATTATATGTTGAAATCTGTTTATGAGAAAAAAAGGTAAGTATCCATATGTGATATTACATTGGTATCAGAGCATCGACCCTGCCATCCTGTTTGGGTATAATCAGAGATTTAATAGTTGCTGGTCATATAGAGGTGCAGTAGTCATTTTAGAGGCTGGTCTGATAAATTTGGCAGTGCCTGACAGAAGAACAGACGCACTTGGCTAATAGAGTGCCTTCAGACTTAATTATTATGCTTTGGTGTCAGCTAATAATCAGTTGGGAGGAAGCAGCGTTTCAAATTTAAGGATCATTTGATGCATGTGAACAGTCACAACTTTTACTAAATAATTTTCAAATAGTTTTTCATATGCATTTAATTTGAGCACTGTAAATCTAATTTCTCTGAATTTATAATCGGTCCATTAAATATCAATATTTCAGGTTGAATAAGAAGGATTGAAACTATGTTTGCATGCCAAATGTTTGCATTAATGCCTAGTGGCTGTAGGTGAGTAATAATATTAACTATCTCAGGATGTATGGGAAGTGTTTGACGATATGACAAGTAGCTGTACAAGTTACTTACAGTCTCTTATAGGTATGTGATGGGTCAAAAACAGTTGTATATTATCCCTATTACATCGTAAATATATTTGCATTATAGAAGTATTGTAAAAACACCATTGCAGCAAATAAAATCAGAACAGGGCAATCAGAAACTCTATTCAGTAAGATCAGACATTATGTGCTAAGTGTTCGACAATATTCCTTCAGGGTTTAATCATCATCTTGAGTGTTGAAATTCAAGGGATATTACAATATAATACTTTCTATGTGAATGGCAAGATTTATGGTTGGATACAGCAGTGAACAACAAAATCTGAAAATTCTGACATCACTAGTCAATGTCAACAGGGATTAATGCAACAACCTAGCGTAGAAAAATAATGCATCTATTTATACTCATGCTCTAAATTATAAACATTTAGTTGTGTACTTTTTGGGCATACTTTCAAAACTTCTTGCTTTTACTCATTGTACGTTTTAGCAACTGGAATGTGCTTGCATTGGGGAAGTTTTAATGGGTTTTTTGATAATTCTATGAAGTCTAGGCTCCTTTTATGAGCAACTTTGGGGATCGAAATATATTCGAGGGTATAAAGTCAAGTCTTAATGATTCATTGATTTGCCTGCACGCTCACAAATTTGTTATCTGATGATTGGTTTTTAAGCATCTTCCAACTTGGATAGCCTATTAGAGTGACACTAGAAATTTTTTTCTTTGTATTAACAGGCCACGCTGATGCAATCTTTGGTATCCTTAATGATATTCTAACGAGATTCAACTTTAGCAAGTTTCTGATTTGGTTCTATTTTTGTAACAGTCCACTAAATAAATGAAAGGTTATTCTTTATTTTTTCTTTTCTCAGCCTGTGATATGTCATTTGTAGCTCTTATTTGCATCAGGAACATCACTTATATGACCATGCCATTAGGTTGCAATGCATCCAAAACTTTTTGCCCATTCTAAACAATAATTGATTCTTGTAGCCATCTCAACTGATTCAATTTTTGGTAGTTTGTTAGCAATAACGTGTCACTTCAATAGTTAAGCCACTGTCATAAATGTAAACTCTTTAATTTGAAATAATCACACAGGCATGAATTTCTGTTTTATTGACAAGTTATGACAAAGCTTGATGGTTCACATAAAATATATATTGGTTTTCT
Organism: Cupressus sempervirens; assembly: GCA_028749045.1. NCBI lineage: Eukaryota > Viridiplantae > Streptophyta > Pinopsida > Cupressales > Cupressaceae > Cupressus > Cupressus sempervirens. The sequence goes on along the minus strand of CM053785.1, from coordinate 554,916,802 downwards.
ATCTGGGAGTGTCAGAGCTTTGTAAAATTTCATGAAGTTGCAAGGAATGATAGTGCATTGGTCTCACAAATATTATTTGTGGAATCAGTTTTCAAGCCAAAGTGGCACACTTACAATCTTAAAAATGATACATATATTGCCTTCTGTATGCTTGTAACTTGCAGTATCCCGATTCTCTTATCCTAGACTTCTCTAACTGCCAATTTCAGCATTCTTTCTAGGTTATTATTGTCACTGAAAGTCTTTTTGAATGTTAGAATATGTTTCTGAAGTTGCCTAGAAGTTTTTCAAAGAACTTTTGCCAAAAATATGAAATCAGAATCTTTGGTGATATATTGCAAAGTAACAAGAATCGGAATCGGATCGGAATCGGCAAGGCCGAATCAAATCGTGAATCGGCCATGAATTGGAATCGAATCGGCCATGAATCGGAAAATTTAAAAAACCCTTGAAATTTAGTAAGTAACTTATTTCATAAACCCTTTATCGCTGATTCGATTCACCGATTCACAAAAAATCGTTTGGCTTGAATCGAATCGCCGAATCGCGTGAATCGCATGAATCGCCGTGATTCTTGGAACTATGATATATTGTATAGTTGAAAAACTCAGACTTGACAATGACTTGGGTGGCCCAAGTTTTAAAAAATTTGATACTAGCCAAAAAAGTTAGAAAAAAATCAGCAATAACTCGTCATATCTATTGAACATTTGTAAGTGTATAATTTCAAAAAATATTTTTAAAACATGGATATACACTAAATCTAGAGAACATACACTGATTTTCATCATATACAAATCAAAGTTTGAGTTAAATACATAGACCAAAATACAACTGCAACCTCTGAATAAATTAGAGTTCAATACATTTTGTAGGCCTAAAATAGAATATGAGGTTGGGTTGAAATATCCTCTAGAATAGAGATATTCCTTAAAAAACGTCTCATAAAAATTAATAAAGTTGACTTTAAAATAAATATTTACAAAATTAATGCCCTCAATCTTTAAAACTAAACTTGAAAGGTCCATAATTCATACAACTACATCATTGTATTCATAAGAAAATTTAAAATTTTTATAAACAAGCATTAACATTATTTTTATTACGATCGTAAAGAATAGAAACTTTCTATTCTAGCTGAAAGAAAACAAACAATTTATATACAACCTATCTAAATATTAGAAACATTCTAATCTTTACAATAGATTACAAATAGATAACCATTAACTAATAATAGAAGCTATCAATTATTGTAATACCTCCCTTAATGGTTAATCTATCCACAACACCAAGTAGTCCTTTGAATTTGACAAATTTATCAGGACCAAGAGGCTTGGTGAGAATGTCTGCAGTCTGATCCATGGTAGGAACATACTGCAAGTCTATTGTACTGTCTTCAACCAACTCTCGTATGTAGTGACAGTGAACATCCACGTGCTTAATTCATTCATGGAAGACTGGATCTCATGCTAATTTGATAATGCTTTCGTTATCAACAAACAAAGCGGTTGGTCCTGCTGGTGATATTTGCATATTCCCAAGCACCCAACGGAGCCAAACAACTTCACAACCTGCCTTGACTGTCCTTCTGTATTCAACCTAGAGAAAAACCGCCTGTTGCTTCTTACCAGTCCATGTGACGACACTAGATCCCAAACTGAACACATAGATCAATGTTGTTGTAGTTGTATTAAACAAAGCAGATGAAAGCTTTTGTTATAGATTTACAAAGACGATGTTTCTAAAAGAAACAATTGTGAATTAAAGACAATAATAGAAACTACTTAATAAAGTAAAGAATTAACTAAGATGACCATTTAAAGAAACATTATAATATTCTAATACCCTCCCTTAATGGTCCTTGTCTAATTGATGTCTTTTGGTCACAAATTCTTCAAAACATTTCGTTGCTATTCAGAACCCCCTAGGATTTGCAAAATGTTAATGACCAAGAAGCCAAAAGTACAGAGAAGGGTGACCCATTCTTCAGAATGCTTTGCAACAAGAGACAAGAGCCATCCATTGACTTTGTCATTGAGATGAGTTCGCCACTTACCCTCCCTGAATCAACAAAACATTTGACTTTAGATCACCATAAAATATCCAACCTGATGTTGTATAACGAAGTTGCTCTTCCCTAGAGATAGAGACAAACATTGAGAACAACTAGAAAGATATTGAGGAAAAATCAGTGAACCCTCCAAATTTTGCAGATGAGCATGATGCCCCAAAATAGATTGCAAAAAGCCATGATTTTTTAGGAGAAAAATTAGAAAAACTTGACACAATTTTTGAGGTGAAAAATTGATCAAAACCAACATGATTTTAGAGGTGAAAAATCAATAAAAAACAAATAGAATCCGAGACATGGATAATAGAATGCAGAGCTTCATTTTTGAGGAAAAACGATAAAACCTACCAAATAATTGTTGAGGAAAAAATTATGAACCCACCAAGGAATCCCATGCAACTTTGCGAATTATAGATTTAGAAATTTATAAGGGAAAAATTATAGAAACCCATAAGAGATTTTTTAAGGGATGAAATTATGAAATCCCACTAGAATTTTTAAGGGATAAAATTATGAAATCCCACCAGAATTTTTAAGGGTGACATAACACGAGACTTTGAATGGTAAATCAACACATGCAAGCAACATGCAAGTACATGCAAACTCTAAAAAATGAGAGACTTTTGCTGCAACCAAAAAATCACAGGATCAAAGCCCTTAACTAGGCTTGCAATTTCTAGCGAAAATTCTCGAAGACGAACCACAAAATATTTTTAAAATACCTCCAACATTTTTTATTTCTAAAAACTTAAAAAGTAAATTTTTGGAAAAAATTCCGAAACAAAAGAGGCTCGAATTTACTTAAAATTTTTGCCAAATTTTATGAAATCCCATTGACCTACTGTGATACCATATTATGATGTAATTGGTAAAATACTTGCTTGATATTAAGAGAGACTAAGAGGTCAATATATACAAAAGAATGAGACGATGTTTCCTTAGGAAATGATTGTAAAGAATAGAAATTTTCTATTCTAGCTGAAAGAAAACAAACAATTATCTACAACCTAACTAAATATTTGAAACATTCGAATATTTACAATAGATTACAAATAGATAACCATTAACTAATTAAAGAAGCTATCTATTATCGTAATAATTTTAATATAAAATCAATACTTTAATTTATATATTAAATTTCAAAATACTTCTAAATTTATATATATTTTGAAATGGATGATGTTTTTACATTTTATCAAATCATATAATTCAAATAAACAACTAAGACAAAATTATCTCAAAACCAGGCACTTCAAAAGTTATTGAAAATACCATTGCACTTACAAATGTTATCGAAAATAGCATTGCAGTTCCATCACTGGTTTTCTGAACTAGTAAAATTTACTCATCATGAACCATTGATAAAAGTTATGACTCATGAAGCTGATCTAGAGTTGGCAATTGCCACACATCTCCATCATTGAGAAGTCACACATCAGATATATCTTAGTTTCTCACCATATGAAAAAGAACTTCAAAAAATTAGGGTTTTTAAAATTCTCATATATGTTTTCTTTCAACGAGTTATTGGCTGATCCTAATTGTTTTTTCTAATGATTTTTTTACCAAAAATCAATGCAATTTTACTGCAAAACTCATGGGGGAGTTTTACCATGAGTGACTCGTGGCCATGTCTGGCCTGCAAGTACTTGCAAGTGCATTGTATATTGTACTAAACAACAAAATAGAGGGTTGCCCACATAATCAAACTAGTATCCTTTAGGTGTAAACATTGTCTCATTCTCATGTGAGGAACTTACTGTACCCGTAATATGGAAAATTATCTCAAGGAAAACTAATCAGACATATTTCATGAAAAGGACTGCTTATAGTTCTCACAGTAACTGTGAGATGTGTTTTTGCCTTATTTTGTATGTATGTTTGGATTAAGATGGTGCTTATTTCTTATTTCATTTTGCTATGGATATTATAGTATAAAAATTTACACTCCTTTTTGTTTTCCATTTTTTGTAGACATTGCATCCTGGAGTATTGGTTGTACTTTTGAGAATGATGCAACACTTTTCATGCAATCAAGAATATGAAGAGCTGCTAGGAAGCCTAGGACTACTTAATCAAATGTTGAAGTTCAATAAGGTGAGCATTATGCACGTGGCTTTTCAATTCACAAAACTTTTTTGTGCCATCCAAAGGCATCGAATTTCTACTGGTTGCAATGTGGGCAAGATTATTTCCTTTCATATTATAACTATTTTCTTTAGATGATATATTTTTATAATTGGTATTCTTAATATCATAAGAGAATAATTCTTTACTTATTTCACCAGGTTTAATATATTCTAGTTAGATATCAAACTTTCTTGTTTGCACATCCATTTAAATCTCACACTGAATTCTTGCTCGGTCACTATTGCTAGATGCTCGTTTTACACGTTTGGAGTGGAAGTGCAGATTGGTTGTATGCAAACATTTCATGTTATATGGTGCAGTGTGTTTGAGAATTTAAGGTGCATTTCCTAGAGTTTAACAGTACCATCAATTAGATGGGCTAATTGTCTCTGTAATGCAGAAAACACAGTGGAATGCCATAGGGAATTCCTAAGATATCTTGAACCAAATGAAGGGATGCCTAGATATCGCCCACTCCCACCTAAAAAAAAAAGGAAAATAAAGCTAGTAGACTGGGTTATTTCAGTAATATTTTTTTTTTGGCGAGAAATACAGCCCACCCAACTTCGTGTGTTAGAAGCATACAATTGTTCTTTTCCAACCAAATGATTTTAGTGCTATTGGTGATGATGAATTTATTTTTGTTCCATATGGTATGGGATTCAGAGTGCTAAGGGCTTGATAACGGAATTGATAATTTGGACGTCTTGTGAAAGCAAAATGCATGTTTGGCAGACTCAAGCAAATGATAGTATTTAGTTATTACTGTTTTTTTGATTATGGGTGGTTTTATCATCATTTAAAATTGATATTTCTTGCACACGTTTTGTGTCCAATCTATTCTTTAGAGTGCAAACTATCCCGATCTACCTACATCATTCCAGTTGCAATCTATTTGATTTGGTTTTTGGGTGCTCATGGAATTGATTTTTTCAACCTTAAAGTTCATGGTTTGCAAGTATGACTTTGAGATGTTTGACTCTCGGAAGCAAGAAGATTGTTCAAGCCTTATATCAATCAATGTTACACATATGCTCTTGAGAGGTAGGAATTCCAGAGAAAGAATCATTTGCGATTAACAAAGTTACTAGAAATCAGCAGCTTCTTTTCTTCAATTTGTTGAATGTAGTCAATTTTGCATCGTTATAACTTGAAGGTCGTGTTTAGGGATGCCGAAGAATTTGAGATTGAAGTTACTGTTTTATCTTCCCAAAGGGGTAGCATTAAAGATACCCACTTGCTCAGGAAATCTTCACAAGAACCTCTCTCCGTTGAATTGACAAATGCCCTTGAGCAATGAGGTGTGTTAAGCACCACATTCTTAGGAACCTGTTACGCCTTCCATCTTTCCCCTGCTCTTCCTTTGTATTTATTACACATTCAGGCCAGGCTTTACCAGCATGCCTGTTGTGCAATCCCCAACACCCAACCTGTGGTGCGAGTCTTGTATCATCTTTGACTCCTGATTGCCTATCTTCTTGCTTTTGTTTTCGTTCTGTCCCAATGCTTTAGCATTTGTCATAATGTCAGAACTAGTCAATTTTGGTGCCATAACATTTAAAGGTGGGACTTCTTCACATGCATAATGAATGTTCAAATTTGGAGTTTTGGATTTTCATTTTATATTAATTTATAAATGTCCTTTATTTATTGTTTTGTAAAAAATAATAAATAAGTAATCGTTAAGAATCAAGATAAACAATGTTGCTGAATTGAGGACACTACACCAAATGTAAAGGGAGATTATGTCATAGGACCCTTGTACATATCATTTTGAGAGCATTTCTTCCTAATGTATCTGTCATAGGCTCAACATGGTTAGGAGAAACTGTCAATTGAGGAGTCGGTGAATTTGCTTTTTCAAGAACATGCAATTAATGATGAGACCTCAAATTCTATAGATATTATGCATTCGTGTTTCAGCAAAATGGAAAGAAGCTTAACACTATGACTTATGGAAGAACATAAGGTTTCACATTGGAAAGCAACAAAGTGAGAAGGCACATCTATGGCACATTAGAACTGGGTTGGCATGTACATAGAGTGGACATTTTTCGTTGAGAAGATCATAAATGTGGACTATGTTGGTTCTTTCTATGATGTAAGGTCTAGTTTAAAATCATTTTTATTTAGGAGTTTGGTTTGATATCTTGGGCAAGTAAAAAGAAAACTACTATTGCCTGCTCTTCCCAGAAGTAGAAGAACATACAATCGGTGGAGCTATTTGTAAAGTGGATTGGAAACTTGTCATCTTATCAAGATTGGGTGTACTAGAGATAACCTTTAGTTTTATTATTTAGTAATTAGGGAAACATGTTCGAAATCCATTTTTCATGAGCATGTTGAACACATTGAGGTTAGTTGACTCTACATCTGCGAACAATTTTCTGTAGTCTCTATTATAGAATGTTGAACTCCAATATTGTTTGACTCAAGCAAGTGTAGATATTTTTGCATATGTTTTGCCACCGTACAATTTGAAACTATTCAGAGGATCTCTTGTTCTTTATAGTATGATGTAATAATTCTAATTATTTTTGAGTGTCGTTCTACAGTGGCAGCAGGGTGCAAAGTCTCGTGTGATGACTATGTACATGAAAACCAACAGACTGCATACATATTTAAAGTAGAAAACTAGAAATACTAAGATAAAATTTCCTAAGTATATCATCTATGTTAATGCCTACAAATGAAACTACAAAAAAAAGAAAAAATGTGCATATAATAGTTATTACGGCTTTCAAAGTAAAAAGAAAACAAAGGAGTTATTGTCATGTTCCCCACCTCGTACTAATATCCTGTCCAAACACTTAGCCTATTTTGAAGGTCTTAATAGGCTAAGGTGAATCTGCTGGGGACTTGGAGCTGGTCGACATGTCACTGCCAACTCATGAGAATTTGTCTATTGTGCAATTGGCAGGCAGCTTTTGTAAAGACTCCAAGTAGGCTCCGACAGAATTACCAGTGTCAAAGACCGACAGAATTACCAGTGTCAAAGAACAAGTTCTTGTGTTTCTTGATTATATTTATATTTCAGTAGATATAATGAGTACAAGGCAAATATTGACTCTAGCAATTCACTCCATAATTACTTTGTAAATGTATTAAGAAAGGGTAAACAAAATCTCATAAATGTTTAAGGACTGAATTTCCAGAATTAGACAATAGAGGAACTTGATTTCTTCCGTAGCACATCACCTTGCTTATGCCGATTGAGAGGAGAAGCCATGCTAAATGATAGATGCAGTTCCTTAACGCAACATCACCATGAAAATTCCTAACGCCAGCCAAGGAAGTGAACAGCCCGACTGATATCAACGCTATATGTATGTTATACTGAAACATCATTTCATCAAGTTCTATATGTATAATGACATTTGGTTCACCTGGTGTAATAATCAAGGAGGGCAGAACATAGTCTATTGCAGATTGGACAGGGTATACTGTGAATCTTCTTTTTTCTCGTTTCAGATTGAAGAGGGTCATTCTCCAATAATTGTGTCACCTGCTGCGATGTTGGATCATTCTCCTATTTCTGCAAGGATTCTGATAAATAAGGATGAAAATGTTAACTGTAAGAGTAATAGATGTAAAGTATTTAAGTTAAATACCTCATTACTCAAGGATCCTGATAATAAAGAGGCTATTAGAATGGTGACATTCTTGTCAAAAATGTGTAATCAATCTTTAAAGCCAGTTAAACAATGGTGCCAACCAATGGAATCCTGGAATTTTTTTTTATCAGATTATTGGGAAAAAAGTGGCCAAGGATAGAAATGAAGAAGAGAATGACCTTCAAATCAAATTAAATGAAGCAGAATTCGTCATCCAGAATAAACCAGATGACCCATTTCTTCTGAATGACTTGGTTTATATTAAGCACCAATTAGGTTTTCTTCATAGATATAAGATCCAAGGGCAAAGGATTTGGGCAAAAATGAATTGGCTAAGAGAGGGAGATATAGGATCGAGATTATTTTTTGACATTATTAGGGCTAAGCAAAGGGCAAAAAAGATAGAAGATATTCAGGTGGAGGGTGGTAGAACAAATGATCCAAAAGTTATTAAGGAGGCTTTTTTCAGTTTCTACTCTGAATTGTTCTCTTAAGAATTTGGTCAAGATCAACATAAAGAGTTGAAAGAATGCTTGAAGATGTTCCCTAAGAAGGTTTCTGAAAGTGAACGTGATAAGGTTAATAGAAGAATCTCTTTAGAGGAGATTCAAGATGCTATCAAAGCTATGGCTAATGACAAATCTCCAGGACTGGATGGGCTGACTGTTGAATTTTATAAAGATAATATAGAATGGATTGGGGAAGAGCTATTGCTATTTTATAATGATGCCTTTGAATTTGGTTCTTTGGGCAGTAGTGTGAATGGAGGGGTCATTAAGTTGCTCCCTAAAGTTGGGGATAGATCGCTAGTTAAGAATTGGAGGCTCATCACCCTGCTTAATTTGTCATATAAAATTATTGCTAAAATGTTGGCAAGAAGAATTGCAAAGATTACAAAAAATATTGTTTCAGTCACTCAAACTGGTTTTATAAAGGGAAGATATATTTTGGAGAACCTTCTCACTAGTTGGGAAGCTATGAATTGGGCTAAGGCTAGTGGGCAGGATGTGGCTATGATCCTTCTTGATTTTGAGAAGGCTTACGACAGAGTTGAGTGGCCTTTTGTCATTGGAATGTTGAAAGCTTTTGGCTTTCCCTCTTACTTTTGCAAATGGATTGAAATTCTGTTTCAGGATTCATTTACTGTTGTTGAGGTGAATGGGGAATTTTCAAACCCTATTATCCTATAGAGGTCTATCAGACAAGGTTGTCCTATTGCACGCTCCTTAATTGTGATTATTGCTGATGCTTTTTTAACATACTAAGGGATTCTTCCTTAGGGCATCCTTTTAAGGGTATCACCCTCCCTAATGCAGAGGAATTGATCAATGCTCAGTTCGCGGATGACACTGCTTTTTATTTGGAACTATCTGAACAAAACTTTTCTGTGACTTTCAATAGACTTAATTTTTTTTGCATTGTTTCTAGAGCCAAAGTGGCCCCCCACAAATCATCCATTATGGGATGGAAAGAGGTACCTCCTAGCTGGTTAACAAAGATGGGTTGGAAATGGATTGGGCCTAAAACTATTACTAGATATTTGGGTATTCCATTTTCTCTGGAACCTTCCTTTGCTGATATGTGGGAGTGGATTTTCAACAAGATTAATAGAAAACATATTAGACGGCAGATCCACTCCCTTTCATTGGCTGGGAGAGATTAGGATGTGCAGAAGATCCTTTCTTCCCATCATGTTTATTTTGCTTCAACTTGGTTGTTTACTAAATCTTATTTTGGTATGCTTGAAAAAATTATCAGAGGCTTTTTGTGGTTGGATGGCATGGGATCCAAGAAGAGACATTGTGTTAAATGGGAGTGGTGTTGCCTCCCCAAACAGTTGGGGGGATTGGGGATTAAAGATATTAGAATTCAAGGTATTGCTCTTGTAGCTAAATTGATATTCAAAGCTTTTTGGGGGAATGAACCTTGGAAGGTTCTTGTGAGAAACAATGTTGAACGGTCTGTAATTAAAAAAGGTAAACACTGGGCTAACATTCCGTTTTGGGATATTATCATGGGAGACTTTAAGATGAAGATGTTTGGCCTAAAGTGTTTACCTCCCTGTGGTCTGCATGGTCACAAGTGAGGGAGTTCATCTCCTATAGGAATGCCACTAGGTGACCTCCTAATTATATTGTTGTTGACAGATCAATCTGGTAGGTCTGTATTTGAATAATAAACCTCTTGCTCTTACTTAGAGTTGCTCTGCAAAAAATGAAATGAGAAAGGTATTTCTCTGATCAATGATTTAATGGTGAATAATAGGCTTGGGTCATGGGATAAGATAACCAGTAAGTTTGATATCCCCAAATCTCAAAGGAAGACCTATACTCTTCTATCCACAGTGATATGCAAGGAGGAAATTGGAAAAATCATGGATAGTGATACTTTTATCAGAAATATAAAATGAAATTATGGCACTGTTATTGACAACACTTCTGGTAAACAAATTTATGGAATGTTTAAAATTGATCACTCTGTGTTATAACGTTTAGTTAATTGTAGGGGTTTAGATTGTCCTTTCTCAAACTGGCTTTTTTTCTTTGATTATTTTTGGAAGGGTTCCTGTGAACCTAAGGTTATTCATTTTAGATGGTGGTTGTTGATTAAGAAGCTTGTTGTTGAGTTAGTGATATCGTCCATTAATGTTGAGCCTGTGAGATGCAATTTGTGTAATAAACTTGAAAGTTTCGAGCATGTTTTTTTGGATTGTATTTATGTAACTAAAGTTTGGGCCATTTTCTTCGTTTCTCCAATTGATTGGAAGAATATTACTGGTTTCTCTTGGTGTGACATTTTGGCTAGTTACGTGAGATCTTTTGACTTATCTTTTAACAGATTCTGGTTTGCTCTTACTGGTGAAGTACTATGGTTTCTTTGGAAGGAAAGGAACAAGGAGATATTCCAAAATGTCAAAAGGTGCCCTATTGAGTTTAATCTTAAACTCATACATTTTTACATCATGTCACAAGTATCCTTCTGCTTGGAGATTCCAAAGTCTAGATTCATGAAGCTGATGCATGATGGAGTTCTGCAAATCTACAAAGATGAAGTCAAGGCAACGTAGTACATTGAGAAATATCAAAGTTTTCTTACACAAACAAAAATTGATGAGCTTAGCAGTCTTATGGAAAAATGTCATTTGGATACTAATAAGGGGCCAAATACATGTCTTGTATCTGCAACAGCACCTGTTGGTACTACTATTCAGCCAGAGCATGGTCATCATAAATTCTAGTTTTACTTCTTTTCTTGTTAATGTCGAGCTTTTTGAATCCAATGCTGTTTTTGATGCTCATGTAAATAACAATATGTGCAGTCCCTTCTTGGTTATTGTCCTTTGATAGTTAAAACACCTCCCTCCATTTTTGTATAGTAATGAGGGTTGGCTGATTTTCAGGTTGAAAGATATCCATATTGTCGATTAAACTTTTTCAATATAAAAAAATTCCACATTAAGCTCTCAATAACCAAATTTTAATATTTTACGAATTTAACTTCAGGATTCTTAATTTCCGAAAAGGGGACATTACATTTTGCTACTTGTATTAATTTAATATCTTAAAATACTGCAAAGAATGAGTGGATCTTTAATTGTGGTGTATCAAAACTCTTGACACGATACTTTTATGTAAGTATATTGATATTAACAAAAGCAATTGTGCTTCTAACATTTAGGAGGAAGTAACATGTTCTGTATTTGAGAGGGTGCTGGCTCATTTTGTTAAAAAAGTGGACAAAATTTTAATGTCTGTCATGTGACTAGTTTTAGTGTTCAGTTTTTAGCACAGAAAATTACTCAATCAAGGGAATACAGTTTTGGCATGGAAAACATGCGATTATAACCAAAATGCTGCAAAGATATTAACCAAAATAGGACACATGTCGGATGTGGTTGACGATAGCTAGACACTTATAAATTTGTCATGGTTTCTTCTCCTAGGTTTTCATGCTCATCTTTTGCCTATTGGCGAGGACGATATATCAGGGCATGTTAATATCTAAGGTTGCCAATTGATAACAAAGATTGCAATTTCCCACTATCTCACCTTTTCCTCTCCTAAGCATAATGTATACAATAGTTTTTTCTACAAAAGTCCAGCTATACATCTTAGGCAAAGTGAGTGATGAGGAATTCGTTACTACCACTTTCAAGATGCACAAGTCAAGCAGTGGAGAAATTTAATTTCAAATATAAAGCAATGGGAACATTATAATTCCTTAGGTTTGATAGTGGAACAATTATGTTACTATCAAGAACTCTATTAAATAAGTTAGCTTAAAATGTGAGTGCATATTTCCATTTTATTGTCAACAAAATGGGTTAAGTGAGTAATCAGGCAATAAAAGATAAGAATATATGTATGCTCTGCTTACTTGTACTAATGATTTTTTTGAAACTCCGTTGGGTCATTCATGAAGTCTAGAAGCCAATTATTTGTGAAATTTAATAATAGGGTTTCTTGAAAAAGAAACTTATTTTTTTGGGTGATTTTGGGGACAGGGGCAGCAAACAGGGATGGCTATATATATAGGGAAATTTTAAAATATACACTGAAAATTGCAAATATACATGTCATTCATATGAAACTAAGCACAAAGTATGTCATTTAAACATTATAGAACCTTAACATACACCATTTGAATGCCATCTAGGAAATAATAACCGCTCTCAGTACTTAATTTTCAAGATGCATATCAATATGTGAACAAAAATATTTAAATATAAGTTTAGCAGTGAACAATATCATAAAAATTTGGAAATCTATATATGCCCAAAGGCTACAGGGCTGTCATAAAATTTCATCATGTTCAAGTTCAACATAGAAAACAAAATATAGAAAAATGAAGTAGACTGCTGCTCAAGCTCTTGGAAGCAAAAAAACGCCTCTTCTTGCTAAAAGAAAACCCTAGCCAGCTGCAACACATTCCAACTTCACAGGCAAATCCAAACAAATGACAAAACAACCACAATGTGATCTTTTTTGACCTTTTAGGGCATTTGGAGATGCAGAGCCCACTGGACGACCAAGTAGGGACATACAAAATAAAGCTTTTTGTTTTAAATTTCTTTTAAGCTTCACAAAAAAAGGGGACGGCCAGTACGGTTAAGGGACTTCTTGATGTCCCCTTTCTGTACTGTCGTTTCCCTTTTCTTTCCCAGAAGTCCCTGAGTTTCAGAGACATCCCTTGGTGATTTGCAAATTTTGGGGACATCCCCGGGACATTCCTTACCTATCTCCCCGTCCCTGGGATGTCCCCATCTTGGAAACATGGGTTTTTTGGCCGGGGATGTGTCCCCGGGGAACATAGTTTTTTTCTCAATTGATAATGGAACAAAATTTGGAATTAAAAAACTTTAATTAAGTAAATGTGACTTCATAATTCATTGTAAATGTCAACACAATGGGGTGGTAAAGCTGAAGAATTGGACTATGATTAGATGAATAGTCATATGCTTCACTCTTGAAATCTGAAGTAGAATTTTGGGGTTACGCATTTTAGAATTCAGTTGTACAGTTTACCTTTTGAATTGGATAGTTATATACGTTGTTTCATATCCTATAGAATTTTGAAGTGGAGGAAATCCTATTGTTGCCTATTTGAGGAGTTGATTTTATGTATTTGCTCATATCCCATATGCAAGGTAAAAGAAACTAGGGTACTATAGCGATAAAGGCTATTTGTTGGGATATGGTTGTAAGTTACTATGTTGCATGTATATAAATTATAAGATCTAGAATCTCAAAAATTCATCATTTATTGAGGGGCCTACATTGCTGAGATCCAATTGCTAGTTGAGAAGCCATCTTTTATGGATCTCACCTTGCCAACAAATTAAATAAAAAATTAAGTTGCTTGTCATTCTACCCACTTTTGAGGTAGGTAAGAGCCGAAGTGCATGTAAAGCACTAAAAGCATGAGAAACAAAAGAATTCCCATGGTGTGCGATTGGGTCATGATGTACATGTTGATGGCCCTACGTTCCTCTATTCTACAATGGAGTATTTTTGACAGTTTGCTTCATGCAGCATCTCTTGAAAAAGGTTTGTTGATCCAGGCTGACCTTGCTTATGACAACAACTTGGACATCATATAGGCATCCTCCCTAGAAAGAGATGCTTCTGGTCTGCCAATTTCTTCGAATCATATCAGTTAATTTGCCTGTTCTAGTTTTAGGTTCAGCAGTTTGCCAATTTATTTCCTCGTATTTAGTATGCTGTATTACATATAATTTGTACAGAATGTGTTCTGTGTTTTAACTATTTAGTGACTTAGAAATCACTTCTAAAAAGTGTTCAGGCTAATTTTTGAGCTTCTTTCCTTTTGGTTTGTTGGTTGGGAAGGGGTAGGCTCACCTATGGTTTTGCCTGGTTGCTTGAGCCGACCAGTATAGATTTCAGTGAACCCAAAGGCTTGGGTAGATACTTGGCTGATAACTAACAATATCTACATCTAGGGTGAACTTGTCCAGGCATTAAATGCATTCTGAGTGAAGCCTGCAACGATGCATATAAACATTCATAATTGATATTTTCTGTATTTGAGGTTATTTAAAATTGGTACTATAGACTGTTAATTTGTAAGGTCAATTTGATGTCAAGCTATGTTTGTGAATCAAGTTTGAATTTTACAGTTCCCAAATATAATTATTGTTCTTGAAGTACTAACATCAGAAATGTAAATTTTAAAAATCTAGATATCTTTTGAGAGCGATAATATAGATTATGTTGCAGTTTTTTTGTGCTTTATCATAAGGCTGAGATGAACAAGACATTGAACTTATACCATCTTGTGTTGCCTTCTAGTAACTACATCTCTAAGAATTTTTGGACAAGTGTCTATTGCAATATCAATAGGTTTCATCAATACAATGCTATAAACAGTTCTTTGTAATAAGGAGATGGAGAATAGTGTTCCAGAGTTTTGATCTTTTAAAAGCTCCTCATTCCCAAATATTTTTGTTATATTTTATTGGTTGGTGCCATGTTATCTGATATTCTTTTCTTCTGACCCATCTATATATTTAGGATAGGTAAAGAACTATGTGATTGAATTTTATTTTTCAGACAATACAAGCTAATCTTATTTTATTCTAGTTTTAATCTTCCTATACATTTTTGACAATTTGACGACTAGAAACTATTTAAAAATAAAAATTGACTTGTAGATTTTCTTAATTGCTTGCTGTTGTTGGTTTTATATGCTTGTGTCTTGCATTCCTTGGGTTTTACTTGACATATTGTAGAAGACTAAATTCATTATTCTTTGTACACTGTAGGCGTTAACATTGAAATTTCTGGACCTTGATAGCTCTCTGGTTGTTCGGACTGCTCGATGTTATGGATTCTTAGAGAGGACTCTGGAGTATGCTTACAATATGATTTTTGTAACCCTTTAGTAATTCTTTTATGATTCTCTGATTCACTTATCTTTGCTGCATGGCTAATTATGATATTCCATCAACTGTACATCATTAAGTGCAATTTTGAATTGGTGCTTTGCAGGGTTGACACTGTTAAAATTGTTTGCAATTTGATAAACAATACTGCGTGCGTCAGTAATGGATCCAAACTTGTAGCACTGTGCACCACCATCCTATGCAAGTTTTTTGATTGGTAAACCAAACTTATGTCCTTCCAGATTAAATTGTACATTCATTTTGATAGAAGCAAACAATATTTTTCTGCATGCATAATCAGCTATCTTGCCATGCTCTACTTGTCACTGAGATAATATGATAATAGCACACTCAAAAAGCTAGTTAATTAAGTTGTTATATTGGGACATACTGGATATGTTTTCACCACTAAGCATACTATTGTTAAGTGACCATCCATATGGATCTATAGATTTATCTACAAAAATAATTTTAAAATAAAATGTGAAATGCTAATTGCAAATTAAATGACCTTCCTATTCATGATTTACTTGTTAGCTATAGTGGGTCCCATCTAATTAATGGGATAAATATTAACAAGTGATATAAGAATATCATGTTTAACATCTTTCATATCCATTTGCAAGAGATAATGTGGATACAACTAATGAGGGTAAATTATGATTTTCTTTGAAAGATGTGTAGTATATGCTGTAAGAAAAGGAACTGCTAATGTTCATGAACTAAAACATAATTGCAAGGTTCAAATACACTTAAGGCCTAGTAACGATCTCAGCTTGTTTATCTAAATAATATAATTTTGCCATCTTACAAAGTAAATCAGATTTTTTTTTGTTTTATACAAAAAATAAAGCATGCTTGAAATTTTGTTGTAATGTCCATTTTTATACAATTTAGACACTACTTGCAATTCACAATTATAACAAGCTGCTGATAACAAAATGCTAATAGATGATGCTTAGTTCCCAATGCATATGCTCTTTTCAATTGATAATGACTGATAATGGTACGAATATTAATTCCAATTGCATATGCTGTTGTATGATGATAATAATTGCATAACAATATATCAGTATAAGATGGCTGTGTCTGATATTGCAAATAAATCTATGCTCAAGAAGATGGTAATGCTATCCCTGATATGCAATGGGTCACATGCAAATATGCAGGCTGTCAGGGTACAATAACAATGTTGTTTATTGTAGTGCATCGATATCGATATGCTCCACACAATTGAAGCCGTCTATAGTATATCTTTATGTGAATATGCTTAAGATATGATGCTGTCTCTGATATGGCTGATAGAGACTTGCAATAATGGTTGCCGAAGGCAATACAATTCTCTAAACATAGCAATCCACGAAGGGATATAATTTATATTATATTCTGAATTCAATAATGGTGTCTTTGCAAATGATACGTTCTCCATTAAAAATGCATGATGCATGGAAGAGGCACGAGTGAATAGCCATCTCTCATCACCATAACAATAATAATGAAGTGTCGCCAGTTTTCACTGTAATGATTATAGCGGCTAACATTTATTACAGATTACCTTATTAGTCATGCTTTACTAATGAAATGTTAAGACAAGTGCAATTGTAATGAGAATGTGCTATGTGTGGGTGCAATTGATCATGATAATATAATGCATGTGATTACATGCAATTATGATGTAATTCTATATGCATGGACAATGCTATGAATGATATGGCATGATTATGTAGCTGTGAATTTGAAGCCATGAATAAGGAGGTCATGGTGGAGGGTCTATGACAATCACCCCCCCCCCCCCCCCCCCCCCCCCCTTTTAAAGTTTACCTTCCCACTAACAACTTAAGATTTGGATGCTGGAGAATTTGGTCATTCTCCCATTTAGCATCCTCATCTAACAAATCTTGCCATTTTATGAGATATTCCTTGACATCGGTTTCTCAATTTGCTCTCTCAACTAACAGCGATTTTTTCATGTTTGAGGATCAATTTCTCATTGTCATTAAGGGGTGGAATTGTAGGTGAGGTTCTATCACAATGTTCTATTGCATTTTTGAGGCAGGAGACATGAAATATGTTATGTATTTTACTACCCTTAGGTAGGTCTAAGACATGCAACTTCTCCAATTTCTTAGTAGTTACCTTTCTAATAATTATGGCAATCATTTATCACAGGTTACCTTTCTAATCATGCTTTAGTTATGATGTTAAGACAAATGTGGTTGGTATGAGACTATGCTAAGTGCGGATGCAATGCGATTATGATAACATGATGCAGTGCGATTATGATAATAGGAGGCAGTGCGATTATTATGTAATTCTATGTGAAGGGCATGATTATGTGGCTGTGAATGTGAAGCTGTGAATAAGGAGGGTATGGTGGAGGCTCGATGATGTTTATACTTGTAAAACTAAACTACTAAAACTCTTTGACTATTAATACAGTCAGCTGCAGTAGAAAAGAAGAGGAAATCTCATGCTAGGAAAATGAGAATATAATGTTTGATGCACTATTTCAAGACAGTGTCAAGTTATATGGAATGTAGTATGGAGAGGACCTTGCATAAAGGATTATTGGTTAGCTTGTCATTATTTAGGCTTGTTAGTGTGAAATATGCCATGTAGGATATAATGCAAAATCTTTACAGTAACAAATGTTGCAGCTTCTAACTAATTCAAGACTGATGTATCAACTTAACAAAGCAAGCTTCAGATTATTGCCCCCCAATGTAAATGTCAGATTCCTCCAATTGTGAATTCGTTTTTGATTCACATGCACAATTCTGCAATAAAGATGTCTGATTGTTTGGAACAGAAAGCTTATATATTTTGATGTATCTATAGGGCACAAGAGTTCATGCTGTTCAACTTTTTTCTTGTGGTCACTCCTTTACCACATACATCGTTATGGCGTCCGACTCTTCAGTCAATCTGTAATGATGGGGCTTAGACTCATGTTAACTTAACTATCAATAGGCTTGTTGCTGTGTTGGACACCTAACAAGATCTTGCTGGTCATGGTTTTATCAGAACTATCTTGTAGGCCTGTAGATGATTGCTATCCTTTACCTCTGCTAGATCTTGTGTCTCCATGAAGTAGTAAGAGCTAGGTGATGCTGTGTATGGGTATCAGTAGGTGATTGATACTACGAAACTTTCCTGTAGTGTTGTCTTCAATGTGTCAGATCTGTGCAATTGCCTTGTTCAGATCCATGAATAAGGCAGTGCTGAGTGGAATGACGGGTTTCATCCTGCCTGTATTGGAAATCCTCATAGTTGTTTAAAAGTTATTACTTGCATTTTTTCAATGCTTTCAACAAATAATCTCATCAATGCCCTCACCTACAACAAATATTTTTATACTAAACTCTTCTAAGTTTGGCTCAAGAAAAAACTGCAACAACTTGGTAAGGTTGGCCTATGCAAATTGTTGAATGATATTTATTCATCTCATTTCAATTTTAAATTTATCTGAATTCTATGTATTTGTTTCAAAAAACACATTAGCAAATCAAGGGAATGGCATCCTTCTAGCTAGGGATGCAATATTCTACTTGTCGTGGATGTTTCTTGTCTTTAAGCAACTTAAGATTTGGATCCACACTTTCCCAAATTACATCAACTACATCTTTGTCGGAGACTATCTCTATATGCCCCTTTTGTCCTTTTCCCAAACACCAACGACTTGGTTACCATGATTCTCTGAATGTGAAGAATAGCCTTTTTGTTTGTAGCTCATTTTTGGACAGTTGCACTTGAGTTAGCTTAGGAGGCATTTCTTGTTAGAGATAGAGCCCAAAAAATTAAGATGATAAACATCAATAAAGAAACCATAAAAGAGATACAATCAACACCAAAAGATATCCTGAAAAACCCTTCTACAAAGAAGGGAAAAACCCAGCCACACAAGAAAATATCATTTTATTGACCATAAAATATTCAAGTGTGTACAATGCCTTACGGTTGTTGCGATAGATAGATAGAGAGAGAGAGAGAGAGAGAGAGAGAGAGAGAGAGAGAGAGTCTTCACATTCCAACTGAAGGTCTCTACAATTTCCAAAACATAACTCTTTATTTTAAAATACAACTCTTCGTATTTCAATGCTTCAACTCATGTTGTATGACACATCATTATATTTAATATTACATTTTATTGTAAAAGTCATTTTAAGTTGAAGGGGACCATAACTGTATTAATGCTCAGAGATAAAGATCTTTACTGTAGCTACAAACTCCAACACTCCATCTTAGCGAGAGAGAGATCTTTAGCTAAACAGATATATAAGGCTGCAACCAAAATGTCAATAATAAAATATAATCACATAGATCCTATAAAATTCATGGAATCTCTCAATATGACACTAAGAGAACAATTTACTCATTGTTAATAATTATGGAATCACTCAACCTAATAGACCTATAACAATTACTCATAATCATTGGATCACTCAACATGATAGATGGAATTATTATTCATAACTAATAATCATGGTATCACTCAACATGAAAAACCCTAAAAAAAAAAACAATTGAACTTTCTGTAAAGTTCTGCAAATTCTGAGTCTTGAATCAGACTTATAATTCAGTTCTGAGTTTGGCTGAGAATGATCTTCTTAATATTATCAATATTAAGTTTGTTGTTGAAGGTTTATCTTGAATGTAGATTGAATGTTCTATTTCCAAACTAATAATATATAATATAGCAGACTTATTGATTGTTGGAAGTGAGATGCTTATAGGAGCAGACTGTTGTGAATTGTGTGTCCTCTAATCTGCATCCACAACCTAATATATACCTTTCTAGAAGGTGTGTCCCTTAAGGGACATAACCCTTCACTTGACATTTAATTATACCTCTTCCTAAGTCGGTGATTTCAAGAGACTTAGTTTAGGATTTAATTAACTAAACATTAGTTTAGCGAAACACAAACAAAGACATCCCTATGAAAGTTGGCGACACCTGTAGGATATGCAAGTATAAATCTTAGATGCCAATCTTAAGATATATCAACACTAAGAGAGGTACGGTCTGTACTGTCAGACTTGTAGGATTATTTAGGTTAGAATCTTAACACTCCCTCTTAACCTGATAATCCTATAGAGAGATTTATATCTGGCTATCGTCAATACAAATAAGTAAGCAAGTATTAATACTCTATATCTGTCTATCTCTTATGTGGTATCATAGAACACATGTTACAAAGTCATATTATTTCAACCTGTGATATGACAAATCACTAATACTAGTGATATTATACAGGATAAATCTGAAGAGTAATCTCTTCATTTATCCAAGTTATGATTTCATAGAAATTGGTATCATAACATGATCCTGAGTTTTAAGATCTACTAGAATACAGGATAAACTTGGAGAATACCAAGATACTTTCTTTATCCAATTTGTGACCCATGAACATAACAATGTCAACATCACAATATGATCTTGAACTCGTCTAGATCTTACAGTAGATCTCTATTGTGTAGCACATTATCTAAGAGATCGTCACCTCTCATAATGTTTCATACGAGTATTTATTATTTTCTGAGATCGTCACCTCTTAAAATAATGAATACAAGTGAATACAAATGGTGGAGCCCATAATAGTCAATAGCTTGACAAAATAAAATTATTTTATTAATAATCAAAAGAGTACAAATGGATTACAACTCAACCATACCAAGTCTCCTCCTGAAATGTTCTATCTGTACTCTAGATAGAGGTTTGGTGTGTATGTCTGCTGTCTGATCTGCAATACAAATGTATTCCAATTTTACAGAATTCCTATCTACCATATCTCTCACATAATGGTAAGGAATTTCATTATGCTTGGATCTGTCATGGAAAACTGAATTCACCGAGAGCTTGATGGAACTCTGATTATCACAATGAATAATCGTAGGATTCATGGCTTGCCCAAATAATCCTACAAGTAACTTCCTCAGCCATACCACTTCTCGAGAGGCCATTGTTGGTGCAATGTAGTTTGCTTCTGTGGAGCTCTGAGCTATTGAGGACTGTTTTCTACATATCCATGAAATCATTGCTGATCCTAAACTGAAACAACATCCTGAAGTGCTTTTCCTGTCTTTAACACTTCTACCCCAATCTGAATCGGTGAATCCATGCAAATCTAAAGGAACTTTCTCATATTTGAGTCCATAATTAAGAGTGCCTTGTAAGTATCTCATAATGTGTTTAACAACTAGGTGAATCTCCTTAGGTTCACACAAACTGACTTAAGGCATGAGCAACATAGAAAATATTAGGTCTTGTATTTACTAGGTACATACGTGACCCAATCATCTGTCGGTAGAGAGTAGAATCTATTGGAGGTGATTCTGTAGCTGCTTTTTTAAGTTTATGCAAATTGGTCTCCATTGGAGAAGACATAGACTTGCAATTCCACATTCCAAATTTCTTCAAGATATCTGAAGTGTGCTTTCCTTGATTCAGTATGATACTATCAGAATTTTGTTGTACTTCCAATCCTAGGAAGTAATGGAGAAGCCCCAAGTCTTTCATCTCGAATTCTCTAGTTAGATCTTTCTTGCACTAATCTAGAAGATGATCATCACCTGTGATTAATAAATCATCAACATACAATATCAGTACAACCATACCATCTCTATCTCTTTTATAATATGAGTTTGGATTGGCTTCATTCTTAGAGAATCCTAAGCCAGTGAGATATTTGTCAATCCTCTCGTAACAGACCCTGGGAGCCTGTTTAAGCCCATAAAGAGCTTTCTTGAGTCTGCAAACAAAGGCATTAGGATAATGGGTTTCAAATCCTTCTGTTTGCTCTAGATAGACTTCTTCTGAAATCTTTCCATTGAGAAATGCTGTCTTTACATCCATCTGATGTACCTTCCATCCCTTAGATGCAACAATTCCTAAGACAGCTCGAACGATACTATATCTGGCAACAGGAGCAAAGGTTTCTTCATAATCAATCCCTTCTTTCCGAGAAAAACCTCTGGCTATAAATCTGGCTTTATATTTCTCAATACTCCCATCAACAACATGCTTTATTTTGAATATCCATTCGGAAGAAACAACAGATTTTCCTTTTGGCCTTGGAACTATTTCCCAAACATCATTTTTCATTATTGATTGCTATTCTTCTGTCATAACTTCTTTCCAAGCTGGATGTTTAATAGCATCAGAAGGATTGGTTGGCTCTGTTTTGGATAAATCAATCATATTTGCTGTATGACTAGAGAATCTTTTAGGTCTTTTACTTTTTTTGACTGATCCTGAAGGTGCAGCAAAGTCTTGAGTTGCTTCAACTATTTTTATGGGCCAAAGTGGTCTTTTCTTTGAACTTTCCTCAAGGCTTATATTTTCATCTTCGACCTCTTCTAAGTTCTCCCTCTGAGATTCAGATTCACTAATTCTTTCAGAACTTGATAAAGGAGAGGGTTCATTAGAACTTATTGCTCTTTTGAATGCAAGATCTTCCTCAAAGATTACATCTCTGCTAAGTTCAATAGTTTTCTGTCCAAGTATGAAAATTCTATGTGCTTTAGAAGTTTCACTATACCCTACAAAGATACCTTTCCTCCTAGATGGTTCTAATTTGGTTCTCTTTTCTTTTGGAACATGAATGTATACAGGACATCCAAAAATTCTGAGATGACTTATATTGGGTTTTACTTTAGTAAATACTTCTTTAGGGGTTTTATCTTTAAGATAGGAGTGAGGGCTTCTATTTTGAATATATACAACAGTACAAGAGGCTTCTGCCCAAATATAGTATTCTAGATTTTGGTCAAAAATCATAGCCCTAACAGCTTCTATAATTGTCCTATTCTTTCTTTTAGCTACCCCGTTTTGTTCTGGGTTATAAGGAACAGTGTACTCCCTCTTGATCCCTAATTCTTTACAAAACCTTCTAAATAAGTCTGAGGTATAGTCTCCTCCATTATTTGTTCTAAGGGTTTTAATTTCATGTCCTGAAAAATTTTCAGTTAATGCTTTGAATTCTTTAAATCTTTGTAGGATTTCTTCTGATTCCTTGCATTAAAAAAAAAAAATCCATATTTTCCTAGAGAAGTCATCTATGAACAAGATATAATACTAGAATACTCCAAGAGAGGGAACAAACATAGGTCCACATAAATCTGAATGAATTAACTCGAGTACATTATTTGTTTTCCTAGTACTATCATGAAAGGGACTTCTAGTACTTTTACCCAGAGCACACCCTTTACAAATACTAGGGTGATCTTTATTTAATTTAGGTAATTCGGTAACCATTTTTTCCATAGTTGATAAGGTTTTAAAGTTTAGTTGCCCTAATTTTCTATGCCATATTTTGTTTGAATCTTCTACTTTGTGAACTAGGGCTTGAATGGATCTATTGGGTTCTATATTCAGTTCATACAAATATCCCTTTCTATGACCAATTACTTTAGCTTTCTTGATGGAAGAGTTCTTAGCCCAAGTTAATACTTTTTCATCCACAAATGCAACATTGTGTCCATCATCTTCTAATGTTGTAATTGAGATTAGGTTTCTTTTAATCCCCGGTACATAGAGTACATCTTTAAGAAGAAGAGTATTTCCTGTCTTTAGTTTCAAAGTGCAGCTACCAATTCCTTCAACTGAGTGTGCAGAGTTATCACCAATAGTAACTTCACCGTTAACTTTCTCTGATAAGGAATCTAGAGTTTCTTTGTATCCCGTTATATGTCTGGAAGATCCACTATCAATTACCCATGCCTTATTTGAGATTTCATTTGATAGAGAGGAATACAAATCATGATTTTCAGGGTCATATGTCTCTTCTTCTCTAATTACATTTGTACAATTTGCTTGTTGTTTGAAATTTTCCAGACAATTAGATCTATAGTGTCCAAATTTTTCACATTTGAAACACTTTTAGATAGGTCTTTCTTGGGCTTTCCATTCTTCCGATTTCCCTTTTTCTTCTTGAAGTGCTTTTTCTTGCCTTTATAAGAGTTGGCATTAAGAACGTGAAGTTCTTCATCTTCTACTTTTGGTTTTCCTCCCTTCTTTAGTTTTCTTGACTCTTCTTGAAGATAATCATTCTTGAGTCTATTAAAGTCCGAACGCATATCGCTAGCACTTATTCCTTGTCTGAATGTTTCCCATGATTCTGGCAATCCATCTATGGCCATGAGTGTTAGTTCGGTGTCATTAATGATGGTTCCTACGCTTGATAAATCATCTCTAATGCCAGCAACTCTTAGGAAATAAGAGTTTATCAATTCTTCTTTCTTTATTTGGATGTGATTCAGTTGTCTTTGTAATGCAAGGACCCTAGTTGCATTGTTTACTTCAAATGCATTTTGTAATGCATTCATCATATCGTAGGCAGTTTGGTGTTTCGTAAGCATAGGTACGATATCATTCTTAACTCCATCCAAGATGATTTGAATGACTTTTCTATTTCCATTGGTGCATATGGATTTGTGAGGTTCAACTGGTGGCTATTTAGATGCTCCATCAACAAATTGTCTAACATTGTTTTCTTTAAGAATCATCAAGATTCTGGATTTCCATGCTTCAAAGTGTTCCTTTCCATTGAGTCTATCTTCAGGCCTGATTGTATATGCCATTGGAAATGGAAGACAACTACTGAATATATAAAAGATCTGATTATTGAAAAATTTGCAGAGCCCTAGATTTGATAACTGAGCTCTGATACCATTTAAAGTTCTACAAATTCTGAGTCTTGAATCAGACTTATAATTCAGTTCTGAGTTTGGCTGAGAATGATCTTCTTAATATTATCAATATTAAGTTTGTTGTTGAAGGTTTATCTTGAATGTAGATTCAATGTTCTATTTTCAAACTGATAATATATAATATAGTAGACTTATTGATTGCTGGAAGTGAGATGCTTATAGGAGCAGACTGTTGTGACTTGGGTGTCCTCTAATCTGCATCCACAACCTAATATATACCTTGCTAGAGGGTGTGTCCCTTATGGGACATAACCCTTCACTTGACATTTAATTATACCTCTTCCTAAGTCAGTGATTTTAAGAGACTTAGTTTAGGATTTAATTAACATAACATTAGTTTAGCCAAACACAAACAAAGACATCGCTATGAAAGTCGGCGACACCTGTAGGATATGCAAGTATAAATCTTAGATGCCAATCTTAAGATATATCAACACTAAGAGAGGTACGGTCTGTACTATCAGACCTGTAGGATTATTTAGGTTAGAATCTTAACACTTTCATCATGGACTCAGTCAATGTGATGCTTTCATGGAATCTCTCAACATGACAAACTTGCAAAAAATAACAATCACTTTTCATCACAGACTCACTCAACACGATGTTGTTGTGGAATCTCTCAACATGACAAGTTAGTAAGGTTTACAACCAACTTTTTATCACAGGCTCTCTCAATGTGATACAGTCATGGACTCTCTCAACATGAATTCCAACTCCCATCATAGAATCTCTCTATGTGATGATATCATGGTCTCTCTCTACATGATGTTTAGTATGAATCTCTCATAAGTGGAAGAGTTATCAGGTTGACCTTATGATTATCATTGATTTCACATGAAATAGAACTCATAATCAACATAGAAAATCATAGTCGAGACTTGTTTCCAACAAGAGTCCCAAATTCTACAATACCACAAGTATTAAAAGCATGTATAAAAAACAGGAATATTATAAAGACCCCCTCTCAAACAAGATCAACTCCCTTTGAAGCTGAACATTTTCTTTTGAATCACAAGCTCCCTCCTCATGTCATGATTCTTGTTGCATCCTTTTCCTACAGCTAAGAAGGATAAACCTAATATTAACCCATTATATAAAAATGCATGTACTAGTTCATGATCAAAATTCAATAATATGAAAATTCAACGTTTGATTCTATATGATTCCTTCCTTGAGATTGTTAACACTTAACAATCAGTCATGGAATGTCCTTCTCAATTATATTTTAATTATATATACACTATGATGGAAGAATTGTCATTGATGTCAAAAGGTTTCATAGGCTCATCAATGTCAAAGGGAGATGAAGTCAAAACCATGACACAAAGTCATGGATCAATGAAAAAACTACAATGAGCAGCTTAACGTGCCATACCATTGATTATGAGTTGACTATAATAAAAAACAAAGTTAAATAGATGAGAGCCAACAATGACCATTTGAGAGGAGATTGAGGATGAAATGATACCAAACAAAAAGCTATATATAATAATAAGGAAGTTATAAATTGATATAATATTTAAAGAAGAGATAAAACTAGATGGGGAGGTTCTTGCATGCTTGCTAGCCCAATCTTTTAAGTGCCAAGATATTGATGGGACATTGCATTGTTTGATTTAAAAAAATAGATTTAGAGGAGATTGTAATGTCCCTTATTAGGACATATTTAATTTACTTGATAACTCTCAACTAAAATTTGTATTCCACTTTCTTTGGTTTCAATAAATTCTTTGTTCGTATATTTTACATCTCATTCCATGCTTCATCATTGGTATTCCTTTCTATATCTTTTTTGTTTCTTACTGTTTTCTTCCTTTCATAAAGGTCATTTAATTGAATTATACATTAAAAATATCTCTGACTGACTAAGTTCCTGATGTGATATTTTTAACTAATTCCTCCTCCATGTCCAATGAAAGTAATTATATTATTCTTATAACTCTCATAAAAGTATAAATACACTTATACATTTCCTTTATGTATTTACTAAATCGCTGGTGCTAGTTATAATCTGAGTTTATGAGACTCCTTTCTTATAATTAACAATGGTTTTCATATCATTTATACTTTATGGCCACCACCTTTTCTAATAGCTCTCTATAATAGTTGATCCATAGCCCATAAATTGAATTGTTCTTGTAAATGCCCAGATGATTTTAGACTAATAATAGTGTATACCAAACTTCTATATTTATTATTTTAACACCAATTTGCTGACTGGGATTGATTTTAAGTTTTGTTTGGATGCTAAATTGATTACGAGTCTCTTGTTCGATGTTTTTTTTTCTTCCTTTTATATTGTTATTACTGACCTGGAGTTCAACCGATAAATGTCTAAAATGTTGAACAGATTCCTTTCCATCACACCTCTGATTTGTTCCTCTTCAATAAATATGAGTTCCCTGCTAGGAATGAGTTCGTCTACCATTGTGTTGCCTCTTTTTATTATTTTCTATTCAGTGGTGCAACTAATATTACTGGTTGAAGTTCCTTATGTCCCGTTCAAGTATTTCTCCTCCAAGTAAATGAGGCTCTGATGATTCTATCACTGAATCGATAATTACTAGTATATACGATTTTTATATCCTCTAGAGTTGATCTTCTAGATGTGACTTTCTATGTGCCAGTTTCAATATATATGTGGTATTGATGTTTCCAACTTCCCATCTCAACTGTTGGCGGTTGAAAGAGTGTTGGTTATGTTCGTCCCTCTTGACCAAGGCTGCTGCAGTGTATGCTTGGAGATGAGGCTGACACTGGGGAACTGGGTAGAGATGGATATCCTACCACACTTTATTCTTTCTCTGCTTGTTATCTCTGATTCTTTAGCTGTCAATACCAATGCGTACAGTGTTCGTCAGTCTTCTTTTCCTCCGGAAACAATAATGGTCTCCCTCGACTTACTTTCCTATTTATTTATTAATTTCCATGCCCCCATAAACTCCGTACCTTATCCTCCTTTATACTTGTGTTGGATGGAAGAGGTACGACCTTTCACAGGTATTCATCCATTAAATTGTATGTTAACTATATGATTGTTTATACTTATCATTTAGATATAAATTATTTTACATCATTATTGATATATTTTATTATATATTTATATTGTAGATTTCCAAATTAATGATATTTATAATACTGATCATATTTGAAATATTATGTAATGTATTATATATTATTTATATAATATATTATTTCATTATAATATTACTTTAATCCTTTATTTATTATAAATATTATTGATTTTATTTGTAATTATATATTTTCTTATTATTTAATCATTTAATTATATATATAATTCTTATAATTGTTAAATTCAATCTCAGAAATGGGGACATTACAGAGATTCAACATCAGAAACACAAATAAAGAAAATTGATATTGTAAGTAGAGAATACAATCCTCTCAAACAGTGCTGGGACTCTGCAACATAAAAGGAAAGGAGCTTACGTAGGAGGGAGAATATAAAAAGAAAGAGGAACTGAAGATTTGTCTGATAAAACAGCTCATAAAGTAGAGGTGAATTAATAACTGATCATTACACATCATTGCATACCTTTGAATGAACAGTATAAGCACAGTCAGCAAGTATAGACAAATACAGTGAGCAGTCAACAGATATGAAGTATGCACAATTGATGGCAATATAAACAAAGGTTGTATGTCTGTCTAAAGCATATGCTTGTGACCAAGAAATTAAAACATAAAATATTTGATGCCCTTGTGAATGAAGATTTTGGAATGGTATTTATTGCAACCTTTATAAGATTATGTGCGAACACCGTGATTACCAGTTATGTGTGAATACCATGTGCCGTCAAAGAACATGGAGCAATACATACTCAGACAAAGTGAAAGTACGGAAGTTTCAAAGCTAATAGTGTCAGCGATAAGAGGATATTGTCCACCTAAGGTATTGTGGAGAAAATAAGGAATAGAGTGTAGGAAGTTTAATATGTGCCACATAAAGCCTCAGTTTTCAAAGTCTATGAGCCTGATACACATAACGTGCAAAACATTTATAGAGAGCCTTCAACTTTATGCATTCAGGATGTTGATTAACACCCAAATTATTACCATGTGTATGTGAGGACTGTCTTAACAATCAAACAATTTGTTTCATATTTAATATCAGACAAATATAGTGATATTGGAGTTTCCATGTGAAGCCTGTTGCCGGAGCCAATGCAGAAATAGAAGAAGACCATGTTCTGTCACAATTTATGAAACATATGGGAGTAATTGTTCATGAACAAAACAGCGATGACTTAATAAGAGTCAAAGGTAACAGCGATAAATACATTCATTTTCGTACAGGAATGCTACAAGTAGTCATTGGGAGATGTTTTCCAGAAGTTTGAAAAATCACTCATATACAGTAATAAATGATTGATGTTTACGAGCAGTCAACAGGCAACAACGGTACAGTGGATATAATTCTATCAGAAAATACCCTGTGATAAAGTTTCTGGATTGACTTGAATGAGAACCATGTGAGAAGAAGTCATAGTAAGCACAGGCCACATCCAAAGATACCAGCCACATCACCTTGAAGATGTGTGGTCAGCAATTAAAGAGGGCAACTATAGTGAAAGTATTGTTTTATAATGATCTTTGTGTATTCAGTTTTTACAAATAATTGAGGAAGGAGAATTGACTATTATCAAATATTAATTAAACTAAAAGGTTCTATTATAATCGAGATATAGTGTTATTTGTTTTAAAAGAAGATATGACCTTTCATTTTGAAAAGTCACATTCTCTGGTGAATAAGAGATATGAGTATAGAATGGATTATTAACCAAAATGTGTTAGAAGGTGTAGAAGTGTGAAATGCAAACATAGAAAGGGAAGAAGAGAAGTCAGTGGTGAAGTAAAAGAAAAGAAGTTAAAAGTAATGAAACTATATATTAGATTTTCAATCTAATTTGTATATATTTAATGAGAGGTGAAGAAGAGTGATGATTAGAAAAATAGTGTGGAAATACATGTGTAAAGAAAATAGAGTCTAGATGAGGAGAGGGGCAGAACAGTGAAGAACAAAGATAGTGTAAACATTAAGAAAGATTGCAGCTAATAAAGAGGATAAAAGTGGATATATTCAGATGTTTTGGTGGAAAATTTTGTAATCAAACTAAAAGAGTACCGTGGAAGAATATTACAGAGTTGCGAAGACTATAATAAGATTGTGTTTTTAGATTGGTGGAAGAGATATAACAGATTTGGTGAAGAGACTTGTAAAGATATTCATCATTAGTTGCGTAAGCAACATTGGCAAGGTGGAAAAGAAGTTTTGTGCAGTAGGTTGGTGCTCACGAAGAGAGAAGCGGGAGTTGGTGCTTGCAGTAGGTTGGTGCCTGCGAAGTGGGAGTTGGAGCTTCCAATGAGTCGATGCTCATAAACATAATGGTTGGAGCCTCTAGTAGGTCATAGCCTACAAATCTTTGTAAAAGACCAAGTTTATATATAAAGCAATTATTTGTCATGGTTTTCTCTCACATTGGGTTTCCATGTAAATCTTGTGTTGTTGTGTTCATGTGATAATTTTTCATTTCAGCATTTGAAGTTAATTGTTTGGATAAAAGTTTTTAAATTGGCAGATTTGTTATTATACTAGTTCACCCCCCTCTCAGTATAATCGTGTGCTCTTCACATTGCCCAATATATACTGAATACAAGATACCATTCTTCACTTATGATGCCATATACCACAGAATAAAAACACATGATGATCACATAGTTAATGTCAATAAAGAATGTCTGCCGGGAAACATGAGCAATTGCACACTATCTTCAAACCAGAATAATACACAAACGAACACCCTTGCAACACACAAATGTGCAGCCTAATGAATCAAATCATTGCCTCAATCCTAATAGACCTACAGATAAAGACTTTCAATTGCCGTTTGGAATGAGTGGACATCAGTTACTACAGTGAGCCGTTACATACAAGGTGCCGTTACCAATATGAATGGACTCATACATAAATATGAACTGATGGTGCTAAGAACTATACCAACGATGATCTGAGAGAATGTATTGAATAACATTATGAAACTGACGGGGGAAGAAAGAGAACCACCATTGCACATCCATAAATGACACTTTGAAGAACAAATAAATGCCATTAAAGACTGCCCCAGCAAGGCTGGATGAGCATCCACGATGCCACATCATCACTAGAAACATACACACGTAGCCACAAAAATGTAGTCCATGAATGCAATAAAGAGTTCACATAAAGAAAGCTTCTCTCAGTCATAGAGAGTAACTGAAAATAAAATAGTCAGACATCTGTTACCTTAAAAAATGGTCGATGAAAGGAACAGAGATGATGACAGTAATTTCAGAGTAGCAAATCGAACAAGAGAATAATATAGGCACTAGATGAAAATTGGAACTCTGATCTTCCAATTGACTCGATACCCGGTACTCATACCAGCGAAACCACAAGAGAATTTGGAGTGGAAAACGTTATGACCCCTGGCTGGAGATTCTCACTGGCAGCAACATA
Source organism: Cupressus sempervirens (assembly GCA_028749045.1). NCBI lineage: Eukaryota > Viridiplantae > Streptophyta > Pinopsida > Cupressales > Cupressaceae > Cupressus > Cupressus sempervirens. Next base: position 554,885,360 of record CM053785.1, on the reverse strand, counting down.
ACATATAGGTTTATATTTCCCACCTTCTAACACCCTTTCTCTCAGCTTGACTTTACAAGGTGGAAGACGTGTTTGGGCATCAAAGACTTCATGACATTTTGAGCTGATAACAAAAGAAAACAAGATTATAATGAACTGCAAACAGACTCCATCATGAATAAAATGATTGAGGTGACCATGACAGTTTAGATCATCACAAATTCACAGTTTTTAGCTTGCAAGCAACATTGATACTTGAGCATACAGGGACAAAAATTGACAGAGATCAAAACTGACGTTCTACTGAAGCCACGAGACTTGCCAGGAAGGAAAGGAAACATGATCTAAAATTGAGAAAAGAATGATGCCTAGATGACATAAATGCCAGAAAAAAATAACAAAGGAGCCAAATTGAAATAATAGAACAACACCTAGAAAATTTGAAAAACAAACTTTCAGCTTAAAAAGACGTCACCAATAGAGAGACCCACAATCAAAAATACTGAACAGATGGAATCCTCATACATAGAACCAAATAATTGCTTGAATCACACAGATCTAATAAATACAGCCGAAAAATAAATTGAAACCTTCAATAGCGATCAAGTCAGATTAAAAACAGTATATAGAATAGCCAACTGCATTACGAGCAACAAAGGCCATCATAATAAAAAATCCTAAATTAAAAGATATTGTATTACTGATATCAAAGCCATGCTCTGATACCATGTTAGAGATAGAGCCCAGAAAATTGAGATGATAAACAACAATATAGAAACCGTAAAGGAGATACAATCAACACCAGAAGATATCCTGGAAAATCCCTTTGAATGAAGGGAAAAATCCAGCCACACAACAAAATATCATTTTATTGATCATAAAATGTTCAAGCATGTGTAATGCCTTTCGCTTGTTATGGTATATATAACATGAAGAGAGACTCTTCACATTCCGACCGAAGGTCTCTACAATTTCCAAAACATAACTCTTTATTCTTAAATACAAGTCTTCATATTTCAATGCCTCAACACATGTTGTATGACACTTTTGATTATATTTAATATTACATTTTATTGTAAATGTCCTTTCCAGCTGAAGGTGACCATAATGGTATTAATGCCCAGAGATAAAGATCTCTATCACAGCTACAAACTCCAACAGCCCTTTGTGAGGTAGCATGGTCCTCTGAAAAGTTTGCTTTGATAGCTTATGAGATGTTTGCTTGCAACTTAATCTGTCCCTAGTCACTGAGGCTTCAAAATTTAGAGTTCTTTTCATGGCCTCTTGCAATGAGCTCAGATTGAACGCCCTTACCAAATCTTTAAGAGTTTCAGCTAGGCTTTCCACAAAGAACTGTACTGCTTTTCTTTGACACATTGGAAATCATTACCACAAGTCTATGGATTTCTGAAACATAATCTTCCACCTAACTTCTTGCTTTAGCCTTGCTAACTCCCTAAAATGAGTCTCTGGATCCTTTCTACTGACTCTTTCTGTCAATCTTTGGCTGAAGTCTTCCAAGGTGGTAATGGGATCATATCTTTGGGTCAGCATGCCATGATACCATATTCGTGAGCTATTCTCTTGAGATGTAAGGTGGCAAATTTGATAGGCTCTTCTTCAAGCATTGGGTTGAATGAGAAATGTGTCTAATTTCTGCAAATAAATCCTTGCTGATAAATTACCAACAACATCAAAAGTAGGTGTAGTGACATATTTGAAATGGTCCTGAATGTCTTCCCGCTCTATGAACCGTCTATTTTTATGCCCAGTTGTTTACTCATCTCATGGAAGTCCTTGGAAGTCAATACTATTGCATATGACAGGGCTTAAGGCATAAGGTGCATCATGTGATCTTTTCATTTATTCCTCCGAATGAGAGTATAGTATTTAGGGGGTAAACATAGAGTCAAGCATATTATTGAAGTCGAGCATATCATGTAGGAGGTGAACACAGAGTCAAGTATGAGGAAGGAGTAGGTTCTAATGTTTGACTTGTGCAAAATGATGGAGTCAAGCAAGTAATGAGCTGTGCAGGTTGTTGAGATGAGTATGTTATTTCAAGCATGTTATTGAACCATACAGGAGACAGTTGTCCAGCTTTTTTGAATGTCATTTTTGAAACTGTGTGTGGTGTTAATAAAGGAGGCAAGAGCAGACGTTTGTATACAAGAAGATCAGTGCAGAGATGATGTAAATTTTGTGGAAGACATATAATCATTTTCATTGCAGAACTGAAGTAGGATTCGTTGCAAATTTTGGAGGAGGTTATGGTGTCAAGCATGTGTAATGGAGTCAAATGTTTATGAGTTTGGTGGTCTTCTTCAACATGCTGGTTAAAAGTGTTCAAGAATTGTTTTTGTATCTCAATGCTTTGAAGTTAATGCAAAAATTGAGTTTGGTGATTCAGGTGAAAGAAATTGATGATTTGAGGAGGGTTGGTTTACTTTCAACTCAAGAATGTCTAGTTTTGAATTATGTTTATAGATGATTGACTTCCTCATAGGCCTAAATCAAAGCAAGAAAGGTATCTTCAATACCCTGCTAGCTTTAAATAATTGTAATCTAGGTTGAAATTTGAGTATAGGTAATTTGGGGACATTACACAGGACAAATGAGAAGGCAGATCAAAGAAATTATGTCGTGACAAAACATAGGATCCTACTTTTGATTTCATTGAATGTTTAAATGAGATTTTTTTTTTTGGTGAGAATAAAAAGTATTTATATGGATATTAACTGGGGCTCTTAATAATTCTAGATCCTTTTGTTTGGTTATGTTGTTTTTGCATAGAGGTGCTTTTTCTCAGAATTCTGCCTGCCTGATTATGTATTTTGAATTTTTTTATTGTCAATCCAGCTTTCCTATTCAAGTTGCATCTCAAATTTTCAGTACACGACTATTTCAATTTCGCAAAGACATGTCTAATAGGTAATGTTTCCTTTACTCTTTTGTCCCTCTGCATTATGTAATATTTTACATCTTCATATATAAAGTAGCGATTTTACTTGGTATATGCATTTAGGTATGATTTTTGTATACTTTTTGTATGGTTTGGGTGCATTTATGCAAGTACTAAATCCATAAGATCATCTTCATCCATTGTTTGAGACAATTGAGGTTCCAACTCTGTCTAATGTATTCGCTTTTTTAAGTATTTAACTATGATTCTTGAAGTTGATTGAAAGTTGAAATGCTGTATTTAATTTTGAAATTTGAATTCATACAAAGACATCACATTTGAATGAAGGTTAATAAAATTCAGTTGCTTCCTTCAGTGATGGTTGGTTACTTCCAGAGACGTTTGCTAGATTATTATCATTGGATGGTGACCACAATGGAGGATCTTATTTTTTCAGTATATCTAGTGAGTTATATTTTATATGTTTTTATACTTGCATATTTAGTCAAATTTGATGCATTCATTTCCTTAAATTTTAAGTTCTGCTTGGAAAAAAATTCAGCTAGATGCTCAACAAAGTAAAAAATGTGTGCTTTTGGCAATTGAAATTTCAGTTTCACTTTGCTATTTTTTTCTTATTATATGATGTCTTCATTAAGATATATGGATTACAAATATATGGAGCTGTAATCGCTTTCTATCCCTGCTTTGGTGTTTGGTGCGTGAAGTATGGAAATTGAGATTACTTTATGAATTTAATGTTTTAGATGAGATGCTCTATTGCTAGACAATGCATGAAGTGATTGGTATGTATTAAAAGAACAGTATGAACAATATCAAATGATTACCACCCATATAATGTTAAAGAATGCAAAAATGGCTGTAACAAGTTTAATGGAAAAAAACAATGTGTCTTTATTTGAACAACTAAAAATATTGTCTATATTATTTTCAAATGCTTGTTGGCATCTTGTTGGTGGGCGAAGTACGGAAGTTGAGATTAATTAATGAATTTAATGTTGTAGATGAGATACTCTATTGCTAGACAATGCATGAAGTGATTGGTATGTAATAAAAGGAGGATAGTATGAACAACATCAAAAGATTATCACCCATATAATGTTAAAGAATGCAAAAATGGCTGTAACAAATTTAATGGGAAAAACAATGTGTCTTTATTTAAACAGCTCTGAATATAGTTTATGATATATTCAAATGCTTGTTGGAACAACTATGAATATAGTTTATGATATATTCAAATTCTTGTTGGCATCTAGTTCTTGTTGTACCCATATGTAGTTTTTGTATTGTGTCAAGTTATAAGCTAATCTTAGTTTTTTTCTTAAGTGCATCCTATGTTCCAAAACTTGTGTGTACTACTTTATCTTCTTGTTTGTGTTGTCCTTTTCTCAATGTTTGTAAGATCATAGGACAGGGTTTTCGAGACTTCCATCATAGTGGAGGAAATGATTTTTTTCATTATAGAAACTTATTAATTTTGTTATCAAGAATGCATCTTTGAGAGGGAACAATTAGGCATGCTTCTAGGGAACAAAGGGATGCCTGATCAAATAAGACTAAATTCCAAATTCTCAAAGTTTTGTCATGGGAGAACAACGTATCAAATAGATCAAGTGGCCATGTTGAAGTGTGCGCCGATTGGACCATGCTTTCAAAACCAAAGTAGAGTTCTAGTCATGCACTTTGGCATGGAGATAGGTCTTAGTCAAAATGCCAAAGAATCAAATATTATTGGATGCCTAGAACTTAGGCACTGATCGCATTAAGGCCAAAATTCATAATCAGATAATAAAAAAATTCTAATATACAATTGCGCTTCAGGGATGAGGCACACCTCATGAAATGTAATATCTTGGAGGGATATTGTTCCCAAAGTTCCTCAAATGTATCTCAGAAAATTTAATCAACAATTGCATGTAACACTTTTACAATTATTTAACAAATAAATCATAAAATGTCCAATGAACAACCTTAGAAATGTTCTTGCATTATAAACTAGCAATACAATAACATCATAACACCAAAATCTAATCTTAAATATAGTAATGTAGTCAGAATGGAAAATACTAAGAAAGAACCTGTATGCGCAGTGTGAACTCCGTCTCAAATCCACCACAAAGCTAAACTGAGTTTGCATCTGATTCACCAAAAAGAGCCTAAAGGAGGCTGAAGGTCTCCGTCCTTAGGATCCTGAATAGAAGTTGAAGCTTCCTCAATTTCTCCAAGAGAAATCTCAAAACCGAATCAATATCCAAGCATCCCAAAATGAACTCCCCCTTCTTTTAGTGCTCAATTCTGTGACTCTTCAGTTCCCCTTTATTGTCTCCTTGTCTTCTTGCCTTTTTGTTTCTTATTAACCCTCTTTATAATGTTAAATTGACTTTTAATAATTCTACATTAAATCCCCATGAAGTCAATTTCAATATATTATTGAGTTGGCCTATTAATTCTCCAATGCCCTAGAAACGGGTACATTAGAATCCTCCCTCCTTGAGATTGTTTGTCCTCAAGCAATCAATACGGGGATCCTGTATTAAACTGCAAGCTGCTTTATAGCTTATACAGGTACCTCTGAAATCAAGACATGCCATGTTGTGGAACAAACAATAGGGATGCAACTCGTCTATTAGTAAGATTCTTGGATCCCATGTCAACTTGTGAAACATAGTTGCACCTATCTGCTGCATTACTTTGATCATAACTGCACCAACCCTCAAACTATGTAGTAACCTGTCGTAATCCAGAAAGTGCAAAGCATTTTTTTGGTCAAATCCTAGATCCCAAACTAACCCATCAAAACAATCCTGGGAGTAGAAATAGTGGTCCATCCATCCACTATCCTCCAGTATCATCCAATTGCACGAGTATATCACTCTACCAATGCTAGAAATACCCCCACTATGCATGAAGATCAGCCCATTAAGCCACCAAATGTCACTCCTATAGGATATATAGACATTAAGAATGATGTTGTAGGCTTCATCATTCTCATGTATAGGATATAATTCCAATCCATGTGCAAAATCTAACCCAGAGTCACTCTTCCACAAATACCCACAGAACTTAATGTCTCCCATAGTCTTGGCCAAATCGGAAATTATAATGGTAGACCAAACAGGGAAACAACAAATAACTGTTGTAAGCATAATTATAAAATCACCAATCAATAAATTAACAGCTGCAATATCATAGATTTCCAGAGGCAAATCTTTAGATGGACTATAGAAGTCTTCATTACGCATTCAAACAACTCTATTTCTGATTCATCACAAGTGTTATCAATCAAATATACATCTCCATCAATGAAATGATCACCATTACACGAAGTTCCAAAATTAGTATCACTCCCTTCATCTTTTTCCTCAGGACATTGTGGTCGTCTATAACTGCTGATATAAAAAGCAGAATTCTCGTAGTTGATTTCTTGCTGGTCCTTAATGCCTTTTTGCTTATAGTGTTTTATACAGATAAAGTGAAGTGTACATACTACATTCACCTTCGTTCTCACCAAGGGTATGAGTCCCTTCTACAATTTGTATGATATCCTTGGTCTTAGGATCTTAACCATTATCCTTGTGAGTGGCTGTCATAGAAATCAGATTTTGAACCTGGTGTAATGAGTAGTGTGTCATATCAATTGTAGGCAAAGCTCATCTACCTCCTTGTTTTCTTCTGCATGTTTTATGACTATATCTCTCTCTTTGAGCAACTTCAAATAATTTGATCTCATCCTTTCAATTGTTTTTTTAAGAGTGTGAAGGTATGGGCTATTGATTCCAGTCACTATCCTTTTATTCTATTCCTCAATTTGAACTTTGCACAAGGTTTCTTCAATGTTTTTACGAGTATTTTCAAAATGTACTAAGGCTGCAATGACTATATCATCCAAGACTTTGAGCTTATCCTCCAAATTCTCCATCTAAACAAAACATTTCCAAATGATCTTTCAAATTAACACCAATATTGTCATTCTCATGGGCTAGCTTATTTTGACAATTTTGAACAGTCCTTTGGTTGGAAGGAGTTTCATCATTTGCTGCACTATTTTCAGTTTCATTTAATGCATTTTCCTCCACCTCAAAATGAATAACCACATCTTCTATTATGTCATCATTCTTAAATGATTCATAATCATAGAAAGATTTATTTCCTTTATTAGGAACATCAAGATGCTTGTTAATAACAACATCCAAGTCACCCACTAAGAGGATTGAGTATCCCTTACGATTATCCATAGCTTATTCCAACTCTTTGCAACCTTGGGTATCATTTATGTTGAAGCTGAATCGTAAGACTCTTAACTTCCTCATTGCTGATCTGAACTTTTTGGGCTGATTCCTCTTCCTTGTTATCCTCACAAATGTGGTCAAATGACCTTGTATGCTTGCAAGTGAAACATATCTGGTCTATCCTGATTTGGTTCTTGCTCATTTTTGGAGATCTGAAAACCTATATGCTCATAGATATCAGCTCACTATCCGTCATATGATCTTGGAACTTCTCCAATGTTATGCTCAATTAATTACTTTGCAAGCTCATAAGCCATAACTGAGATTCTATGCTCATAGATATCAGCTCACTATCCGTCATATGATCTTGGAACTTCTCCAATGTTATGCTCAATTAATTACTTCGCAAGCTCATAAGCCATAATTGAGATTCCCTTCTCCAAAACAACAAATCTGATTTTAACTGTTTGCATACATCATTCTTCTCCCTCAAGATTAAAGATATGACTTATTTTATGCAAGCTCTCACATGTTCCTGACGATGCTTCTTAAATTCTCTTAAGAAATATTGAAACAATTGTAGATTTTTTCTACAACCAAGATCCAACATGTGAGTAAAAATTCTGTGTTTTACCATAAGATCTTAAATCTTCACCTTCTATCTAAAGGTAGGATGCTTGACATCATGTTGTCCCTCTAGGTTGTCCACAATCAATTTCCTGACATTCTTCAAGATGCTATATTTATAAAGTGTAGTAGGAGCTGTTTTTTTTTTAATAATCTCACAAGGCAAGAGGTGACCCATTAGGCTTACATCCTTTTTTGGATGCTCCAGTCACCCATATTGCACTAAGGCAAGCATGGAAGGCTGTAAGGCCCAATTTAACAACCTCCAATTAGGCTGATCATGATCTTGCTTCAAGCCTTTGATCTTGATATCGACCTCTGCTGGATTTAGCTTCCTTGACTCATTTTTATGTACCTCTGACTTCTAGGTTATAGGTAATCCCGAATAGATATGTCTTCACAGATTTTGTTCAATTGGTACTTGAGGGATGCTTTTGGATCCAGGCGAGATTCTGGCTATGCCTTTATGGAGTGATCTAAGTGGGATTCATGGATTATTGATGTGGTTCTTGTATGGATTGATTGGTTTGACTCTATTGACTAGTGATTACTTGCTTATTCTTCTAGCTAGAACCTTCGTTTTGCTTATACCTCCTGTTAGAGATCAATGGGGGCGTGGTATAAGTATAAAGCTCCGATCAGGAAATGCTACAGTAGCTTACAACTCCACACTATATCTTAGGCAAGGTTCGAGGATCGAGACTATTTCTAAGTTGAGGATTGAGACAATATAACAGATTGAGCAGGAGTCACTGCATTACCCAGAAATTGTTTTATATATTGAGTTTTACCCCAATCAAGAATTTTTGGAAGCCAACCACGTGCAGTCCTGAGAGATGAGTTGTATTGCTTAATGGATCAGTTGATTTTCTATTTCATGGTTAATGGGTGGAGAGATTTTGTGTTTAATTGGGTCGCTATAGATGAAGAAGGGTGTGAATTTTTCTCTTCCTAAAAGATGTTAATCAAACACAAATGTTCTTTTCCTCAAGAACTATAATAAAGATATGGGAATTAATCAGTTGAATGAAACAATAGTTTTGCTTCTCGTTAGTCAAATGAGTGAACATCCATATCATATACTGGCAGAAATATATTTCGAAAACAGTGACAATTATTTTTATTAAATCACTATATTATATATATATGCCAAAGAGGACCATTGAGGATATCATCGATGGGGCTGGAGTATTATATAATAAATCTTGTTATTTCTGAGGCATGGATTGGCCAAGATTTACCATTTATAGTTTGCATTGGAGTTTCATTTGGGAATATGTTTTTATTATACATGATTGCATTATTTTCTACGCGTAGCTGATCAAAATAGAATCTCGGACACTGTTATGCCTGCAATGATAGACTCTGGATTGAATAGTGAAAGTTGAATGCTTGGTCTTTTCCATAAAAAATGGACTAGGAGGCATTTTTTCCATGAGTTCATTCTGTGCCTTGTATGGAACAAACTAAGAAATTACAATGACTGGCTTTATCCATATTCTGAGAAGGCTGTAGTTTCCTGAGAGTGCAGATGGTTCATAATTATATTGTCATCCAACATTCCTATCTACGGATGAGGGTCGAGCTGCATAGAGTAACAACATCTAATGGTCAAATAGACTGGAGGTCATTTTCCTGTATGCAGTATTTAGATTGACCATGCGGTGATTGTGTTTCATGACGAACATGATCAAATATAAAGACTTGGAAAAATAAATAAGTTTGGAAAGTTACCATGTGCGACAGTCAAAAGGTACAAGTAACCTGGAAATTGTGTATGCTTTGAGTCCGCCCAAGAGGTATAGCAATACATGACAAACAACTGATCAGGTTCTCGGTATATATACAGGGGATACCAACTAGAGGCTATGCCGAGAATCACGATGAGTAATCGCACAAGGAGGCACCATTAAAAATCAATCCACACCGATAATTCAAACCATAAAGAGCCATCAAATATGGAAATATTAGAGTTTCCCAAATAAGGATATTTGATTCACTATTGCCAATTATTACCCAATATTATGTGATATTGTTAAATGTTCTTCTGCAGGTTTGTGATGTGCGATGGAGTATCACCGGTATGAGTAATAGAGAGTTAAATCTTTGACCTGCTTGGAATCTATGTTATGGGATTGCACATCTTCTATGGCTAATTGATTGGTATGTAGAGACGTTAGGACTATTATCACATAGATGATTCACCGTTTGAGTAACCCATTTCATATGCTTAGTCATACAATTATATTATCAATAGGAAGTTATTATAAAAATTATATAATTCACTTACTCATTTACAATAGTAAGTAGTCAAAATTAGGTGCGGTGAAGGGATATTTCAATACCTCACGCACCTATTGGTGGTTTATTAATATGTGATTCGAATGCAGGGATTTTTTTAGTGGCTATTATTCACCAATTGGCTAATATGTCCCGATTGGGCTATAGAAATTGGCTAAAAAAAACACTGTATACTAGTTGACCGGTTCGCCCAGATTTTATAAAATACTCATATAGTGGTCGGAACGTTTGCCACTATTATTACGTAATTTCAGTTTGGTGGTCGGGTTCTTCGCCCATATTTCTCTTTAATGTTTACTCTTATTCGCCACGGAATTAATTGAGTGTCTCTTTCGATGATCATCATTCGCCAAATTCCCATTTTCCTATGTGAATTTTTTTTTATAGTGATACTGTACTCCACAGATAGCTTACCTTGATACGTGTCAACATTCCGGTGACTACCTCGACAATTCTTCTTCCTTCAAGAAATGTTGGCCGAAATTAAACCTCAACCATTGATCTTGGATCATTAGATGGTCTGAGTTCTCAAATAATACATTTAACATAATTACATTTCAAAACATAATTCGCCATCAATATTAATAATTTTATTAAAAACAAAAATTATAATCGCCATTATTTTATAAAAATTGTCTAAACTATTAAAAAATTCGCCACCAAATATCCATCGATTGACGCATAATTCGCCAACACTAATAATTTTTTTCACCCAAATGACATGTGATTCGCCACAATTTTATAAATTTTGGGAGGGTGGGGGGGGGGGCGGGGTCCTTAAAGTTATCCCTGTTCGAATGAAAGGATACCATTCATATTCATATACATTTTTCCTACAAATTTTTACATATCCAAGATATATGCACTTTAATATATTATATCCTTTCATTGGTAAAGAAATGGATTTTTGAACTAAGCTCGTGAATTCTGAGTCATTGAATACATATTTTTATATGCGATTATCAAATTGAACTGCAATGGATTGAGCATCATCAATGAGTATCTTCATTGTATTTCAATTTTTTGCTTAACCAGTAAGAAGTATTTATTTTATTTCATTTGCTTAAAGCTTTAGAGTTGGAAATATTATAGAGTTTCATCTTTTATAATTATTTTTAAATTTTATAAATAATTTTTCTTATAGATAAGTGGATGAGATCAACTATAGTATTTTAGAATCAATCATCATAGATATAGTGAATTGTTTAATTGTTCCTATATGTTTGGTTTATCTCCCAACTATAGGAGTTAAAATACATTCTAGACTATTTTAAAATTGCGTCCATATATTTGATCCATCACATCTTGATTACTCAATTATTTATAGTTGATGTGCGTAGAATTTTATAAATTTGTACATTTTAAACTGATAATATTGACTCTATCGCCCTTTTAGGTTTGACACAGGTCTTGTTGTTATTCATGATTCGCAATTCATACGCTAGCAATTATTTCATATCTTTCCTTTGAAGAATTAATATATTCATTTGTTGCAATAATCTATAATAATTATTCTTTATTTAAAACACTCTCATATTTATACAATCATTTACTTTTGTTATTTCCTAATCTAAAGTTTAAAGTTTTGTATAATTCTTACCATTTGGGAAACTTCCATTGCATTCATATTTTAAATCGATTTGTTATAATTATCTTGGACTTAAGTGATTTGTTCAGGATAGGTATACCCACTTTGGTCTTGCAGAGCCAGAAGTGTAGAAGACTCAAATCTAATTGATCGGTATTGTCAAGTTTGCCTTAACTAGTTGGATATGCCAACATTGAGTTGGCAAGACTCGTAGGATTCTAATCTGCAATTTTGGGGACAATAGATTGGCGACTCTGCTGGGGAGAGTTGCTCGGAACAAAGTTGTGAAGTTACTTAGAGTTTTGGATTTCGCAGACCAGAATCAGAAACTAGTTTTATCAGCTTGTTTGGAAGGCTACTTTGGTTGAAGAAAGAACCTAGGAGACCAATACAAATCTATACATTCCTCAAAAGAGATGGCGACTCTATTTAAAAGGATATTAGTTGGTAGCTCTACTGAGGGAGAAGACTCAGAAGGAAATGATTTGATAATGTACTATGGAGAATATATTATGAAGAGGAAGGGAATCCATGTTACACCATGGAGGGAGCATAGGTACACCCATTAGATGAATTTTTCAATATAGAAAGATATGAAGGTGAATCCGCAGTACAATTCTTCATTAGAATACAAGAACTAGGTCTCTTATATGATCATCAATTCCATATCTTTCTCAAACTTATGGATAATGAAATGACAATAGAAGAGAATGAGCTAACACACGAATTAAGTGATGTTTCAAATTCAAATATAGCAGAAATTTTGGATCCCATTGAAGAAGAAGTTGATCATAATAAGACCAGTAATGAATTAAATTGTAGGGAATGTGAAAATATGGAAGAGGATTCTCTTAGTATGGATGAGATTTCAGTCAAAATTTTCTCCCAATACACAATGAAAAGCAAAATAATGAGAGAATAAACGTGTCCTATGAAGCATTCAATGAACAAGAAAATTCATTCATCTTGTCAAACCCATATTAGTTTAATGAGCAGGATACCAATGAACTAGAAGGAGTGTACAGTTCTCAAGAGGATGACATATTTGTTAAAGATGTGCATTGTCATCTAATTATAGAAAGAGATCTATTTGGATACAATTTCAAAGAATTTTCAGATCCCATACATGACGAACTAGCAGAAGGGAATGAAGAATATAGCTCTTTTACACTTTGGAATCTTGAGGAAAATGTGAACATTTAGGAAGAGTAAGAAAATGCATTCAAGAATGATTTTAAAATCATTTCAAGCCTCTCATGTGGTGAAGTGATAGTGAATCTTGACAGAATATCTTGTGAAGTTGACATAGAGCAAAGTACAAAATATGAACATGAAGAAGTTATAGATGAAAGTTCTCATGAAAATATGCCCGAGGTCTCTATTTTCTTGAATTCATTGTTTGAAGCAGATTTTCTATGCAATTAAGTCCATTAGTGCCATAGTGAAGATAGCATTTCTAGTTTTGGACTTGATGAAATGCATGTAGTAGGTGAAACATTTTTCATTTCATCCTATGAACCGGATGTACATCAAACATGTGAAGATGATATGAAATTAGCATCTGTTTCAGCAAGAAGAGGCTGAAAGTTTCTTTACTCAGGTTCCTGAATAGAAGCTGAGGCTTCCTTAATTTTTCCAAGAGACATCTCAAAACTAAATCAATATCCAAGCATACGAAAATGGACTCCTTTTAATGCTCAAAGTTGTGACTCTTTAGCGTCCATTTGTAGTCTCTTGTCTTCTTACCATTTTGTCTCTTATTAACCCTCTTTATCATATTAAATTGACGTTAAATAATTCTGCATTAAGTGCCCATAAGTCAATTTAATATTTTATTGGGTCAGCCTATTAATTCTCTAATGTCCCAGAAAATGGGGCATTAAACTAAAGGTGGATCGCTTTACAAATTTGGAAGATGAAAAAACAGCTACCAAGCACACATTTTTATTTGTGATGTACACCTCACAAAGGATCAACTATTAAGTTTTAGATGACAATCTCAAGTGAGCATTTTGTTAGGGGTGTGCACTTGGAAGTAAGGATTTAACTTTTTGAAAAATGGACGACAATCTAAGATCGTGCAACTAAGTATGAGGGGTAAACATCTAAATTGATGATATCATATTTGAATCTCGTGTGTAGAAACATGTGCTCTGTACAAGGGCTAATCTTATCAAAGGGACTGTAATGTCCCGCTTTTTAAAATAGTTTTTAGTAATAAGTAATAATATACAACTATATATTATGTTAATAATATATAGTAAACGATTATGTGAATAATAAGTAACCAAATAATAATGTTATTAATAGATAATGTATATTATTAAGTGAATATATGTTATATATATTACTTAATAATATAAATCAAATAATGACTATAATATATTTATTAATTTTATGTATATAGTCATCTGTATTCAATGAAAGAATATGCATCAATAAAAAATATATAAATGAATCTAATAATATATCATTATTAATAATGTGAACAATTACATGTGACATAGTATTGACTAAATAGTTGATTAGAAAGACCAAACAACAGTCAATGACCATCTTTAGCAGCGAGCAATGAGAAATGGGTCGGGGTGACGAGTCATGCCTGTTGGGAAGTTGGAGTACATAATTAGGAGAAATCATAAAACAAAATACATTTGAATACATAGCATTCAGTTACTTTCATTGGATATTGCACAGTTCAAAGAAGACAATCACATCGAATGTGAGACTACAAAAGAGAGAATTTGCATACAAATAGAACAGTCAACCTACGTATGTTGCAGCCAATTAATATGACAAATGGTGTTCTTACTCTTTAAGAACTATCTTTATTCAAACGGGCACCTCCCTTTTATAGAGATGTGATATATAAAAGGAATAAGACAATAAGACTATAGCTTATATTAAACATATCGGGGTTGTTCATTTTAGTTATAATAGGAAAATGAGAAATCATAAAGACCTATATATATATATGTAAATGTACATATTAATAATGAGAAAGGATTAAGAGTATATTTATGGTACTTTTAATAAGGAAGGGATAATAAAAAACCAAGCTACCAACTAGCTTCCCCCAAGCAGTTGAGAAAAAGGTCCAAAAGCAAACAATAGGCTCTAGAGAAAGAGGGTGCCTTGAGCCGTCTCTAAAGAACTTTGGAAGAAAAAGAGGAAGAAGAAGAAGAGGGTTGCTGCTGGTTGAAAGTCTTACGAGGTCTTACAGATGTGGAAAGGCTAGAAGGGGGGTCAAGCTGCCGCTAGTCGCCATGTTCAGAAGAAACCACTGTGGAAAATGAGGTGATGAGTAGCTTTGACTGCTGTCTAGGAATGGTCTATAAACCTTAAGGCTTCCTAAAGGTAAAGCACGAGGCACTGGTAATCAATATCATCTAAAGAAAGTGGGAAGAGATTGCGCCTCTCTGAATAAGCAATAGAATCTCCCTCTAATCTCGTAGTAGATGGGACAGTGGAAAACAAAATGGGACTTCATTTCAATCACCTCTAAATCTCAAAGCTAGCAAACCCTATCCTCCCTAGCTAACTGTTGATTGGTTTAAATGCATAACTGAAGTGAACTAACCCTAAAAGAGCTAAGAGATATGCAAAGTGCTTGCAACTAGCCAAGAGGTACAAGGGACGAACAAAAACGCCATCCTATAATTCAAGACAATGCTTTGTGTAGAAAGCCATCTTTGGGCGAAGCCTCCTTGTAGGGCTCACCTAGGTTGTAGGATATACTGCCTAGAAATGTGCATCTTGACATGAGTGTTCAACTTTGCCAAGATGACAAAAGATGAGCTAGTGCATCCAACGAGTACTGGAAATGGGGAAGGCGATCAATGTTGATTTGAACTGAGCTCAAGTGGCCCAACACTTGAGCATACTAGCATCGAATTTGACATGTGGAATTAGAGCAAGTAATAACCTTTGAGGACTAGTAGGCCAAATAGAAGTATATGAGACATTCCTCCGAAGAATCGGCAAAGCATGTGAGGCGATGTAAAAACTAAGCAAGGTCAAAGACTATACCAAGCTTGAAAGTGTGGGTCTTGAACTCAACAAGGACAATACTATGAGGTGTAGATTGTCTACATCTAATAATGTGTTGAAGGACGAGAGTTTGGACCCACTCTGCTAAGGCTTAGTTAGATTCCGACAAAGATGCCTCTCAACCACTCAAAGTATCCATAAAGATTAGATTGGATGCGATGTGCCATAAGTGATGACGAAAACATTTTTGCTAAACAAGGGCGAGGGAGCCATACCCTTTCTTGAGAAAAGGTTGCATAGCAGGTCTCATAGAGAATTGAGGGCCAAAGAACTTGACCCCCAAGAATGTGTACAAAAAAAAGATCTCCACCTACATGCCTTGGAAAAATAAGAGGAGGTGAGAGGTCTTGAGATAATTGAAGATCATCACCTTAGTCTTCCCTAGGTGAACTGTCAACTGTTGAGAGTTGCAAAAGGGAACAAGGCCATCCTAAAGTCTATCTAAATCCTTAGGGGAAGATGTCATCATGACCACATCATTTGCAAAAAGGAGACCAAGACCTAGTGTAAGAGACACCCTCTTGGAAGTGAGTACTGTTGAAGAAATGTTTCTAGCTCATCGATGTAAAGCCCAAACAAGCTAGGAGATAATGGGTAACTTTACAATACCCCAACGGTGGTCTAGATGAGATCTAACATCCCATGAGGGATCATAATGCACCCACAAGCTGTTTCATAGTCTCTCATGATGATAGTCAAGAATCTTAGAGCGACCAATGTCACGAAGTCTCTAGAAAAGTGCTCTCCTAGGAACAAAATCAAAAGCTTTGTGGAAACCAACAAAACAATAGTACGCCTTAAAGGAGTAATGATGAGCCTCCTCAATCACAACCTTGAGGGCCAAAATGTGGTCCATGGTCTTATAATCATATCGAAAGCCTACCTATCCTCTAGCCTAAATATGTCGTCGATCTCACTCTTAGAAAAGGATATTATGCAAGATAGGCATAAAGCTTTAGAAAGATGTGTCCAACCATAATAATCTTGAAGTTTTTGGGGTTTGAAGCGGGTCTTGCCTTATGGATTAGGTGAATGATATGCCCTGACCAAGAAGAGGATAATCTTGTGCAAACAACTCTGTTGAAGACCAAGAAGAGGACCTCTTCTTACTTAACTTCTCTTGTTCATGTTTGTGTAATTGGACATAAAAAAAAAAATGTTTTGCCTCAACAGTTTGTTTAATGAACTTGTTATAATGTCCAGGTATGCCAACAATATGGTATTTGAATCTATAGATACCACCAAAATTTGTATCTTTACAAAACAAAACATTTTGTTTGAGTTTTTTGTCTTCTAAGAAATTCCTCGATGTATTTCCAAGCCGGATCCTTTGGAGGCATTTTGAAAATTGAAAGTTAAGGCTGCTGCAATAAGAAAATTCAATTTGTTTTTACAAAGTTATAAAGTTTAAACCAATAAAAAAATCAGGAAACCGTACGTTTTTTAAAGAAAATTGTAAATACATATTTGCAAATTTGTTCTAAAAACTTTGTAGGATTTGCAACTTTACACTTTGCAATTTAATAAAATAGATTCAAGATTTACAACTTTTAAAAAAAAAAGTTTTACAAACAATGAAGAATACATTAACATACAATATAAAAATCAACACAAATCTACAAAGTTTAACACTTACCTCTTGTAAATGAGTTGAGGAGTGTTGCTATTGATTCCTTAATGCTCCCAATGCAAACTTAGGGCCTTCCCAATTTGATTTTGTGATGTCATTGATGATCTTCTTACTTGCTGGTTGCAAACCTATGGTTTCTCTTTTTTCTTCCTCTCTCTAACACTTTCCTCTTTTCTTCTGATTCCAAGCACTTAGAAGGCCTTTTAGGGTTATAACAAAAATAAATGTAAAAAGATAAATTAAAAGAAGTTGAGTTCTTTTTTGTTTTAAACTCCCGAACCTTCCTAGCCGCGTGGCTGATTTCTGGAGATGAGTTATGGCGATTTTGGGCAATTTTTGATTAATCGCCGAGTAAGTCGTTTTTTGGGCAAAAATTGACAAGTTAGTGAGCCAAGTTAGCATAACTCACCTACCTTGTTTTGGATTGCCAAATCACCAAGATCGCTTGAATTGCGGTGATTCTCGGATCTCTAGTTTGAATTGATCTGTTGTGCAAAGACATGTCTCCAGAAGATGTTACCATTGAAAGATATATAATGGACACCATATCTATTCCTTCAAACTCATCGATGATTTGGTATTCTCTTTACATCCTTATTGGATTGTTTAAGTGAGCAATCACTATTGGCAGAAACATTTCGTATATTTAAAGAGAACACCATTGTTGCAAGTTTATATAGACAGATGAGAAGTAGCTCTAAATCCCTATGAGTGAAACTATACATATTTGCATATTCATAAAGATATATCAGGAGCTGAAAATAACCCCATTGCTTAAGCGATAGGACTGTATTATAGCATACTTCTCATTGTCGTATCAGGGATGACTGCGAATCACATTGGTTGCATAATCCAGATTGCCTAATCATACTATTTAGTAGAAGTGCAAATTGGATATTTTGATCAAAGATTATCTTTGCATACACCAAATTGCTATATCAAAGATGACAGTTATATTTGTTCTCATAATGATATAACATCATAATATAAATGATATTAGTTGTATAACAGATTGAAATATCCCTTGAATAAAATCTCGAATATGAGGCAAGGAATAAAATATTAATTCTTTAATATTAGTTCAAAACTTATAAAATATTATTAAATAACTAATAATAATAATAATATAATGTTAATTATTTAGATAATAGTGTAAATATTATAAACTATTATTTAAAATTTAAATAATTAAACTTTGATCAAGTAGTGGGAAGTTTATTTGCAGGAAATGAAGTTCATTCATGGGAATTGCTTTCTTGCTAAGTTGCACGGGTACCTCCCCCCCCCCCCCCCCCCTCCGAACCACGAACTGGTTCAAACCGGTTCAAAATTCGGGTCTGGTTCGAACTTGGTTCGACCTGGGTTTGTTTTTACTGGCCTAGTTTGATTTGGTTCGAACCAGGGTTTGAACCTGGAAGAACCACATATAAAATTTTGAACCAAGGTCGAACTCGCAGCTACAGACGTCAACTTGACTGATTTATTTGCAATTTTGGATTATTTTATGGCGTCCATGTAACCTAAGAAGGTGTTATTAATTGGTTTTGTGCCCTCTCATTGTCATCTGATGTTTCTAAAATATAAATATATATCAGCCAAGGAACAAGAGAATTGTTTGACATTGTATGATCTATTGCTGGGGCATCAAGTTTCATATGTAGCATTAATGATTAATGATCGCCATAATAAGAAATGAACCAACAAAGTAGAGCTAATAAAGTTTGAATCGTGTGAGAGTGATTTGTAACACTCTCACAAGTAAAATCAGACAGCAAACTTAAACAAGTAAATGCAATAGAACAAAACCTCACTTTTCACCTAGACTACTAATAGTTTCCAAATACAGGAAATAGAATGTTAATCTTGTTGATGGTAAGTTTGTAACGAACTACTTTAGTGGAGATCTGAAATGATAGATGCAAAATCAGTACTCCATAATCTCCAATGTTTATAATGTTATTATCATAATGTAAACCAATTTCTTTATCTTTTTCACTAATGGCTCTCAGAATGTTTAGTGTTCAGAACAATATGTCCTACTTTTTGTCAACTACTGACATGCCTCTGCCGAGACAAGTCCATTATCACAAGTTGTTTCTGATTTCTGATAATTCCACCATCTTGATTTTAGTACAAATAATTTATATTCAATCATAAACTCTTTGTCAACGCATCTCAAATTTTTCAATTCAAGCACCTAATAAACTGAAATTACATCTTTAATACAACATCAATAATCCCTTTGAAAGGAGTGTAACCCTTTATCTATTTTGAGGTTATTTTGCCTTGAAGGAGAGCACATATGTTATTGTTTATGCTGTTTCAAAGTTTTTGTTGTTCAAATGTGTTTATGCTACTATGCTACATTCTAATTCTAACTCATGCTTCGTAAAGATATTTATATATATATATATATAATTTTTACATATTTTTGTACTAACGAACCCAAACCCCTTTCCAAAATTTTGTCGAACCAACGAACTAGTTCTCGAACCGCGAACTTGGAACCGAACCTGAACCAGCAACTTAGCTTTCCTGTATAGAAGCATTCTTGGAAATTCAATGACAGTGTGGAATTTTATGAAATCTATATATCTTCTTGAAGAATAAATCCTTTTGCACATGGAAAAGCTGGTCTAGTGGGTGGAAAATAGATATAGTAAGATGAGATTAGAGGCTTGTGCAATGACAGATCGAAATTCATAATGCAGTCTTAAGGTATTACACCAACAGTATTGAGCACGTTGCCAACCATAAAACTCACGAGATGATATAGTTTGTAACTTTTTCATTTCTTCATCCAATTGTGTTTTGTGTGCTAGAGACTTCCATATCAGATCATGCTTGGCTGACGAGAAATATAAAGTAAGTGTATCGTGTGGATAGTCAATTGTTTGAAGAAGCTAATTCTCATGAAATATAAAACATCAGTTAGGGTGGCACTACGGAGATTTTTACAAGGTTGACTGCCTGAAATGCTCACTGCGACATGAAGGGGTAATGTCGATAAGCTTCACTTTTGGAGTGGTTGCGTCCCATAGATACAATAAGGTTGATTGCAGATAGAATAAGGCTCACTACCAATAGGATAAGGCTCACTGCCAGCAGGCTTATAACCAATACATGATAGATGAAGTAGGAATCACTATAAAATATAGTAGCTGAGCTTTTGCAATTCCAGTCTACTACTATCTGCACATCCTGGAATCAGCTAATCGAGTAAATTCGCATTTGCATCTCATATAGCTCTCATATAAGTTACAAGATCACATGAATTGTATACACGAACTTGAATTCATGAACTTGCATACATCCCACTTGAAATGATACTTTATAGTAGATGCACAACACAGTTCTGTCAGCTAAAACAGATTTGAGATAGGACACACGAGCAATACAATGATCCTCATGCACTTCAACACTCCACAATGACCTCTGGTGCCAATGTTATGATGCACATGCTAGTAAAAGAGCTGTTGGGAGCCAAGTCGAAACCACACGCATCACAAAGGACTGACTCTAAAAATGATCCACGAAAAATGATGCATACGACCACAAGCCGCAGAATGGTAAGACAAGAAATGATAAACCAACGGGAAAACACATCATCTGATTCACAGGATATTGGTGAACGATAATCAATATGCAACCAACTAGTACGCCAAGCTGCCGGTACACATCCACCAACACACCAGAGGCTGAGGGAAAGATATTGACATTAATGCAACCATCAATCTCACATTCTAACAGCCACTTTTTAGACTTATTCGATCTTTTTCAGAACATAAGCTCCCTTTTTGGGTGATGCATTTATTTTAAAGACTGGGTTAGAGTTTTTAAGTTATAAAAATGAAAAATGACTTGATAGATTTCGTGCTTGAGCGGGCTGGTGAACATAACCCCACTAGTTTAAAAAGTTGCACAGGCTTGTTAAGCTAGGCATAGTAGGTGATTTTGCAAGTTATGTCCAATGCTTGAGATTTTGAATTGTTGGTGTAGGCTTGTATGAGTGCAAAGTTTTGATATAGATAGAAGCATCAATAAAATTGATGTCCTATTTTCCTGTAGCAATTCACTATTGTATGGTATTATGTTCCAGCTGCTTTTTGTTCTTGGTCATTTGTGGTCATAAATTTAATCTCTCTCTCTCTCTCTCTGCGCTTCCCTCCATCCCTCCGTCCTTCACTCCCTCAGTCCACACATACATGACATGCTTGACATATGTGCTTTCACTTTTGATATGAATAGAATGCTATGGACATACTCAAATAGATACATTGTTAGCTTTTCTGTTGTAGTTATATGTGAGATGATAATTTTTCGTAGAAAGTTTTTGCATTTTCATTGATTATTTGTTTTTATAAACATAATATTTAATTGTATTTCATATGATAGTAAAGTTTTCTGTTCTTTTCGATAAAGAATGAATAATTACATGCTTTCTCTTGTTGTTTTTGCAGTTTTGGATCTCTTTAAATCAATTATTACAAAAGGAGTGCAAGCAGATTCAGTGTTCACCTTGGTCATCTATACAGTGCGATACATTCTTGTTAACTATGGATCTTGGAAGTACAAGTTTAAACATGAACCATGGGAGATATTGTCAAAGGTTTATTTCAGTCCCTGGTGTTCATTTCCATCATGTATAATTGTAATTGAAGGAAATTCGATATATCATTATTTGTAATAATGAACTGGAAACATATCTACTGTTCATAGAGTATAAATCTGTTTCCTTTTTTAGTTACATATTTACGTACTAGTAATATTTGTAGTGTAGTACATTTACTATTTTGTTACCAAAGCATCTTTTTATTTTTGCCATAGTTTTGCTATTTAGTTGATTCAAAGGTACATTCTATTCTCATTGTGTATAATCAAGCAAGAGGCTCGAACCACTTGGTCTCATATGGGGATAATCACACCTTGTTTTGAAATCCAACCCTGACAAATATGGTACATCAAAAGATCTACAACACTATCCACATCGAATTACAACATAAGTAAAGCATCACGGTTATTGAAAGTAAGTATTGCAATGTCTAAAATAGGTTTTAGTAATAAATAATAACCAAGTTATTGATTTGTGTGTGGATGCAGATGCAGGTAGAAGTGTACATATATATATATATATATATACAAAAAAATGCAAGAAATATACAGAGTTAAATCATTTTATAGTATGATACTTCATTGTTGATCAAGATAAATATTAAATGCCAATAAGTCCACTTACTGCATACAAGTGTAAGAAATCGTCTATTAAACTTTGAATTAATTACACCTATAACCTATTAAACCTATGATTTTTCTACTTTCTTAGCTCTCTCTATAACATCCTGGTGACGGATCGTAGAGTATGATCCGAAACGTTGATGCTAAAAAATCTTACACAATCTTACCCAGAAGCTCGAATACAGAAATTACACCTTCAAACCTTCATTTCTTTAGTTAATGCAAATTTTGAGGAATTGCTAGCTAAGTTCTTTTTCAAAGGCTTTTAATAGAATAAAACAATTATTATCAACTACTTTTTTGAATATCCAAACCTTAGATAGGTATGAGGTCAAAATGGGGTATGAGGTTATTAACTAAGTTGCTGGTTCAGGTTCGGTTCCAAGTTCGAAGTTCGAGAACTGGTTCACAAGTTTGACAAAATTTTGGAAAGGGGTTTGGGTTCGTTAGTACAAAAACATGTAAAAACTAGAATATATATATACATTTTTATGAAGCATGAGTTAAAATTAGAATGTAGCATAATAGCATAAACACATTTGAACAACAAAAACTTTAAAACACTATAAACAGTAACATATCATAGTGATCATACCATCATATAGTAACATAGTTCAATCAACTTCAACATCAAAGATTCAAAACATTTAAAACATCAAGTTCAAGTATCATTGTTTCACATTCATGGTTTAACTAATGGAATGAAAATCTATTAAAATTTAGAATTTTTAGTTCTAAGTTCTTCAATCTTCATCTTCTTCATATTCATCTTCTCCTTCTTCATCTTCTTCTTTATCTTCTTCTTCTCTACCTTCGGTATTACTTGCACTAAGGGCAATGGGATCAGCAACAGAATCAACAATGGTATTGACATCAAAGTCATCAAAATCATCAATTGTAAGCCCAACAATGGAAGCATCCAAGTCTGCAATCTCTGCATCTACATCCCACTTCTTTGTCTCCCCTTCTTTGTATTCTTGACTCTTGTGTGAAAGAAGGTGCAAGTTGTTATGCACAAATACCAGGTTCTGTGCTTTTTTTGATTGCAACCCATTGGGCTTCACCGAGTGGGTGAAAGAATAGGTGCTCCAATGCTTTCTGAAGTAGAAGAACTAACAACCTATAAAGACAACATAGGGTAAGCAATTAAAAAATAATTCATTCAATCTTATAAAAAATTTAAAATCACTCTCTAGTCATGATTCTTTTGAAGATAAAGTGAGCTAATTTTTTAAAAATAAAACTTACTTGTGATATAACTTTTATTGCAAGGGGCTGCAATGTTTCGAATTTTTGGCCATGGAGGTACCACCAACCATGAGCATCCTTCTTGAACTGATGACGAAGAGCATCATTATTTAGACCTCTAGCATTGACAAACTCTTTGAACTCATCCATGATTACATCTCTCATATCATCATCAGGAAATATTCGTCTAAATGCTGCTTGGTACCCGTCAGACACTTCCATATCTCTATATGGTGGCAACCTTCCTGGTAGATCACAATATTGTGAGCTTTACTATTTGGGGGTCAAGGCATAGGCAAGCAAATGTAATGGAGTAGTCATGTCGTTCCATCTTTCATTAATAATTTTTTGCACTTGTTTGAAAAAGGTCTTTTGCAGATCTTGCTCCTCCTCATTTATAACTTGCCTGATCTTCTCAATCATTGAGTCTATGCTATCATAGATCTCTCCAAGGCAAGGCCTATCCATGTCAGTCTACCTGAGCATACTCATAATGGGCTCGGTGATCTTAAGGAGATATTCCACACGTTCCCACTATGACTCAGCCAATAGCATATCCTTTATTTTGTTTGCCCTTTCAGTGTTCTTTTGCTTCCATACACCCCAATTGTGGCTGATTACCATACCTTGAAGTGCATCTTTAACTTGCACAAGTCGTCTTAAGATGATTATTTGCGATGCAAAACGGGTCTCAGCAACCTGTGACATAAATTAGAGCAAAAAACAACAACTATTAGATACATATTTTACAAAACTAAGAAAAGTATACACATTGGCAATTGCACAAGTAAAATATGAAAAATCAGAAATTGTCAAATATTAAAAATGAAATAACTAACTTGAGTTCAAGTTTATTTACCTTCAATAGCTCCAATTTTGAGTAGTTCCTGAAAAGAGATTGAGTCATGTGGTGATTTGTGACAAACATTTGTATGTCCTCATCCTCTTCAAACATTGTTTTGATCCACTGAATTTGGTTCCCATTCTGTTGTAGCATAAGATTGAGTGAATGGACTGGACAAGGTGTCCAAAAGATATGTTGATATTGTGATTCAACCAACAAACCTGCTGCTTTGCAATTCTTTGCGTTGTCCGTTGGGACTTGGACAATGTTTCTTGCACCCACTTGTTCAATGGCCTCAATTAGGATATCAGCAATAAATGACCCATCTTTTACGTTGCCCTCACAATCTACGGCTTTCAGAAACATTGCCCCTTTAGGGGACACCGCAAGGACATTTATCAAGGGATGGTTCCTAGAATCCTTCCAGCCATCTGAAACAGTTGTCACCCCTGTCTCAACCCTTGAGTCCCTTATGGGCTTCAATTGATTTTCAATCCGTTGGACCTCGTCATCCAACAAGGTGGTGCACACTTTCTCATAACCGGGGCCACAATACCCTTTTGGAGCTTCATTGACACCCCTCAACATGTCCTTTCAAAATGGAGAGTGAACAACATTAAAAGACAACCCATTTGCATACATGCATCTTCCCACCTTAATTTCAGCAATTTCCCGACCCTTATTTTGAAAAGTAGTTTTAGTGGCCCCTTTCTTTTGTGTACAACAGGGACAGATTTAGTGTCAGTGTTCGTTGCAGTACTGAAGAAGGGGTGGTCTTGTACTATAACATCTAAGGGAGGCTGCATTCCTTTTGCTCTTTTACTTTTATTGCTACTGAGTTCTGTTGTCCTGCATCCTCTCTCTTCTGCTGCTTCATGCTCTTTAATATATTTTAACATAGTTTGATTTGGTATAGGGGCACCTTTTTTGCTAGGGCATTTCTTGACTCCTCTTCCAATATAACTACATAAATGACCTACCACACGATAATAAGAACTATTTCTTTCTACACCACATCCTCAACATCTACAACGGAATGCACCACCTCTTGGAAGGGGTTTTATAATGTCTACATACTTCCATAGAGGAGAATCAGAGTTGGGTTCCATTCTTTGTTCGGTGTTGCTTATTGGTGAAGAGGTAGATGAAATTCCTTTCCCTATGGCAAGAAATTAGATGTTCATAATTTATGTGTAAGAAAATGAGAAATTTTGGAATAATAGAAAAGATTCAAGAACATATGAAGATTGAAAGAGAAATGAAAAAATGAAAAAACTAGAACAAAAACAATAGCAAATGGAATAAGATCTTACCTTTTCAGCCATTGCAAGTTTGCAAATGTGTATGAATGATGCACAAACACTTGGAAGAACACCAACAAATCAATCTTCAAACTCCTCCTTGCACAACTAGATGCTTGCTCAAAAACTTATGTGCTCTCCTTTAAGACAAAATAACGTATTTAGAAACATAAAATGACAATGAGAGGGCACAATACCAATTAATAACACCTTTTTAGGTTACATGGACGCCAAAAAATTATTAAAAATTGCAAATAAAACACTTAAAATGCCATCTGTAGCAGCCGGTTTGAATTGGGGTTGATTTTTTTGAGGTGGTTTGCCTGGGTTTGAACCAAGTCTGAGAAAAGAGGACCTTGATCGAACCGGACCCGAACTTCGAACCGCTTCGAACTTATCTTGGTCCGGGAGTGCGGGGGGGGGGGTAAGGTACCCATGCAACCTATGTTATTAATATAGATATGCATACACAACTAAGCTAATATTTCTAATGGAATTTCTAATCATGTTTGTGATTTGTGAGGGAGTGTCGAACACTTTCCTGTAAATTTTTCTCATTTCTTTGAAAAATTATATCAGAAATTATAACAAGTTGTATGTAATTATCTAGGTGAATATATTTTGGCACTTTCAAATTTTGCTACATATCTTTACAACTATGTGCTCCATGAAATCAATTCTGGTTCAGTTTTTTTATCAAATACCTTGCTATCTTTTCTACATCACCCTAATTTTTTTAATCTTCGGAGGAACCATACTGTCAAACAACTGATGTTGTTGAATAACACATACTAGTTACGGTTGTTTATACAAAGGGCAAGATGATCTTTCTCGAAATATCTTTCTACATTTCTTGAAGTTGAAAGTCCTGTAGTTTCAAAATAATACTTGGTAACTTGGGTCTGGTACTCTTAAATCATTATTGATTGAAGGTCCATTTAACACTAAATTATACTTTTAGCCTATTTTATCTCACACGGAGCATTACAGCTCCCCAAGTGCATCCACAGGGAGCTGTAATGCACCCTGTGAGCTTCGCCGCACATCAGACTCTGCGTCCGCATCCACACCCAGGCAGTCAGCAAGAGCATCAGGTAACTAAGAAATATAATAATATACTTAAAATATACAAGATAATAATTTTTTTAAATAAAAGGTAAAGAATATAATTAAAATATACAACATAATTAAAATCTAGCTTCATTCAATGAATGACCGAAAGGTATGAGGTAAAAGTTGTGACCCGCTTTCCTTCAAGGATATAAAAGGGATGATAAATCAATTGGGAAGGCATTAAGTAAAAGAGGATTGATCAGACAAGAGAGTTCTGAAATTTAATTGCTTTGAGAAAAATAAAGCACCCATTCATATTTAGCAGATAATAAAAAATCAGATTTGGAATTATGTTAGAAACACAACTTAAGTCAGGAAGGATGGATCTATATATAGAGATATATTCTTTGAAAAGATTATGAGTCTATGTTTCCCTTGAGGGTTATAAAGGAGGAACCACTCTTTGAGAGGAGGATGGAAGGAAGAAAGTATTGAGGATAAAAATTAAGTATGGTTTAATTGAAGAGTAAAGGGGTGCGAAAAAAATAAGAAGTGACTCCTTCAAAGGGCAGCAATGATGGAGGGTTGCGACCCTTTCAAATTGTTGTAATTATGATAGGTGGCGCCCTTACAAATGGCAGAACTGACGAAAGGTTGTGACTCTCTCAAAATGTGGTAATTTTGAAAGGTTGTGACTCTCCCAAAGGGCCGAAATGATCAAGCGTTGTGACACTCGTGAAGGGTGGCAATTGTGAATGGCTGTGACCATTGCAAGGGGCAGACATGATGAAAAGGTTCGACTTTCCATCACATTTGAAGATATTAAGAGAAGGTTTCAATTGAGGAGGACATCTAATGAAGATTAATATATTGTTCTCAAGGGCAGTAATGTAAAATGGTTGCTATGTTCTAATGAAACAAGGTGATCCTTTCATTGTTCCAAACATTCAAAGACCACTTATCTATTATCACTCACCAATACATCAAATCAACATTCACAAAATCTTCACTCATCACTCGATGAATTACACATTCATTCAATCATCATTCACTAATACATCAAATCATGAAATCATAAGAAATCATTCAAAATCATCTGTCAAACATCAATTGAGAATCAAGCAATTAAACCTAAAAGATATTCTTCAGCCAATTCAATCAGTCTATATTAATCGTTCAAAAATCATTGGACTATCAAGAAGAGCAATCAATCCATTCATGGAAGCATCGAACTTCACATCTCATTCAAATATCATTGAACTATCAAGAAGAGCAATCAATCCATTCATGGAAGCATTGAACTTCACATCTCATTTTAGAATTAATAATAAAGGAAGCATGAAATCATCCTTTCGTGACCAACAAGAAAGTTTCTTCAAAATTTTCGTAACAATCCTTGATTCTAAACATTACCATTTAATTGTTTGCAACAACTAATATTGAATTTTTAATGTACTGCAAATTATTTATGAATTGAAAACTTGGTAATTTAAATATTGGTTTCAGTAAACAAAGTACAGGGATTGATTGCAAACTTGACATGTACTGTCATTGATTTTTCTTGTGGCTGTGCTGAATATCAGACTATGGACGCCAGCTACAATTCCTTCTGTATGTGTCGTTCTCCTGCTGAATATAAAATCACTGCCCTCTAAGATATTTAGACAAACCAATAACTGCTGAAATGAACACTGGAAATCCTGTGTGAACAGATCAATAATTGTCATCAGATTGCAGATCACACTGTTTTCCACTGAATGGTTGAGTGGAGACTTATGAGAGCGCAGGGCAGTGTCCAAACTCTATAGTTTTCCACAGGCTTCGTCCTGTAAATACTGAGATGTTAGTTGCAAAGAAGCTACTGTAAAATGTCAAGATGCATAATAATCCCCTTCCAATTGCCTGCCATCGACCCCCTTCAAAAAGGCTCCATCCGTAAAGCAGCGAATTCCTCCATAAATTCTGGCTTTTAAGCGACTTGTCTTAAACACTAAGATTACTATTTAATAGAAATCTTTCCATGAATAATTCACCAAATAAAAATATTTATAACTTAAAGTGGCCCCACACCTATGACTGAAAAATAGGAACTTATGGTTGTGGTTCATGGTGAATAATTAAAATAATTTGCTGCTACTTCGGCTTTTTGGCCTCTTATTTAATTAAATTATTAATAATTTTATATCCTTATTAAAACCTAGGCTCCATATCAGGGACATTACAACTCTTCCCACCCTGAGATTGCTTGCTGCAAGGAATCAACAAAATTAAATTTGATTAGGATCAAGTACACCATTTAATTACTGGAACCCAAGGAAAGATTGGTGTCTCTTCTTTGAATCTGCATCGCTCTAAACTAATGTAAACATGATAAGACCCAAGACTATGAAGCACACTGCTGTAATCCCAATTTAGAAGTGCCTCAAACCAAAACACACACCACAAAAATCTGTCGTACAGGGTGAAGAAGTAGTATCATCAAATGAATGCTGAACATCATAAACAAGTTGAAGATTGATTTTGGCTTGTTGGGCAATTAACTTGGCTTGCCTTTCCCTTTCTAGCCAATCATCATTCATCATTTGGGCACTGAGTTATATCTGCTGCTCCAAAATAACTATACCCAGTCCTTGGTGGTAAACCTTCAGTTTAGACAACCACCTTTTTCTTGTAAACTTCATGCTCAGTCTTTATATATCTCCTGTTTATATATTGAATGCCACTGAAGAAATGCATCACACATGTCAACACCAGGATCTGAAGCCTTTGCCTTGTCTTATCTATCCATCATGTCAATACTTATTATGTTGCTGCTGTAAACCTCTACATCATCTAACCAACTGAGAACTTTACTACAAATGAAGCCACAATTACTACCAATGACCAACATTGGTAGGAATTTATGAATGAGCCAATCTTCAGCTAGGAAAGTGTATTGAATACTTCTCCAAGAGCTGCAAACAGCTGATGTAACTTTATCTATATTTACATAAATCAGTATGCCTTTTGCTAATGTTACTAAGTGATTGTCTTGTTTAGCCTTGCAACCAATGAAGTCACTTACTTTCTGATCCTCGTAGCCCAATGTAATATCTAAAAATACTAAAACTACAAATAATAATTACATCACTGCCCTATCATATGAGAGAGGTGAAAATGTAATGTCCCCACTTTAGCAGTTGACCAAGTGTGTGTGCTTTAGCCTAGTTCTACATGGTCTCAAGGGGTAACGAAGGGTTTAAAGGGATCCTAGAGTACTTTGGGCAACTCATCTCCAGTTTGGGCCAAACCGGAGTTGATTTACTCAGTCTCAGCCATACTTACCATTTTTAGTAAGTTAGTAGGATATTGGGGATGCTAGTTTTGGTGATTGGATTTGATACTCCTCGGTGAGAGCTTTCCGATGAGTTATCACTCATGATGTTTGGAGTTCGATAACTAATATATTTTTATGCTTGAAGTATTATTAAAGTAACATTTAATTTAGTTGTAATTTTTACAAGTGTTACTTTAATATTAAAGTTTATGAGAATGTGTGGAAATCAAAAGGGGCGCCTAAAGAGAGACATGAGTGAATATTTTAATATGTTTAATATTGCACATCTTTTATCCGACATTGCTCATGAGAGTTGAATCGACCCTTGGAGAAAGAATAAAAGGGAGCGTTAGTGGCTTCATTCGATAGGTTGAATATGAGAAGAAAATTGATGTGTGAGTTGCAAACCTGTTCTTGGCATTAGAGGATGTCTATCCTCTATTGTGACATTGTAGATGTCATTCCTTTGGGGTTTGGCCTTTGGAATTCATTGCTATCAGCTTCATTATCAGGCAGATTGGGCGCATTTCCAGCTACAGGTAGATTGGGTGTTTGGTCATATCATTCCCACTTCTTTTCCGATGCTTATGCCATTCTAAAGGGATGATTTTTTGAGGGTCTTGGACTGATTGAAAACAGATTATACTGTAGCAGCATTGTAGCGCAACACTATTCACATTATTGTAACGCAACACTATTCACATTACTGTAGTGTGACACTATTCACGTCACTGTAGCACGACACTATTCATGTTACTGTAGCAGCAAGATGGGAAGTCATTACTGGAACATTATGTTATAATGCTGGAGTAATTAGTGAGTTGAAAAGTCTGCTATATATTTGATTTTATTAGTTTGAAAAATAATATCATTTTAGCGGTAGTTTAATCTGCAGTTTACATATTGTTATAAATTCCTTCTTGTTCATGTTATGTGGTTTCAAATCTATGCAAAGACATAAAAACAAACAAACATTTTACGTCCGGAGCCATAAAGAGGTTTAAACATTTAATAGAGAAATAAAAAGTTGGATGCAAATTATTTGACTAAATTCCTATCAGCTTTCTAGGGTGCCCACTACAGAAAAGTTGACTATGAATGGAAGATGTTTCTATTTCTCAACAAAGACAGGCTTTCATTGGCTGGTCTACTATGTATACAACCAAACGTCTCATAAATTCTAGGTAGGGAAGAATCGACTTCACACTTGAGCATTTCATATCGAATTTTCTCAAACAAGTGTAAAAGTTTGATCTATAAGATGGAAGAGAATTGTTGATCAAGCCAAGAGTGTCAGAGTTATGTTTCTTCAGGATACGTTTGCTGTCCTCTTCTGCCCTTGGGAAATGCAGGGGAAAATCCTGAGAGAAAAAGAGAAGACAAAATTTCAAAAAAATAGGGAAAGGAAAAAGTGATGGGGGAAAAGTGATTTTGTATATCGGACATTGGTAAGATGAGTGAATGAGCTATTATAAGAACGTTATAATAGATTTCCAAGAGCTCACTTCTATGTATGCTGAGTGAAATAATATTTTTAATGAAATATTGGAGAGTTCTTCAAGGATCTGTGAGGGTGAAATCCCTTATTTGTGATATTCTGTTCTAGGTAGGGAAGAATCAACTTCAGACTTGATCATCCCATATTGAATTTTCTCAAACAACTTTAAAAATTTGACCTATAAGATGAAAGAGAATTGTTGATCAAGCCGAGAGAGTCAGAGTTATGTTTCTTCAGGATATGTTTGCTGTCCTCTTCTGCCCTTGGGAAATGCAGGGGAAAAAATCGCTAGAAGAAAAGAGAAAAGACAAAATCCCGAAAAAATAGGAAAAGGAAAAAGTGACGGGGGAAAATTGATTTTGCATATCCGCATCGGTAAGATGAGTGAATGAGCTTTTATAAGAATGCTATAAAAGATTTCCAAGAGGTCACTTTGATGTATGCTGAGTGAAATAATTTTTTATGAAATATTGGAGAGTTTTTCTTCAAGGATCTGTGAGGGTGAAATCCCTTATTTGTGATATGCCGTTCCCTCTTGTGAAGAGGATTTCTGAGTGCTCTTTTAAGATAAACCATCTTGCTTAAGATCTCTATTTCTTCTATATTACAGTTGCAAGGAGGGGTGTGATCTCAAGGTTTGGTCTTGAAAGTGGAGTGCCAAGGGCTAAGTATGATCTGCTGTCAAAGATTGAGTACTCCATTGGTTTTACTGCAATGCATATCTGCCATACATGTTCGGGACTTCCTGCAGGAGTGATGTACTGATTGGGAAACACAACTAGGGTGCTTTACTTGTCCATTACTGCCGCTGATTCTACAACCGTAGACATATCATTGGAATCATTCTTCTTGTTATCACAGGGAGTTATTGTTATTGCAGCAAGTTCTGGGGTGTCTTGGTGATTTGCATGATTGTTTGTCTTAATGAGATTTTATGCATATTTGAATTTATATTTGAAAACGCTTCTTTTGGATGAAGCACCTGGGATTTCTCTGGCACATGGAGCTGATTGTGGGAATTTCTGGGCATTGTGGTTTGTATACTCTTCTTAAAGCTTTCTGTTGCATACTATTTGAGATTCATTACTGAGTATTTTGAGCTTTGTTTCTTTTAGTTATGAATGGTGATAACTAGGAAAACTTCAGTGCAGACCATTAGCTATTTGTATGAGCAATTTGGAAATGATTTGAGGTGTATTTGACCTAAGACAGTGAGTAGAGTTACCTTTCTGGAGTTATTTTATGCTTAGTTTTGCTTGTCAAATGTTTACTTGTAATACCAACTTGAAATGCACTGAATATCTAATTTTATGAACAGCAGCACCTGTAGCTTTATATTTCACTATGGGGTTTACGTTGCTTTCCATATATGTATGTTTTCTTCTGATGCATGGGAAACAATCAAATCAGATTATTACCCGCAATTCCATTGTGTCAGCAAACCATTATATACTAATTTTACATCACCAAAGACAAAAATATTAGGGGTGGTTACTTCAGCATGCAAACTATTTGTTTAAATGTCAGTGAACTGAGTTAAGGCAATTGATGCCAATAAATTTAGTGGCAAACAGGGCAGGCCATTAGATAAAGATATTAAATTATTAGTCTGTAGCCTTTGGGAGTGTATTTTTTTTCTGTGCTTTTTCTGTGGAGATATTTGCCGGAGAATTGTACTTTCAACCTAAAATTATACTCCAGCTTTTCTTATGAAATACTTGATAATTTGCTTTTCAAATTAAAGAAAATCAGTATCCTCTTTGGCTTTTCTGAATGTTTTTGTGTTGTAATGAAAGACTGTTCATTGAGAAACTAATTTTCTATTGATAAGATAGATCAAAACCATTAACTTGTATTAAATCAAATATCAGTTATGAAAAATGAAAAATCTCTATTGGGGTATGGGTCCCTAGGCCCCTAGTCTACCGGTGAAGTTGAATGGCTTCAAATGAGCGCACTAGGGATCAAATCTTGTTGAGTGCAAGGCTCTGGTATTGTAAGCAGTGAGACTGAGATCGTCCCTCAAGTTAATTTTGCAGAATGGATATGCATCAGTGCTTGGCTTTTAGCTGAAGGGGTTTCATCACATAGGCTCGTGCTACCGTATCATATCGAGTAGCTAAAATTACTTTGTAAGGCCCTCTCTGGGCTGTTATGCTCGTGGGCTTCATGCATCTGCCACGCTTGCCATCTTAACCTCCATAAAAAATAACTAAATCTCATGAACTCTATTATCATGTTTTAAATTTTTAGGGTTGTATGATGTATATGATGTTCTTCTTGTCAATCCTATTATATGTATATTTGTGATTCTGTTTATTTTATAAATTTTCCCTAGTTTGGTAATAGCCAAACCCTTGTTGTCCCCCAAAACTGGCTAACTCTCATCCCCTTGCCCAAAAGACGTCCCTCCTACACCTGTCGTCCCCCTACCAGAAACTTGGAGCAACATAGATTACAGATCTTAAGGTTTTTGGTATAGAAATTCTAAATAAGCATTTGAGCCTACATCTTGCATACGACTTGGTATAATGCGTATTTTCCTTTTGCAAAGAATAACTTACAGGCTCACTGTAAATGTTGTTTTGGTTATTACATTTTGGTCAAGCACTTTAAAAAATATATAGCTACATTCTTTGTTTACAATAATATTCCATTTCCAAGTGATTTGAGCTCTTATGCTGTTTACTTTGTAAACAAGTTGTTTATCTGTGAGATCCTTTTTCACAGAAAGTTTCTCAGTGGCTGCAGACTTAGCTTTGGTAAAATTTCTGAACAAATTAAATTGAGAAATGTAGTTCATAAATGAGAACTAGCACGAAAGGCTTTTTTACTAGAGAGAATGTAATATATATGGATATAATTCTAAAGATGCATTACACTCTTTTGATTCTGGCCTTAAAGTTCCAGTATATTCTAAATTGACTTTAAAGAAGTATGTACTTTCTTATGATCATGATTACAAAACGTTTTGTTGATTTTGTTTACAGGTGTTCAATCTTATGCATGTATGCATTGGTAGTAGGTTGAATACACATCAAATTGAACTGAAGCATAGTTTGATGGAAATATTATTGTTTGATACTGCCATCCACAATATTATTCTTCAAGTTTTATGTGTAAGAGCAGAGTTTTTGGAGGTATTCTCTGACGATTTGGAGTTTATTTCTGTTATTAGAGCACATAAATTTTTTTGTAAGAAGATAACAATCAACTGTCCATATTTTCTTGTATAATTTTTCAGGAATTATACGCAAGTCACTTTGTGAGTCTCAAAGAGATTGAATGGCGGCAGCAGGCTATGTATTCAGCTCTTGATCTAGTTGGATTTGTGTTTCTTGATGTCACATTTGGGGGCTCCTCAAAAGTGAGTCTTTATATTTAATTTTTCATTTTTCACTGATTTTGCAGACTTTTATACCTTGTATTAAGTATGATTTTTGGTAGTGGAACATAATCAATTCTTTGTTATAATTTATAAGAAACACATTATTTCTTGTCTGGAATAATCTGTTGGACTATCCTTACTGCTTCGCCAAATGTGCTTTCTGTCCCAAGAAAGGTAGGAATTCCTGAATTGGCAAGTAACCTTGTGATGGTATTCCATTTGCTTCTTGTAATCTTCATTTTCAAAATTCAGTTTCCTTTGCACCGTTCTCTTTTTTCCCCTTTAATCGAGTTTATGTAAATTTTATACTCACCCTTTCATATAAGTGGTCTCTAAAGTTGCAGTTTCATAAGATACCAGCTGCATTCTATACCATGCTGCGTTTCCTTGCAGGGAGGGTCTTTTACTTCTTATCATCCTATGCCAGATATTTTCAGATTACATCTTGGCCTGGGTAGGGTGAATTCCACAATGTGGACTTCTATGGATTTTTGTCAACTTGCAAAATCCTGAAAGGCTGGTCTGCTGTTGAGATATTTATTCTCCATTGGGCTTTTAATAACCTTCAAAACTCTGGTAGGTTGTATGTCATCTAGATGTTTATGCCTTAATGCTTTATTCCATTTTTCTTTGTAGAATATGCTTTTAACTTTTTGATGTTGATTTGTTTGACTCCAGCCACCCACATTTAGGCTTATAATTTCTTTTCATGCCATTAAATGTGTGGTTTGCTAATCGCATCCATAGGGGTTCTCTGATCCAATCCGGAGCACCTTTAGGGTGAAGAAGGTTTGGCCTCTCTTCCACCTTGTTCGACATATACATTGAAAAGCTTGAGGCTTTACTTCGCTTCTCAATGATAGTTGCTATTTGCACCAGGTTTTGAACTCCATTCTTCTATTCACCGATGATGTGTTTCTTCTGGCCTTTTCTTTGAAGTGTCTTCAATGACCCCATGATGGTTTGGCTTGCTTTTGTGACTTTCGGTAGCTAGTTGTGAACCTAGGTAAGACTCGAGTGATGGTCTTCGTAAGACTCGAGTGATGGTCTTCAATTGCTTGAAGACTTGCCATCTCCACTTCTATTATCAGGGTCTGGAGGTCGAGATTGCATCCTCTTACACTTAGCTTAGGGTAAAGGTTTTTGGGCCTCGTTTTAGTTTGAAACTTGCCATTCAACACTTGGTCAATAACGAGGTAGGTTCTTTGACCATGTTGGAGAAACAGTGCTTCAAACATCACTTTCAGGACACTACGTCCAATTTGCCCCTCCTAGATTCCTTAACCAAGCCGACTATGTTCTATGAATTTTTTGTGCAAGGGCCCTCTCTCTTGGAATCCGTTTCGACTGTAGTCCAGAGAGTCTGTATCCTTGTCCTTTGACACATCATCAAATATCATTAGTCTACTCACATTGTCCATGTTGGAGAAACAGTGCTTCAAACATCACTTTCAGGACACTATGTCCAATTTGTCCCTTCTGGACTCCTTAACCAAGCCGACTATGTTCTATGAATTTTTTGTGCGAGGGCCCTCTCTCTTGGAATCCGTTTCGGCTGTAGTCCAGAGAGTCTATATCCTTGTCCTTTGACACATCATCAAATGTCATCAGTCTACTCACATTGTCATTCTGACCGAGTTTGGGGCCCATCCAGTCAGGTACAAGGCTATATTTGATCTAGTCAGATTTCTTCATCGTCTTCAGGGGCTCACGGATTCAGTGCATGGTTGTCATGGATTGTAATATCCCTTTTTGGATATTTATTGAATTCCTTGATTTAAAACTTACAAATTTTAAACTGAACAGTAAACCAGTATTGATATAAATTCCAGAACTTAAATCCACTTTATAACCAGCAAATGTGCATACAAGAAAACCCAGAAAAACTTGTTTATTCCTCCAATAATCAGAAAGTACACATCAAACCAGAAGTGAATACAAATTGTTGCCAAACAACCTCACTGTATTATACATCACCAATACAATAACACGCAACAATTCAGAAAAAAATCAATCTTATAAACAGAAATAACAGTCAGATTGGAAATGTAGATTAACTTGTAAGAAGGCTAGGTTTGTGTCCAACCTTCAAAATTTTTTCAAGGGTTTGCATCCTAGAAGAATTAACCAGCAACTATTTCCAGCGCCCAAATTTAATATTTGTTTTGAATATTATATTCTTTATATATCCTCCCATGTAGAGTCTATTGTACCTTTATCACATTTCCCAATGTGACGCATGCATCTTTAAGCAATCTGGGATAAAGCACCTTTTTGTCCTTTAGTCACTTAAATGAACATAGTACTTTCTAAATAAAGTGACAAGTTAAATGAACTTTTAAAGTCACTTAGCTAGTAAACTATATAATCGTTAGGCATTAAAATAATTGACCAAATGAACTCAGATAAGCATGTGCAATAGCTCGTTGGAAAGCTCTTGGTGAGACGCTTCCAACCCAACACTGAGATATCATGGATACTGAGCTCTGTTTACTTACTAAAAATAGTAAGCATCCAGACAACTTGCCATAACTGCTTTGATGGGTCTGAAACTGGAAATGTCTAGGCCAAATCTCAAACTAAACCCGATGAAGAACCTTCTCGCTCCGAAACCTAGGTGAAGTGAGCTAGCACCATTGAATTATAATGTGCCAGAAAAAGGGGACATTACATAGATGCTCTTATCTAGCCTATTGTTCTTCTCAAGCAATTGCCAGATCCGATCGAGATGGCAAGCTCGATGATGGTATGTCTAGTCCTATGCTTTGCTGAGTTTGATCGAGATTGAGATAGATTGTCTTTCTTCGTTTTAGTTCTCACCAGATGCTCTTGCTCACCTCCTTCCCGCATAGCAGGGGTTGAATGGGCACGTTAGACTTGACATTTATAGGCAATATATTATCACTAGTTGGAGTAATCCCCCAGGGGGACTCCGTCCGTGGATAGCCTTTTATGCTAAGCACTGTATGGTTATTCAGGATGGGGTTATTGTGCACCCTTTCTACCTGGCTCAACATTGGAGTCGTGCCCTGCGTATTTATTTTGGTTCCTTTAGAGTTGGTTCCCATAGGCTCCGCATCTAGATAGACTATCGTATTGACAGAGCTAATTGGATCTGCCACCTTTGTACTTCGGCAGAGACAAAAACAAAGACACTTCATTTTCTAGTTGCCTCATTTACTACGAGATCCGTGGGTGGTTTCGTTGCTTGTGCAGAGAGTCTAGAACCCTTTTATCTTTTTTAGATACACCAATTAGCGGTGTCTTACACTTTACCTTAAGGAGGCCACACGGTTTGTGATCACACTTTGTAGCTTCAATTCCCTTCAAGATAGACATCAAATCTGCTTATCACTTTCATTTTCTCACCAGTGTCTCCGATGTAGGTTACAAAGCAGTCTATTGGCCCGCCTATTCTAGTCACACTAGGTCTGTGAGACCTCAGAAGGGTTACACTCAACGGTCGTGCTCAAAATCCAATGTTATTTTGAGATAGTTTGGGGCTAACACTTGGCCTGTACCATATCCTTCTGTGCTAGAATTTTTCCTGCGTAGGAAGGACCTCTTGTCTTTCCCTCTTTGGTCCTTTTGCTTTATTGCTTGTTCTTTCCCTGGACACCATTTGGTGCTCCGACTGTTGGCAATTGCCTTCTTGTATGCTTTTAGTCCCTTATACTCTTTTTGTGGTTTCTATTTGGACATTAATAAATTATGGTAGCGTATCTTATCTAAGTTCTTTTAATTGAAAAATAGATTTGGCATTGTATTTCTTTCCCTCTTGATGTGGAGCTAAGCCACTATTCTCATTAACTAGTCTAACTTTGTAACTTTAAAATTTCATAGTTACATCGACCTGGGGGACGAGGGGACGACGAAACAGGGGGACGAGTTTCTAGGACGAGGAGATAGTGGGGCCTTAATTTCGGGATGACAAGGGGATGGTGGTGGGAGAGTTGCAAATACCATACTTATGAAACTTAAAATGCTAGTCATTAAAAGACGTATTGCAATATAAGATATAAAGATGTAAAAGAGTAAATACTTGAACATTGCATTCAATTGGAGCATCAAACTTAAAACATAAATAGTCGAATGAGAAAATAGTCAACACCAGGACATCCCCCCATCCTCAGTGGAGGTGGCGGAATTCGTGGCGCTGTTGGGGACTGGGGAATGGAGTCCCCGATGCATCCCCATCTCTGGGACGTGGGTAAAAAAAGGGAGGGGGTTACGTATCCCCATGTTACTATTCTTGAAATTCTCTATAATACTCTAAAGTTTTTAAAGTTTTGATGTAATTTGGACATTTGGGAGTTAGCCATGACTTTGAAGAAGGTTCATAGTAATTCAGAGAGAAACAATGTATAATTTTTTCGTGGAGAAAACTCTCAGATGCGAGTTCATGGTGGTTTTATCTGTTATGGAA
Source organism: Cupressus sempervirens (assembly GCA_028749045.1). Classification (NCBI taxonomy): domain Eukaryota; kingdom Viridiplantae; phylum Streptophyta; class Pinopsida; order Cupressales; family Cupressaceae; genus Cupressus; species Cupressus sempervirens. Next base: position 554,845,724 of record CM053785.1, on the reverse strand, counting down.
AATTTTCATGCAACAAGCTAGTTTTACTCTGTAATTGGTTTTCTCTTGATGTATAGTGTTGGTGTTCATGGAGAAACTAACAAGTATATTGGTTATTGTAGACAATGTTAGTTGCACTAGTTTGGCTTTTGAGCTTTGTGCATAAATACGTCCTTTGTGGTTTGTAATTTCTCCATTCGATCAACTAAACATTACAATTTTTGCGTAGTCTCTGTTGAAACAAAAATTGTTGTAGTGATAGGCAAAGAAGATATTTGTTGACTTGTAATGTTGCATTTCTAGCACTTTTAGCATGATTTTTTTGCCTATTCCCTATGGTCCTGTAGGCCAATGTAGACATTTAAGGGACTTTGAGGCCATTTGGGCTAACAGTTTCAGTTGTAGATCATTTTGAGGCGTTTAGAGCAGAATTCCATGACTCAAGCTCGCCTATGACACGACAGTGTTGACTTGGGTCGTGGCTTAGCAAGGACTTGACCATGACTTGACAAATTTAAGAAAATAGAGATTTTTCACGATTGAAAATTTGTTTTCTGCACCCAGTATTGAATGAAGTTTAAAAACATGACAACATCGAATAGAAGCAAATTTGATCACATACATAAAGATAAATCCATCACATAAGTACAAATGTAAAAACAGCTGAAAGAAATAGAAAACATAATGACATGTCCCCTTCTTCGCACTAGTTTTATTGCGCTAGGTTAATCTATCTCCATATCCGGATAGATTAATGACATTAACTGTCAGGGTGCTTACTAGTCACATCGGAAATTTTATCTTAAGTTCATTAGTTATTATATTAAAATGTTTGGATAAATTTACTTTATGCTTATAAAATCATTGACTTTATAAAGTGACTTAAGTGACTACAGGACGAAATCGTTGTTTTATCCCACATCTCTTATTTCAACATCTTCCCCTCACTTCGAGGTTATAAATAAGAGACCTCGCCTTGGGATTTATGTAAACACATGAAATTTGAACTCAATATCAAGAAATTTTGGTTGCTTAAATGTGACTGGTAATATACCACACGGTCAGGAGGAAAGATTCAATTGGTTGTTTCATGGAAGCACAGTTTAAAAGGCGTAAATAATTCTAGGCATAGAATGGGAGCCGACTGGTTTGCTCATGGGTTCTTTCAGAAGACTTTCATATGGAATCAACCACTCATAATTGCAGGTCGGGAGGAGTTAAGCGGTATCAATTGGTAGTTGGGTTGTATGTTGAGGATGGCGTGAGTTTATACAGGGAGGTGGGTACATTCACGACATCCAGAACAATCTTCCATTCCGTCGGTCACGCTTTGAACTTCATGTGTTTGCAATGGAAAAATAGGCTGAGGGTTGGCAGATAATAGCAATTGGATGCTCCTTAGTGGGATAGATGCATAAAGTCGACTGGACGGGCACTCAAGGAGTCTTATTTCCAAGTTTCTGCCACGTTTTCTTTTCACCAGGTTCCCTACTATTGTTATTTTCATATATATTTTTCTGATATAAGAGAGTGACTTTACATACTGTAGTCATTGGATTGTTGTTGATCTGAATATTGTGCTCAGTAACTACGTTCAATTCTGAGAGTACCAACTGGAAATAAATGAATACATGCATATTTGATAAGTTTATGATGATTTTTGCCTTATCACTACTGAATCTATCAACATAACTGAAGTACATTATTTGAGAAATTGTTTACATGATAAGTGTTTGACGAAATTCTTGTTACTTTAAGTTCATTATTTTTATGTCCAAACCTTCAGAGATTATTACACATAAACACGAAAAATTATAAATTTTGTCAATTGTATATAAAATCCATGAAATCCATAACATCAAATGTTCCCAAACATGTGTAAATTGTAAACAAAGATTGCCTATGGCTTAGACTCTAGCTCAACCTCAACCTCAGAGTAGATTGTCTACCTCCTACAATTTTTTCTGTGTTAGGTTTTGGATGACTGAGAAGCTATTATCTCTGCCAAGTTTAACATACATTTCTACCTTGCTTGAATTTTGTTCGAGCGTCTTTGTAGATCTTGCTTGTGAAAAGCACCCCTTAATTATTACGTGCATCTATCTCATGCACCTTAGATGTGCTAGTCATCAAGGAAACAAAATGATGTATTGAAGAAATAAGCTGCTGCTTGGATGAGTATGTAAAGCTGGTTTTGCCATCTCCTATCAATAATCTTTGAATGGGGCCATACTTTTCCTCAACTCTTGCATACTTGGATCTAATGGCCTCCTTGGTTCTATCCATGCTATCATATATGTAGCCCGTAGAGGGGCTCCCCATCAACAACTTGTAGGAGAACTACAAGGGGCTTATTGATCTACATATATTGCTTAAAACTTAAAAAAAAGCTAAGTCACAAGTATACATTAAAAATTTAAAATAACAAAAATTGCAATGTTGCAAACATAACATAAATATATTTACCTCCATGATCTCTGCACACGAGGTCCAAAACTTGACTCATCCAAAATACAATTTGCTACATCATTCCTTGCGATGGTTGTAGCATGGGATGAGTCAGTCCACTTTTCAGCAACAAACATGCATCTCAAAATTGCCTTAGTTTTTAACAAGGATATTAGTGTCAGGAAATTCAAGGCAAATCCTATGATACTAGGACAAGCGAACATCTTTTGCCCCACATGTTGCCTCATCATGTTGACGACCAATGCATGATTGTAGATAAACTTGCAAATGTTTTTGGCCTTATCAACACATAATTTGACCTATTCAAGCTTGCCTATATCCTCTAACATAAGGTCAGGGCAATTGGTCGCACATGGAGACCAAATTGTTTTTGGGTGCCTCTGCATCAAAAGTTTAATTGCAACAATTTTAAATTAATTGAAAATTTATGTTGGAGAAAGGTTAATTTAATTTAATTTATTAAATTACTTTTCCTCTCTTCTTAAGATTTCTCCTTCATGCTTTTTTGTACACATTTAATAACTATTAGTAATTACTAAATGACTTTTACCTCTTAGGGCTTCCCTTTTAGGGTTTTGATCTCCTTCATAAGGATTGATCGGTTGTAATTTCATTCATTCTATTTTGTACAAGCAAATACAATTTTCTTGTTTGTTGAGAAAACCTTGCTCTATCCTTGTCTTTCTTTCTTGTAACAGGTTATTTGCATGCACGATATCCAACGTTTGTGGATTTGTTCATCATCAAATCTTACATGGTATTAGAGCCTTGCCTACGGTGTCAATTCTTGTTTGAAGAAAAAAAGAACGATGGTTTGATAGAAGAAATTTGAGATTTTTTAGTTTTTTGTGTGAAAATAGGGGGGTCTCTGATTTTTGGATCACTTTGAGGAAAAAAGGACCTCACTGTTGTGCTTAGAACATCCAAAAACCCAAAAATCCATATAAGACACTTCGATTTTGGAGATAGACAAATTTTGGGCCCTTTTTTGCCATACCAGGCCATACAACCTTTGACACACACTACGAGGCAATTTTTTCACAAATATAAAAAAACGAAGGTTTTAAATTGCTGCTTTTAAAAAAAACAAAAATCTCTTATAAAATTTTCAAACCTTATAAAAACCTGTCTTTTAAAAGTTTGTTTTAATGCATGGAAAAGGATGCTGCACATGCTGATGTCATCATGTCAGCAAGGTACTGACATTGTTGACAGAAAGTACTGATGCAGGCCTGCAATGTGTAGTGCTGACATCATCTTTTTATTGGCAAAAGTTTGATGGCTATTCAACCGTCAAACATTTGGTTTTCTTCGTCTTCTAAAGGCCTCGGTGGTTTTTTCGCGATATCTTGAGCATACAGGGGTCTTTTTTCGATCCGAAAGAAGCGCCAGAAAGCTGTTTCAGAGACGGAGACAATGATGAAGGTATATTTTCGATTTTTTTTCCACTTTGGTACCTGCTTTTGCGCTTGTAGTTCGTTGATGACTTCTATCTTCCGTGGAGTGTAACTTCCTCGTTATAGCTTTGTTTTTTGATCTGGAAAAGGCGTCAAAAAGCACTTTACAAGTCCTATTTAGATTCTTTGCTATTTTTCATCAGTATTCATCAAAGGTACATGTGATTCTAAACTCACGCATTCCTTCTCGCAACTGAGGTTTTTTTTTGTATTGCGGGGGGTGATTTGTATTATTGTTTCTTTTATTTACATTAGTAAACTAGAATTTAAAAAAATAAAATCCAAAACCTTCTAAAACAATGGTCAAGACCTCTTCTTGTCTAGAACTTTTGACCCCTCATAACTATCACACATGAAAGACCTTGTTGACATGGCTTCTCCGGTCAAAAGGGTTGTGGTCTTGTTTAGATGTTGTGCAACCAGTTTTATAGAGGCCTTTTGAGCTCATGCAACATAGGAATAAGATGGATGAGGCAATAGGATTGATTGCTTTATAGGTATTCAACAGTCTACAGTTTCATCTTGATGGGTGCAATACCCCTCTAGCAATGTGGACCAAGGTTGAAGGCTTGTTTGGTACAGTGAATGAGTTCAGGGCACTTCAGATTGAGGCAGAGCTTACCTCTCTTGAACCAAATTTCTTTCCTTCCATTGAGGACTTCTTGATGAAGTTCAATCAACAGAGCTCTTTCTTGTAGGATTGTGGGAAGACTAAGACTGACACTGAGTGCATTTATCTAATTCTTTCTATGCTTTGTGGAAAATTTGAGATTTTTGCTTCTACCTTTTATTCCACCAAAGATGTTTTGGGTAATAGATTTACCATGCCATCCTTTGAGGTTTTTTGTGATCATTTGACTCGAGAGCAAGCTAAGCTCTCTCAGTTGGATTCTCTCACAGGCTCACAAACTTATGCATTGTTAGCTCGACCATCTTTAGGGATGAAGTAGAAGACACTAAAATCTCATTCTACAGAATCTCAGATTGATTTTAGTACTCACAGTTCATTGGGCCACCTCCTCCTAAGGGGTGTAAATCAAAGCCAGAAAGACTGAAGTGTGCTTATTGTAATAAGCCTAATTACATTGCTATGAGAAAAAGTTAGATGGCTATGCCAAACAGGTTTCAGATTGGACAACTCTCCTTCAGAAGGATAACATTGATATTCCTTCTACTTCTGATAGATCATCATCATCATCATTTCAGTCAGAAGGTAAAGATATAGGAAAGGGTCATGCACTATGTGCAACTACTATTCCTCATTCTTCTAGATGGTTACTTGATTTAGGTGCTTCACACTATATGTTATCTTCTCAAGATTTGTTCTCTTCTTTTGAGGCTTCTCCTACTCCACACATTTTGATGGGGAACAACACTGTTATGACTGTATGTGGGAAAAGTTTCTATTGACATTGATGATGGTACATTTCATGATTTACTTTGTGTTCCATCTTATCCTTTAACTTTCTCTCTATTTATCATATTACACACAGTGGGACAGGGAAGATAGTTGAGTTTGCACAAGATTCAGTGCATATTAGAGATAGTGAGACATGCAATACTATTGTTATAGGGACTGTTGATCATGCTTCCCATCTATATTCCTTCTCACATTTTGGCCCACCATCTCTACTATCAGAGACTCATTCTCTTTTTTCACAAGAGTCTACTAAGGTGAAGTCAGGTCGCTTGAGCTTATGTGTTGTTCCTGAGACTAGTGTTGTGACTTCTACACCTCCTGTTCAGATTCCATCTCTTGCCCAGGATTACTCTTCACCATTGCCTATTATTGCAGCTCAAATCATCGAGCCACCTACTGCAGTCGTTGAGGATATATCAGAGGACACACATCTCTCAGATAACAGATTCAGCCCACTTGTATCTCACCTCCATTGGAGATTCCATTTCAAGATTCTCATGCTTTCTCCTTTAAGCATTAGCTAGGACTTCTAGCTGCACCTTACATACATGGGTTTTATCATCCTTGTCCACTACCTTTGTTTCCTTTAGATTGGAGCCACATTGTTATGTTCATCGACACAGGAGTTTTGCCATTTTGGGGGGGCTATGGAGTCTCAAGCTTCTATCATTGGAGCGTTTAATGTACTTATGGTCTTGAGAGATTCTCTTGAGATGTTTCATTTGCTCATATTTTTTTATCTCTTTTTGCAGTAGAGTTTTTCCCATTGGTTTTTCTCTATTTCTCCATTTCATAGAGATTTGGTTGTGATTGGGTACCTCATCAAGCCTTGTTGCCGAGATCCAAGTTTTCTTTCAACAATGTAGTTTCCTTGCATTGTTGCTCATCTGAAGCGGGAGTGTTAGAGAAAAAAGGTTAATTTAATTTCATTTATTAAATTGCCTTTTCTCCCTTCCTAAGATTTCTCCTTTATGTTTTTTTGCATTCACGTCTAATAATTAATTAGTAATTATTAGATGACTTTTACCTCTTAGGGCTTACCTTTTAGGGTTTTGATCTCCTTTATAAGGATTGATAGGTTGTAATCTCATTCATTCAATTTTGCACACGCAAATACAATGTTTTTGTTTGTTGAGAAAACCCTTCTTTCTCTGCTTTTCTTTTTTCCTTGTAACAGGTTATTTGCATGGAGGATATCCAGGATATGTGGATTTGTTCATCATCAAATCTTACAATTTAGACGTGTTAAGAAAATCTCAAATTCATATATGCCACAGAATTGAAGATTTAGAACTTCAAAATTTAAAAGTTTATTTGCAACAACATAACTTGCTGCATTATTCATTAGCACCCGCACCATATTTTTTCATTTCATGTATGACTTTTTTAATAACCTCACATAAGTATGTGCCATTCGTCACATGTGAGGAACTTGAAAGTCAAGCAAAATAATTATTAATTATCATGGATCAATCAACAAATCAAAATACAAGTTAAGTTGTTCGTTGCATTTAGGGAAGTAGAGTGATTACTCACCTCCATAGGAAACAAGAAAATTTAGGAGTTTCCAACGCCTCCTATCCGTCCAACCATCTGTCATGATGGTGCAACCTTTCTGGATCCAATACTATTTGTGGTCCTCTAGCTCTAGTTTCTTATAATTAACCTTTTCTAACAGGATGGAGCCATACCTCAGCATAGTAGGTGCTTTAAAGCTCACTCTACAAATGGTTAGGACATCTACCATGTCTTGTGCATAAGGAGACTTTCACAAATAGATTATGATTAATCATGAGAGAAAGTAAAGTTGAACTTCAAACTATAAATTTGAAAGTTCAATTTTCAATGCAAAGCAATTAAATAAAAAAGAATTACCTAGCTGCAACAAATCGAATTTCGTAAAAGTACAAAAACTTGCGAATTTGTTTTCATGCAGCATTGTGGAGCTCTTTCTTCCAACCCACACTCGTAAGCAATGACTGTGCATCGGGAGTAGTGCGTAGCATAAAATAGGTGTCCAACTTTGGATTCTGAACTCTAGGACTAACAGTAATAATGCCACTAGAAGGAGCAGCAATATAAACATTAGCACTACCACTAGGACGAAAGGGAGGCATGGAAGAACCCTCTCTAACGCAGCCAATAGATGTGGATGTGGATGCGGTTGCTGTTGTGGCTATGGATGAATGGGAGCCAATAAATTTTTTCTCTTGCAATTGCTTCTTTTTAGTTTCCTTATCTTTTGCATGTTCTTTTTACTGGATATAACATAAATGAACTGCCTTGGGAGTTGCCAATAAACAGGGCTCAACATCATTGCCAGGTATGTCGACAATATGGTATTTAAACCTATTGATGCCTCCATGATTTTTCTTTTCCACAAAACATTGCATTCTATATGGTTTTTTTGTCTACTAAGAAATACTTTAGTGTATTTCAAAGATTCACAATTTGGAGGCAGTGGGAAGAATTAATGTTTTTAAAACTTGAAGGCAGCCACAATAAGACAAAATTACGAACACAATTACCAATTTGTGCATTGTATAATGTATTTTAGAAAAATCAGCATGATACATGTTTACATTTTTTCCTTAAAAAATCAAGGGTTTTCTATCTTTCTACTCTCATTGAAATATGCAATTTATATTTTAATTGAAAACTTTCAAGATTTGGAATGTTAGACATAATTTTTAAAAATAAAAACTGGAAAATCCATAAACATACAAAAAAACCCCTACAAAATCTACAAAATTTAACACTTACCTCTTTCAAATGAGTTGATAAGTCTTGCTATGGACCTCCTTGATGCTCTCAATCCCAACCTGTAGCCTCCCGAATGTGATTCGTGTCTCCTTGATGGTTTTCTTCATTGGTCATTGCAAACCTATGGCTTCTCTTTTTTCTTTCTCTCTTTCACTTTTCCTCTCTTCTTGTTATTACAAGCAATTGGAAATCCTTTTAGGGCAGATTAGAAGGCATATGAGAGAAAAATAAAGGGAAAAATAAAGTTTTTTTTACATTTTAACTGGCAACATGTTGCTCCCTTGACAAGGGTCATGACCAACGAAGCCAGTGGGTCATGACATGACTCACTGGCTTTGTGAGCCATCATTTGGCCACATCATGAAAAGCCGTGAGGCTTGACTTGGCTCACAGGTAGTTTAAACCCGTGTAACTCACTGTGAGATTAGGATCATTGGTTTAGAGGCAATTTTGGGCATGCTATTTGTAGTAAGTGATTTGGGCATGTTGAGGACCTCTATTGATGATGGGATATCGATGGTAAATGTTTAATTGACAAAAGAATTATAATATCATTTATATGATTTGTTATGCATTAATAAAATTAATTTAGATATAAGCTTTTGGCATTCTTGAGCTCTCTCATCCTGATGATGGATCATTGAGTAGGATTTGTTGGGTGGATATTTTGCACCCGACAGTTCTGGGTAAAATCGAGTCGCAAAATAGGATGTGCAGCCAGGTCGTATGAGACAATCTCCCTCCTACCTTAAAGGGAAGGCTCCCCCTTATCACCATTCCTTGGATTAACTCAAGGTAAGCAAGAAGTTGAGAGATTTTTGTAAAAGGGTGTTACTAATATTCTTTCTTTTTAACATTCAAAAAAGAATCCACTTACCCGTGGAGTGAGTAATGGGCAGGGTGAAATCCTTGTCTACACTTCTTTCTAAAGTTGGAAACGGTGATACCAATAAACCGACATTATCTCAAAGGCTAGTTGAAAGTGTACCAATTTGGTTGTAAGTCCGATCGTACTTCTCTATAAATAAGCTTTACTAATAGGGCTCAATGACTTCTAAAAGTAAAGATATCTTAACTATTTTGTGAATCAAGAAAGAGACATAAGCTACGAACAAAGGTTCTAACTATATATCTCCACAATTGCTCCTAGTTAATGCTCCGACTCCAATTGCTTCTTAGCTCTTTTATATTCAATTATGAAGAACACAAGATTACATGAATCAAAGATAACATATGCGAATTACAGAGAAAGCTTCTAGTTCACGCAAGTAACAATCTCACTCAATCAAAGTTAACTCTCAATTGCTCCTTTGTATTCACTTTTCTCGCAAAATAGTTCTACACAAACAAAGTTCTACGGGCACAATTTCTCCAGAGCTCCCTTGCATAAAATATAAGATAAAAGATCATTTTACAATGAGGGTGCACTCCTTTATTTAGGCAAAGGATTTGAGAAAAAGATGGAGGAAAAAGTGGGAGCAACTCAACCAACTTTGACTTAGTCTAATTAGAAGAGAGTTTATTGGGTTACATGCAACTGCACATGCAACTCGCATTACATGTAATTACATCTTTTTCATGCAATGCATCCTCTTTGATCTACAAAGAGAAATATAATCAAAATAACAATCTTACAGATTGTTCTTTAGTGCCTTGAACTTGATGATAACATCATGCACTGTAGGAAGATCATAAATCTCCATTGTCTTCAATATGACCTTTATTCTTATTGCATTTGCATATGCTGATTGCACAACCTTAGAATTTGATACCAGGGAATCTCGCAAGTGTTTTGTCAGAGATTTATACAGGACAAATTTGTTCATCATGTGAGAACGAAAATCTTCAGAATCTAAATCAGCATTGATCTTGATTGTATATTTTGAACTCACCCTTTCAACTACAATCAGATTACCATGTTCATCAAGAACTTGACATCCCATTTGTCCGAAATCACACATGACACCTGTTTCTATTGCTTGGTAGTCTCCAAGAGTTGTCTGCAACTTTTTAACCAGTTTTCTCAATGTTTTTTCTTTATAACCTATAAGCCCTTCATACCTGAAGAACATTTCATAGGATGGAAGAATATCACATGAAGCCATGGCATCTAAATCAAATTTAGCAATCTCATCCCAATCATTGAGAATCTCCTTCAAATCATTTGCTTCTCGAGTCAAGGAGGAAATCAAGTCTTGTTCCATTTCATTTATATCTTTGATATGGTTAAGAACTGCAAATGTTTCTGTAATGGCTCAAACTCATTCAGAGATGACTTCCCTTATCCAAGGCTTAGCGGTTTCGATCAACTTTCTTTCCTTGGATGTCTGAGACATAATAATAGCACTTTGAGAAGATTGTTGCCGAATGACTTCATTTAAGCGAGTAACTTTTTGTTTAAGTTGATTCTTCTTTTCCAATAATTCATGATTGCTTTTTGATATATTAGCTAATGAATCTTGAGCATCTTGTAAACAACTCCAACGTGACTGCTTCTCGATTTCTACCTTGCTGAACTTGTAATCAGATTGGGTAAGTTCTTCAATAGGTTTGTCCACCAATGGCTCAACAACCTCTACAAATTTGGTTTTCTCCAAATCAACTAAGATCCTTGAAACAATCTTATCTTTCAAAGATTTGGACTTAGTTTTCTTGATAGGAAGGTTATCTGGAGGTACAAGCACTTTTCTTCTCTTCATTGTGATCTTGTTGAACCATGCAGGCAAGTTGAAACTTTCATCTATGGAAACCATTGGCATTGATCTTGATTGTATTTCCGTTGTAACTGAGCAAGATTCAATTTGCACAATTGATTCTGTCATGAATATTTCAAAACCTGTTAGAGATTTATCAAGTTGAGAAACTTAACCCTTTGTGAGAGTTGGAAAATGTTCGAACACACTTCCCAAATGTTAATATTGCTCTTTTGTTAAAACGGGAGGAGCTTTTGAAGATAAAGGAAGAGCCAATGTATTGACTTCTGAAGGCAGAATGGAAGGTGTGAGAACAGTGGAAAATGAATCTACATCATCATCTATCTCATCTAGAGAAGGTGCTTCATGCATGGATGGTGCATGAGTTTGTGCAGGTCGTGGGGGAGATATGATCATAACTTCCCCTTCCCCCTCCTCATCTTCTTTGTTTAATTATTCTTCTTATTGTTCGTTTGACTTTGCTGACTTTTCTTCTGATTCCTGAACTAGTTTAGAGATATGAGATGATTTAGACCCTTTTTCGCCCTTGAACTTGAATTTAAGCGACTTCTTTACATTAGAAGAAGCACCATCTTTTCCTGTAATTTCCAGCTGTGACTTCCTTCTAGAAGGGCAAAAGCTTCCACAATCCAAACCCAATTTTGGATTAACCCTTTTTAGGCCCTTAATTTTAAGCCACTTGTTGGTGTTTGCTAAAATGGATTGAAACCTATCCAGGTTAGATGTACCTTTTTTTTGCTGCCATTGAATGGGAAAGGGACACCTTTTATCAAAACTAGCCTGATGATATTTTGGATCAAGAATGTTGCCATCATCTTCAATTTGGAAATTTGATGAGATTTCAAGCATATTAAGATCAACGATTTGTTGCAAAGTTAATCTGCAGTAATCCGTCTTCATTATATCTAGTTCTGTTCATATATCAATATAAACATCCTTGATGCAATGAACATTTGTGAAAGCCCTCTTGATTTGAGAATTCATTTCTCGATAATCAAAGTCAAATCCGCCTTTAAACTTCTTCAAATTGATTAACTGCAATTCTGTTTCCATATTTTTTGCTTTATGTATAGAATTGATCAAATAATTAACAATCGCAAGTGTTTGGTAGAAGAAATACCAAAACCAGGCCTATGCAAAGTATGTTGATAAGATTGAACTTCCATGAGTTGTCTGGCTATCCTATTAGTAGTATACCTAGGTAACGTATAAGGGTCACTTTTAAAGTATCCAACCCTCAAGTAAGTAAAACTTGGAAATTGGATACAGATACAACCATATTGATTTACCTTTTCCCAAGCTTTATCAAATACCATTTTGATGGATAACTGTCTATCAAACAAGCACCATAAATGCCGAAAGAAAGCATATTCGACTCTTCTGTAATGAAACTTACCATTAGCCAAAGTGATCTGATCATAGTAATCCCAAACTGAAACCTAAAGACAATATCCTTGGGTTGAGAGTCTAGAGAAGGATCCCATGGCAGCAGCGATTTAATGTACCCTCCCCCTTGTGTATCATCGTCCTTGATGAACTCTGGAGTTTTAAACACCAGGAGAATATTCCAGGTATATTTTAGCATTGTGAAATAATTTCATTTCAATATTGAATCAAAATCTATGCTATGATCAAAATTAGGGTCTATCATTTCTTAGCTCAATGTTTTCAAAAAAATGCTTACATGATATCATAAAATCAAAAGTTGAAACACACACTCACCTGCATTTATTTTACTATACCTGTGCCTAGTTCCGCATCACTTTGAATTGATCGTGTTTTTAGGATATTCTATTCTGTATTCTCGTCATACTCATGTGGACACTCACAATATTTTTAGTTCAATTCTCATATTGATATCTTGTGTAAGAGAATTTTATGTGTTGAATATTCAAGAGTAAGATAATTATTCAAAAATTTGTCATTCCTTAGCTAACATGTTTTAGATCATAACTTGATTACGTAAATGAAATCACTCATACATACCATCTGACATATGGGACTCATTTAATAGGCAGTTCATCTTTGTAAGTGCGCAAATTACCTAAAATGGTTAGGGGATCCATGTTTCCATTTTTGTAATCTGGGCCTTCATGCCCATCTTATCAGAATAACATTTCATTAGAATAATCATTTCATGATAGAAATATATTTCATCTCTAAGACAATATAAAATATATAGATTTTGTCATATATCCAATCAGGATCATAGAGGTTTGAATAAACATGGTACCACACTATCTGCATCCCAGTCTTCTTAGCCCTTGGACTACACGCCCACACAAAATACCTGATATGAGGGTGTGGCCCAGAGGCTTGTATGTTCTATTCACGACATTCCAATTGTGGCTCTACCCTGAGTTCGATCTGTTGGTGCCCAAAATTGAAGATTGGAATCCTAAGAGCGTTGCCTGCCTGATGCTGGGATATCCAATTGGTTAAGGCCAACTTGATGAGATTGATTGATGCGATCCAAATCCCCTGCACTTCTGGCTCTGCAAAACCAAGGCAGATATACGTGATCTTGGACAAAACACTTAGAGCCAAGATGCTTATAGCAGATTGATTAGAACACGAATATAATGGAAGCTTTCAAAATGGCAAGAATTATAGAAAGCTTCAAACTTATAGATTGTGAATTGAGAATAATAAATGAATATATGAATGTTTTTTATATAAGAACAAATTAATGCAACAAATGAATGTATTAACTCTTCAAAGGGAAAGATATGAAATAATTGCCAGCATATGGATTATGAATCATGGAAAATATAAAGATCAGTGCCGAAGGGCGATAGAGTCAGTATTATAAGTTTAAAACATACAACTTTATAAAACTTTATGGAGGTTAATTATAAACAATTTAATAATCAAGGTGCGATAGATGAAATATATAGATGCAATTTTAAAATAGTCTAGAATGTACTTTTAACTCCTGTGTTTCGGAGACAAACCAAACATAGATTTGGAAACAATTAAATATTTCTCAAATATCTATGATGTTCGATTTTAAAATGCTATAATTGATCCTGTCCACTTCTCTATCATATGAATTATTTATAAAATTAAGAATAATATTTATAAAGGACAAACTATATAATATCTTAATTCTAATGCTTTGAACGAATAAAATAAATACTTCTTACTGATCATGCCAGAAATAAAATTGCATTGGAGACACTCTTTACAGATGATCCATCCAATACAGTTCGACTCCAGAATCAAACAAGAATTTATTTGATAATCCACCATCGACAAGCCTAGTTCAAAAAATTATTTCTTTACCAATGAAAAAATATAATATATCATAAGTGCCTCAGTGTAAGAACCCCAAATGGGCTCTATGCTGATCACTGTTTGTTTCCCTGAGTGTAATGATTGTTTTTGTTGGTTCTTGAATGTTTCAAGCTGCTTCTGGTTTTTTTTTGAGTTTATAAAAGAGAATACAAATATTGAAACTAATTTACCCAAAATTATAACTCAAATCTAATTATAATGCTGATCGAACTCATTTATTCAGATGGCTCATAAAATTTATACAATGTTTATTGTTGGAGGAATACATAAAAAAAACATCAGCATTAATAGTTAAACAAACCTGATTTTTGACTCCCAAAATGCAAACACGCTGCTGATTGCTCCCTCTCTAGGCAGTGCCTATCAAAATCTGCAATATTAAATCTCTGATTTTGAATTTACTGTAGTGCGGTACTGTTCATGGCACTGTTCACGTCACTGTTCACGGGCACTGTTCACGGTACTGTTCATGGCACTGTTCACGTCACTGTTCACGGGCACTGTTCACGGTACTGTTCACTTGTACTGTAGCGCACTGTTCACGTCACTGTAGCGCACTGTTCCCGGTACTGTAGCTGCTGTTATAAATCTGCAAACAGATCCATCCAATTTTCTCCTACTGAAACACAATATTGACTTCTGGATGAAGCCAACTCACAGGCAAAATTCGGGTGATATTTCACACCTTCAAATTGCATCAACTCTGAAGAAACTACGTCCTTCACAGTCTGAATTCTTCTCGAATTTGTAGAAACCCTGGTTTTAAATAATTCTCATAACATGCTCTTGAAGGAAGACAAGGTTTGTTTATAAAGACTCCTCAACTCCAGAATGAGGCTCTACGCTCAATGTGGGATAAAAGAATATAATAATAACATAAAAAATGTTATTACATTAGAACTTAGAAAACCCCTTTTAATTTTCCCATAAGCTTGGACCCACAATTAATTGAAATATGGCCCCCTTTTATGATATCATGACCCTCACTTAAGTTATAATATAAAAACATATTATAACTTAATAATATAAGCTCAAAACCAATAATGTTTATTCTAACTAAATAAACATTAATATCTCCATTATTACTCAACATTTTTGAATGTCGTCTGAACCGGGAGCTAACATGATAGAGCTGCATATGACCATACCCCTTTTCTAAAAATAGCAGGGGTCCACCTTTATAACTCCAAAATTGCTAAAAATAGCCTGACCAAGCCAAACTCATAATAAACAAACTCTGGCAACCCAGAAGTGTACTCTTCTCAGGTCCTTGGAAGATCTCCACACCAAGGTGACCCTCTAACCAATCCTACTAGCCTACGAGGGTCTCTGATAGGCTAATCACAAGCTAAAGTGATGTCTCTAGCTAGAAGGGGACATCACACTCAGAATATATAATTTTTTTTAAAAACTATGAATATGAGTTGTTCTGATTTTACATTTGATATATATAAACAATGAATAGGTACAAATAAAAAGTCATGACCCTACGCAACTCCTAATCACACATTTAACTTGATAAAAACTCAGCCGGATAATGAACTAGGTCATTAGTTTAAATATATCTCAACTACGTTATAGAAGTTGGGAAGCTGTTGTAGAAACTTCCATGATGTGCGTCCCTTATAAGCTCCATCTGGTCCCAACTCCTTGCCTCCATGTCCACCTATTTGGGTGTATGCCTAGTGGCTTGTATTACCCGAGCCTTCATCTCCATAGAGTCGGGTACACCCTTTTAATTCCGATGCGCATCTTCAGACTTGCAACAAATACAAAAAGGCATTAGATATTAATAAGAGTTTGGCAATAGTCAATGCAAAAATTCATGCTTCAGTGGCTCTGGTCTCCATGATCAAGCTTATTGTATTGGGCCCTTTCAAACTTTAATTGCACTTTGTGTTTTCTTAAAGTTGTTACTTCAACATAGACCACCAAATTTTGGGTGCCATTCACTGGAAATTCAAGCTTATATTGTTTAGAGATAGGAGCACTCGATTTTTCTCAAACTATCAATCTCTAGTTGCAACGTTTTTCGAACTGGCTATAACATGAAGACCAACTGAATATGTAAATTCACGACATTACCATGTATGCAAGTTTGGAGCAATTCCTTAGTGGCTTAGCAAGAACACTGAATATCAAATGAATGAACAAGACACCAATATTTGCACAAATGCCATAATAATATAGAAGCTTTTGTTGCACATGACTCACTTATCCCTGTGCTTAATCAATCCTACCAGGTCAATAACTTCTAATGATATCCTCAGAAAAATAATGCCTCGGCTCATTACCTTCATTTCCGCCAAGTTGGCACCTGTACTTACTCTTGCTGCTGCATATGAAAGCGTCATTCTGTATTTCAATGGGTACTGCTAATCTGATCAATAGGATTAATTGGGCAAACTTTGCATATGATATTGTTGTCTTGTGACAAGGATATATCTGAACATGTTAATCTTTTCATCGATCAACATACTCAACTTTTCTTCTTCTATCTGATACTTTACATAGGAGACAACCAAAACACTATCCATAGCATCACAAATAACTCTAGTATTGCTAGTGATGAGCTTCATAACAGGGGTGATGTGTCCCAACATCATACTCCTTGGTTTGAAATTATGCCCCTAGCAAAATTGTTTGAGAGAGAATGTTCAAATGGGGCCTCTACATTTCACAAAAAAATCTGGCTCCATCACGATCTATCCACAAAACTTTTACATTGCCATGGGACTCTATCTATAGAATCCCCTTATTCATAATCAAGTTCTGAATAACATGCTTCTCATAGCATCAACTCATATCATATGTCTTGTTCGGCATTGTTTGTTTCGAATAAGACATTTCAAATCTTTGTTTTGATGTGCACAGTAAATTAGTTTGGTCATTTGATAACAATTGAGACATAGTTCAAATATTTTAGATGCAAGTCCAAATTTGATTATTCTAGAATCTCCAAATTCACCTCAAACTCATATTCCTAGGCTCCAACACCGTCTTCTACGATGAATTTGTCTATCCAATCACATTATCTTGGATGCGAGATGAAGGCAGTAGGTAAATGCTAAAGAAAGACCCCTGAATCTTCCATAGGATAATGATATGTAAACTATCGTTGAATTTATAAAAATCTAAACCATTCCTAATTCAGATGGAGTCCCTACAATGAAATTACTTCTAATGGCTGACCTACTTCTATACCTATATTAGCTAATTTATCTGCTCTTTTTTTGCCCTCCCGGTATATATGATTGATTGTGATTTTGTCAGAGGTCTGACATAGTGAGAGAGCACTAGATAAATAAAGTCCAATCTTCAATTAATGAGAGATCCTTTCCTTGTAGCATTTATTATAATTGCAGAGAATCTCTACATTCTTTGCAACCAAGAGTTTTACACTGCCAATCCTTCAAGTCAAGCTGTTAATTCCACCCAATTATTAGTTTATATTCCTATATATCTTGCTAAGCATGCTATCACTATGCCTTATGAGTTATGGATATTACAACCAATGACTTCTTTGCTTGGATTCCCTCTCGAAGTTCTAGCAATATTGAGTTTAAACCATCTCTCCGTGGGTGGTTGCCATTGGCACATCTCTTGTTTGCTTTGTGAAGTTCCTCTCCTGCTCTATAAAGGGGGGTAATCTCAGACCAATCCACTTGCCTCCCATTTTCTTACCCAATGAGGCATTATAGGCTCCTTTTGTTTATTCAAAACCCGACTATTGGTAAGTTCAATGACACGAGTTTCAATTTTAATGAGAAGTTCTACATTCATCTTCTTATCCTTAAAAAATCTTCTGTTTTGTTCCTTCCATAATTCCCATAGGACTATGGAAGGTGTCTATTTCCATAAAGAGTCATAAATACTATCCGTTCTAAGAACGGACCAAGCTTATAGCATATTTGTTATAGTTCTTGGAAATGTTGATACCCATCCCAGTTGTGAATAGAGCCATTTCTAGCATTGACTCGAATAAGAGCAATGCAAAAAGAGGTGGAAATGGATTTTTCCTTATTTTCACACAAAGGACATCTACTTGGGCCTTGGAATTCCATTCTCTTACATCTTTTTGAGGTAATGACCTTCCTAATTAAATCTAACCAAGTGAAAAATCCTACCTTAGGTAGACAAGCTTTATTCCAACATAATGTTGTAGGAAGGGAGTCCTTTGTGCTCATTTCGAGAGACCTGAGGGATCTATACCCCTTGTTCGACTTGTATTTCCTGCTCTTGTTTCCATCCCACATCAATTTGTGCTTTGCCAAAATTGAAAGTTACTTTCCTATTTGAGAAGGTTCTATTAAATCTTCCACTTCCTTAGGTGGAATGTTCATGTCCTTAAAATCCTTCCATTTCCAACCTTTTACTCCATCCTCAAAGGTCACATAATATCTAACTCTTTTTCCTCATCTAGCTTGAAGTGTCAAGCTTATTTGGGCTAGCTTACCATCCTTTTCTAAAGCACTATATCCTCTCCAAGAGTCTTGCCAAAAGTGAGGTTCTTCTCGCTTCTCCAGGTTCCATGTTAGTCTATCCTGGATGGATGATCTATAATCCATGATGAAGTTTCAAATTCTTGATCCTCTAGGTGGAGATTTCTCCATGAATATGCTGATTGGATCATTATTGCTTAGATAGTTTTTATTAGGATCATTGCCAACTCGAGGTGTGGGTTATTGTACATTCTCCATACTAGTATAGCTCGTAAAGCTTTACCTTGGATTTTGATGTCTCTGATCCCTACACCTCCCT
Organism: Cupressus sempervirens; assembly: GCA_028749045.1. Classification (NCBI taxonomy): domain Eukaryota; kingdom Viridiplantae; phylum Streptophyta; class Pinopsida; order Cupressales; family Cupressaceae; genus Cupressus; species Cupressus sempervirens. The sequence goes on along the minus strand of CM053785.1, from coordinate 554,826,864 downwards.
CGTTTTCTAGTCCGCACACCTTATCCCAAGCTAATACGATTTTTTTTCTTTTACATTTTTTGCTTCCAAAAGAAAGTCCTAAGGAGTCTATTGATTTCATTCCTATTTTTTCTAGGGAGATCAATACAAGATAACTGATAAATAGGTTGTGGTGAAAGGACATATTGTATCATTGTTGCTCTTGCTGCAGAAGAGAGTCATTTCCCTTTCTTCGAATCCATTTTTGTTTTGATCTTTTCTGTTATTTGATCCAATAATTTTGTGGAACGTGCCCTTTGGATGAAGGCACAAGGGAAACTTCCTCTTTTGAAATTCAAAATTTGGGAAAGTCCAGATTAGGATGTGTATTAATGAAGAAGATTTTGACCTCTCAGGGTTAATTTCTTGTCCTGATACTTTGCTATATTGATTTAATATTGTTTTATATGCTTTTGCCTCCTTTATGGTACTTTGTCCATAAAGCATAGTTCCATCTACAAATTGTTGGTGGGTTGTCGGATCCAGGTCACTAGTGATTCTAATACCTCTAATAGTCTTCTCATACTTGGCATTGCTAATGGATCTTCCTAACCCTTTTGCCAATAAGACAAAAAGAAAAGGGGATATTGGAAGTTTACTAATTCCAAAAAAATTGTTGGGTGATATGTTTACTAGTATTGATAACTTAAAGAAGGATACACATTCAAAGGTTAGGATTCACCCATTGTTTTGTGAATCCAAAGGCTTTGTGGCATTTATTCAAAAAGCCCCAATCTACTCTATCATATGCCTTTCTAATATCTAACTTAATTAACATACTAGGTTCTTTGTTGTTTTGAATGGTATGTATGGCCTCTTGGGCAATAATAATTCCATCAAAGATAGATCTGCCTTTTACAACCCCTATTTGTTCCTCGTCAATCAAGTTTGGGAGAAGTTTCTAGATTCTCATTGCCATAGTCTTAGTAAGCAATTTATAGAGAGTATTGCAAGGAGCTATGGGACGATAGTCATTACAACTTCTTTGGTTTATCTCTTTCTGTATAAGAGCAATAAAGGTATTATTAACCTCCCTGAGGAGTTTTCTCGAATTTTGTACTCCTAAAGCCTCAGTTTCCTCCATCCCTATGAATTCCCAACGTTTTTGGAAGGAACCTGCTAGAAACTCATCCAACCTTGGAGATTTATCTGGATTCATTTGGTTGAGGGGCTTATTTACTTCATCAAAGGGTAAATTTTCTCAACAATTTTAATTTTGTTCTTTTGCTATAAGCTTTGTGTTGTTCTTAATGATGCTTTATTATGCCCCTAGGTTTTGGTTATCTTATTTTTAATGATTTCTTCAAAGTACTTTATTACCTCTTTTTCAATATCATCTGGATCCTCCAGTTTTCCCCATCCTTATTTTGAATGAACTGATTCTATTAGCTATTCTACGTTGTTTTGTACTATTGTGAAAGAATTTTGTGTTTTTGTCCCCTACATCTAGCCATTTTTCTCTTGACTTTTGTCTTCAAAACAGTTCCTCTTTGGTTAAGATGTCTTCATAATCCTTTATTAGGCATTTCTCTGTTTTATATAAGGGTAAATTCACCCTTTCTCTATAAATTCCTTATTTGGATTCTCCAATTCTTCTTCCAACTCTGCCTTGTTTTCAAAGATGTTCCCTAAGTGTTTGAGTTCCATACCTTAAGCCTTTGTGTAATAATTTCAAGTTTGTTAACCACTTGGTATAGTTTAGACCCAAATAACATGGTTTTGTTCCACCATTTTTCTATCATCTTTAGAAAGCCCTCATCCTTAAACCACATTTGTTCAAATTTGAAAGGATCATTGTCGAGCTTTTCATCCTTTATGATGTGTAATTCAACTGGGAAGAGATCTGACCCTAAGATGGGTTTCACTTTTGATTCCAAAGTAAAGGGTAATGCTGCCATAGCCCCATTTAAAAGAAACCTATCCAGTTTCTCCATAATACCTTTTCTCCTATTATCTAAGTATAGTTTATCTCTCGAAGTGATAATACTTATTAGTCCAGTTATGTTAATCCATTCATAAAAATTTAGTGCTGCTTTAGGGATTTTCTGAGTTCCACTTGAATTTTTCTGGTGCCTTAGTTATAGTATTGAAATCCCCTCCTATGATTGAAATTTCTTGTTTATAAGCAATTTATTTTTCTTCAATCTCTTTCCAGACTCTGATTTCCTCCATACACATTAAAAATTCTAAATCTCAACTTCATTTCAAAGCTTCTTACTAAACCACAGCTCCAATTTCCATGATCTTCTAAAAATGTTACGGTCAGAAACCTTGGGTCCCATATGAAAGCTAAACCTTTTGAGGCTCGCCTAGTCAAAGATCCCCATATCTCCCTAAATCCTTGCTTCTTTGTTAAGCCCTCTAGATCATTCCTATCTAGCTTTGTTTCTTGTAATATATTGAGTTCTGCTTTTGTTTTTGATATGTAGTGTTTTAAGAACTGCTGCTTGTTAGGGGCATTTTAACCCCTAACATTCCAAGTTAGGACTTTATGGTGACTTGGGAAGGATCTTCCCCTACCTAGCATTAAAGATATTGGTTAATTTCGATTGACCATGAGCACATCCATCCCTCATTCTCAGTTCTAGTAGGGATTTTCTTCGCCTCTTTTTATTTGTTTTTGCACAATTGGGGTTATTCGTTACTTGGCAGAGTCATGGCTATCCCCATATGTTCCTCGTCATTTATTTCCCGATTTTCTAGTTCTACTAGTAGCTATTACACTTCTACTTTCTCCATCCGATCATCACCTTTCAAAATCTCCTTTATCAACAATTTCTTTTGTCTCAGTAGTTCTTCCTTATCATAAATTTCATCCAAAAATTCATTCGTTAACTTCAAACTTGCATAAATGCTCATAAATGATCCTAACCTCTTCCTCTCTGTTGGCTTGGCTACTGGGTTCCTCATTTGAAGGGCTTGATGGACATAATGTTTTCTCTTGGATATCAATGTCATTATCTAGGTGATCTCCTCCACTGTAATCCTTTTTCTCTTTCCTTTGACATGTTTCACTTTTGAAGTCTCCTTCCTGACTAAGTATTATTGCTATGTATTTTCGAGGCTTATCCCTTTTGATGTCTCTCCCCCTTGCTTTTGTGGTTTATGCCCCCTTGTTTTCATTAAGATCTTTCTTGGAACAATCCTCACCTGTTGTTTTGGTTGCAACTATCTCTAACTCCGACTAGGATGAAAGGGGGAATTCAAGATGAAACCTAAAGCCTCCCCTCCCTAATCTGTAGAGGTAATAATACCCACTATAACCGAGGGGAGTGAAGGAGCAACTTCTATTATTTCCCCCTCTTCCAAATGATCCCTTCCAGGGCATACCACAATTTGAAAGCCTCCCTTTTTTCTTATTAAAGATAATTTGCGTGTTTGGAGGAGGATGAGGAAAAGGAAGGCTCTCGTTCGGGACTGGAGAATCTGATGCAAGGTCCTCTATGAAAGATCCTTTTGCAAATCTCGGTTCTATTATGAGTGACCTTCCCTTAATGCAGATCTTTAAAGGCTTAGATTTATAGATGTAGGCCTCCATGCTAACTATGAATAATTGGATTGGAGAACCTCAATTCACTTTCTACAAAACCTACACATTTTTCTAATTTGTTACCTATCAATTTAAGAGCCTCTTTTGTCTGTTGTTCAATAGGGAGATTAGGCAAACTAATGACACGATCTATTATGAAGGAGCATGGGTTGTTTGGGTTAAATAAAAGGCTCCCAGTGCAGGACTATAAAAGATTTGGCTTTGTAAACTAGGGAATTTTTAAATAAATATTCTTTTTTCAAATTGGAGCGACAACAATTAATATAAAGAAAATCATTTTCCAACATAGTTACTTCTAATTTCTTAACATAAGATTCTTTTAGCAATCTCACAATAGATTCTACCTCTGTACCTGGTACCATCCATTTGGCATAGAGTCAGTACTTTTGGCATTGTCATTGGGTCTATTTCACTTCATAAGCTTGAAGATATAGAGTGAGGATTTCCTCCTTGTAGTCGCCAATGGATTACAAACTATCGCTTCCCATTGGCTTGTTGAGGCTTCCTTCCTAGTTGGTCCGGGTATGCGATCAGATTTAGGCAAGGGGGCTCTCTGAACCTGATCTCTGAGAGGAATGAAATGATTATAATCCATAAGATGTTTCGACTAAGTAAATCCTGGTGTTCTTGTAGAGGGGGGTTTTGACCTATGTGAGGTTTTAGGATAAGGGTGGGAGGAAATTTGAGTTTTTTGGGGATTAAATGTTGCTTCTAGTCGTTTGGATCATTTAGATTTTACAATATTCCAACCCTCATCCTCATATTCATTTTTCGTTGGTTCAAAAGGATTCTAGGGAACGAAATCTGGAATCAATTTGTAGTAAAAGGAGAGGGCATATTTGGTGTTTCAAAAGATAAAACATTGTTTGTCAAATTTTGGCCTTGCTGTGTAGCTCACATAGATTAAACAAATCGCATAGTTTTTAGGATTCATTTTTCATATGGGAGTGCATTTTAATTCATAACTTATATCATCTGCAGGTATTAATTATTAACAATTATATATTTTATTTTAGGATTGATCTCATATTATTCTAAAACTATAAATATCGATTTGTAAATTTTTCTTATATCATTGATAAAGATATTGATGTATATATTGTTTAATCATTGTAGAATACCACTTAATAATTGAACTAATGATTGGATTCAGTGGGATCTGCTAGGAGCTGCCTTATTGATGTTCTAATGATTTTGAATCTAGAGCTGAGGAAATTCGCTAATTTCAAACTGGTTTTTACCCTATGTGTATTTGATCATCAATTTCGTTAATTCGTAACTATAGATTCACAAATTATATTATATGCAGGTAATAATTAAAATAATTATTAACTATATTTTGAATAAATATTTGATTTCAAGAAAATGAAAATAAACTGTACTGAGAAAAAGAGTTTGTAAAGACCCTGATCAGTCTTATGCTGCTACGCTTATAAAATAATGATTTTTTTGTGCTTTTGCATTTTTCTTTTTCTGGATATGTATGTTTTCTCTGGTTTTTTTTTGAATATGATAAATGCTTCAATAGAAAAATATTGGAAGGAAATGTAAAGTAGAACTAGTAACACTTAATACCAACTATGAAATTTATTAATTCAGACTAAGAATTAGAATTTACAAAATGAAAATGTAACCTGTTATGTATCTGCTAATGTCTAGGCAGCGGCCCTGAACACTAACAACTACTTTTCCTAGCAAATTGCTGCCTTGTTCAGTACCCAAATCTGCCAGTATGTAAAACGCTGGCTCAAATAAAAATTGGCAGAACTTAGAAATCAGGCAGGACACCCAATTGATAATCGCAGCCCACAAAAACTCACATGCAGGCCATAATAATGTAATGTAACCACAGGGCTTGGAATTAAACCGCTGGTCTTGGGTATGATTCGCAGGCCCCTGCAGAGTATTGCAGGTCTTCTACAGCCAAATGCATCCTGTCTATTTGTATTGCAGGCGAGATATTGAACAACCGTGGGTAAGGGAAATGCCGGATGATGTCACCCATTAACAAAGAGTTGCGATCTATTATCACTGTATATCACTCGCTGATTATAATCGATGTATATCAATTGCTGATTTTTGTTACCACCCTTCAAAATTCTTATCGCTGACTCTTTATATTCTTTAATATTGGAATAACAGGTTTTAATGTGATGGTGTAGTTGGCTGTGATTATTAAGTTTTAAAATGGATGTAAAGTTTTCTGTACATTTCTTCGAAAGCCAATCTGAAGATATAATTGTTTTGGTGAATTGTAGCTTTTGCTAATTCCTTTTTTCTTTAAAAATCTGAGATTTCTGTAGCATTGCGTGAGCTTTTCATAACTTTTCTCGTCCTGTTCTCCTGTCTGCAAGCTGTGAATTACAATTTACTTTTTCGTCTTGTTCAGATTGTTATCTTCTGTTTTAGGGAGATGAATTCTAAGGAATTTTATAATTGTCTGGCCATTATCATCATTTCATTTTCGTATAGGGTTTGAGAAAATTGTAAATCAGTCTTCTGCTCTTTGATCAAATATAAGTGATACTTTTTTGGTTGAGCTTCTTTCCCTTGAGTTGGAAATGGTTTTCCCAGCATAATCCGTTGTATGCATTGTTTGATCTGTTATTTCTGTTTTATCTAATTTTTGATCACAAAAAAGTTTATAAAGCAGCTCAAACAATGCCTACAGCAAACAATCAATATGAATACTTTAATTCATCATGAAAACCCAATCGTTGCAGTTTATTTATTGAAATTTTATTTATACTGTAGCATTATTATATCATCATTAGTTGAGAGGATCATTGTATGTTTGACAATTAACTGCTGTTAGAATGAAGATATTCTGCTAATGTATCTTTATGAGAATTTCGATGAACAACATATTGTTTGAAATGGTAGCTTTATTTAGTATTTGATCAATTAATAATTAGATTTTTAACCATGTTAACTAGTATTTTCCTACAAAGGATAGATAATACACCAAATATTTGAGTGATAATACAAATGCTCATGTTGGAATAATGGGTTTTAATGTGATGGCGTAGCTGGCTGTGATTATTAATTTTTAAAATGGATGTAAAGTTTTCTATACATTCCATCAAAAGCCAATCTGAAGATATAATTGTTATAAAATGATTATAAAATGGCCTTTTTTTTTTCAAGGAAGAACACTAGGATTTCCATGAAATGATTATAAAGTGGCCTTTTTTCCTGAGTATGCAACCTTCTGCATGTTAGTAAAGATACTCTAAGTTTTGGGTAAGTATTAAAATGTTGACACTGCTTGAGTGTAGGTAATTAGGTTTTGCATACACCAAGCCTGAAGTGAAGGAGCAAATTTATTGATGAGATATTGGTCTAGTATACCATTCTTCAAATTTGTCACCCTAGGAAGTAGAAAGGATTTAGTACTGCATGGGACTTGTACTTAGCTTTGGTTTAAACCAAATGACAAACCAAGTCAAATCCTATTAGTGGCATACTGGATTAGTGTACAATCCTTTGAATTTTTTTTTTTAAATATTAGGTGAGTTATTTACATGTCTAGTCAAAGTTATTTGTAACTTGGTGTAATATAGTTGAACTCATTTCTGACCAAGTGGACTTTAATGGTGTAGGATTCTCCACGCCCACCTTCTTTGGAGCAGACATTGCTACATTCAACAACACCACGTCTTCCTTTTGTCATTGCTACAATTTCCTTATTGGGTTTCTTTCGCAATTCCGTAAGAATCTCATTTAATTGACTGTCTACGTTTAATGGATCTCTACTATGGTTTAGTGTTTGCAATCATTTATAGTGCTTATGATTGTAGGATAAGTTAATTATGTTTCTTGTTAGACATTTATGTTCTGGTACTAACTGTTGATGTTTTGGTAGCTTTAGTAGTATAAACTTGTGAGATCAAAGAGAAATTAATGTTATTACACACACACACGCACAGAGTTATAAGTAAGTTTGCCATTATATTAATTATATTGATGAATAGCCATGTCTCATGAAAGGACATGCCCCTTATCTTGGTTTATTCCTCATACAAATACAAGAGGACGCTGCCATTTGGAAAGTACATACCAGACACTATGGTAGTGTTATTACGTCTGCAGCTGTCCTAAGAAAAACATGGTATCAGAGCAGTTCGATCTTAGGGATCGAAGTTGGGATCTGACTTTGAGAAGAAAATGATCAGAGAAATAAATGATCAGACTTCCTCTATATCGTACTTCGATTATCGAACTTACTCTATACAAATTTGCATCTGTATAAAGCAATTGATTATGATCACCAGACTCATGGAAATTGGTGATTGGAAGCACAGATTATATAATAATAATAATAATAATAATAATTGAAAAAAAAAAAAACCCCTTTTTGTTTCCCTTGATCGGTGGACAGTCATAATATGCGGGATTGTGCATTGCTTAGTCACATAAGAAGACTGTAACAATATACTTAGTAACTGTGCTCAGTCAAACCAGTGAACGTAGGTCGTCGTCTATTCATTAATCACGTGATTGATTCTCCATCCTTCATACATATAGCAACCTCTGTAGAATGTATTTAAGCCATTATTGTGCAGAGGATGGTGATAAAATTGCAGCATCTATCTATCACAAATAATACAAGACAATGATATTTTGATCTGCTACTGGTCATCAAAAGATGTGGCTCTGTCATCTTGTGGATCCTTTATAAAGCATATAATGACATAGAGGGATGGAATTATCTATATTTTGGCACTAGGTAGTGGATTAAAAAACGGGACAGCAGAGGACGAGTATTATAAAAGATATAAACCCCTTTAAATCTCAGGTTGGAAACGTTACATGCGAACAGGCAGAAACCTACAGAATAATGGTTGGATGCCAGGTCAAAGTGCTAAGGAGGTCTATGTTGAAATTTAGGTCTGAATCCAAAATGTTATAGGAATTAATTCATTGAGGAACCGCTCCAGGTGTTTACAGGCCACAAGTAACACATATCTTGACAGGACAAATAAAATAAATCGTTCCAAACTACAGAGAAAAATGACTCATCATGGCCAGTGTATGTTTCACGTACCGTTGTGTAGCAGCAAACAAATATCGTTGCAATATCAAGTTCAAAACAATAAGGAAATTGTTTATGGTACTGTAAAACACACAGAATACCTCCCTTGTTTCCAAAGATATTAATTATTTAGAAATCTCCATTGATACCACACATCATTCAACATTATTAAGTGCGCATACAAGAGCATTCAGCTTATTTAACTTTTGGGGAAAAGGAAATCAATATTCAGCCAACATATGAAAGGGAAATAATATATTTATGGGGGAGATTCATCAACCACAAAGGTGCCTAGTCAGTAAGAGGCAAAATTCCATCAAGAATAAAAGGGATATAAAGTCAATAACAAATAATGACACCGATGTGAAAAGTGGACCAGAAAAGGAGGGAAGTACATGGGGTATTACCATCAGCAAACAAGAAATGCAATTTTTTTATTAAAACAAAAATCATATCAAATGGTATGTCTCTTATAAAGGGAGACGTTCTTTTCAAGATAAAGGAAGAAGACAAAAAGGAAACTTAAATGAATGAATAAGCCCTATCCTAGTATTGGAGGAGAGATAGTATTTTTATGATTATTCCCTTGAATATTGATCATGAATTTTATGTAGAATAGTGAAACATATATGTTTGTGGCATTGACATTTCCCTTTGGAATAGTTCATTTCTATGAATTATTTGTAATCTCTTCAAACGAAATGTCTTCAAGATGAATTAAGAAGGGAGGTGGTCTTGATGGTCGCAGTCATAAGATTGATGGATGAAGACAATTCTTCAAAGAGAAGAATTTCATATTTAGAGGGAGTTTGACACTTCTTCAAAGTTAAAGGAGGATTGATATAAGATTTAGAGGGAGTTTGAAACTCCATCAAACGCATCATTGAATGAGGAGCTCAGATTATTGATATTCAAAGGGGGTTCGATAGCCTTTATTTGTGACTACATGACTTTAATGGGCCTATCCCATGTGTACATGAGCAAGTGATGACTTCCAAATGATTATCACTTGTATTTGCAAAAGTTATTGAATGACGACAATCTTACAATAACTTAATTTTCTATAATGATGGATATCTTATGATGTCTATGTAGATCATGTTAGATTATACTTTGCATGATTGATGATTATATGGTACGCATTATGAGAATGCGTGTGTTCATACCTTATAAACATTTTAGAGTACATGTTGAATGTAAAACTTGATGATCTGAAGGCCATTACACGGAGTACTTGGTGAATATCATGAAACTTGATGTTTAGTAGACCATTACTCAGAGTTTTGGTGAATATCATATGTTGATATCCTGAAGGCTAATACTCTTGATATCATATGTGATATCAAAATGGTGGATATCTTCTGATCAAAGGTATCTATAAAATTTGCCATACCTAATATTACCAATGGTGTAATACGTGTCATGTGTTTATCCTCTCTGGCTAAGAGGGAGTGTTGATGTTTTGGTAGCTTTAGTATAAACTTTTGAGATCAAAGAGAAATTAATATAATTACACACACACACACACACACACACACACACACACACAACACAATTATAATTAAGTTTGACATTATATTAATTGTATTGATGAATAGCCATGTCTCATGAAAGGACATGTCCCTTATCTTGGTTTATTCCTCATACAAATACAAGAGGATGCTGCCATTTGGAAAGTACATACCAGACACTATGGAAGTGCTATTACATCTGCAGCTGTCCTAAGAAAAACACTAACTATTGACGTTTGTAGCAGCACCTATTTATTGTTAACATGGAAGCTATGGTGCAGTGAGTGTCTGAGATTTTTGAACCATTCTAACATCATTTCAGTAGAGGCGAAACACTCCACTTTTTAAAAATTCTCCTTGCTGGCTTATGGTTGTATTCTGTTCTCACTGGCAGACAGTTGTATTCTGTTCTCTAAGCATAGAGACCAATCATTAATGTCATATGATCTAACATGAGGATTTTGATTTATTTTTCATTGAATGATATTAATATATATACTGCTCGATGACTGTTTAGACAAAATTGTCTGTAAACCTGACCTGATCTGGTATTTCTCCCCTAATGATATAACTATATATTTTTATTGCAGCTATGAGGAGACCCTAGACCAGCTGGTGTAGGTGAAATCTAAGAATTGTTCTGTCTAATATTTACACTTGATGTGAATAAGATGACTGATAATTAAACTTGCGGGTTGGTTATGCCCAATGGAATTTGGATTCTTGGGGATTAAAAACCCTCTTGATGTGGACATCTGAAATGGTAAGTCATGTCATGAAGGGAATATCTGAAATTGTAACATGTCATGAAAGGAGGTAAGGTAAAGTGGACTGCGAGCAATATCAGATTGAGTTGTATCACCCATTGCAAGGACAATGCCAATAATTTGGCTGATCTAGTAGGCGACAAATGCTTATGGACTATTAGTAAGAATGGTGGTTTCAGAAAATGGTGTGGCAAACCCTTTGGTCAATGACATTCAATAACTGCTAGTAAAAAGTGCCAAGGAAAATCCTTTCCTATTGTTTGTTTCGAGTGTATGCTAAGTGGAGCGATGAGTAAATTTATGCTTATCAGCATGACTTGGACATTTTATCATGAGGGCTGATCAGTGATTACCACAGGTACTTGCCTTGTTTGCTAAGAAATCATTTATCGTTTGGAACCGATCCAATTGCAAATTTGTACATATTAATAAATATTTATTTTGTGTGAGCTTGATAAATAGTAATGGTGAGGTATAGATGCTGAAAGTTGTCATTGATGTCAAAGAGTAAATCCAAATTATTAAGTTAGGTTGTGCTGAAGTTATGATACTATTATTGAGATATTGTTGGGCAACGTGGAAGTAATAAATTGGCAAAAAAATGGTTTTTTTTTTTGCGCACTAAACCATGCCTAGCAACTATTGGAGGAGCTTTAAAATTGAAAAATATTTTTCCTATTGATGTCATCTATCCTTATCCTTGTGGCACCCATAGATGAGACAATTTAAAAGTCCTAATATGAAACAAATAGAGAACATAGCTTCCTATTTACATTTTGAGATCGTAAGCACAATAAGATGTCTTGGTGAAACAAATGAAGCATTGATTATGCAAGAGGCATTAAGGTCCTTTCCTTGAAGATTTGATTCTGAAGTTTTGACAATTGAAGGATTGAGAGATCTATACAAATTCAGAAAGGACAAATTGCCTTAGATTTTTACTACCCATGAATAAAGAAAGAATGCATGTCATAAAAAGGGAGGTAGCCTCAAAGCTTTCTAAGGGGAAAGGATGCAGTAAATGAATGGAGTAATAACCCGAGGAAGAAAATGGATGAAGATGAAGCCACCCTCACAAGGAAGCAAAATAAATGTTTTGGGAAGTAGCAAGGAAAATCACCATTCAAGTGTATTAACTATGGTCGAATAAGAAATTTTGCTTCGAAGTGTGCACATGATAGGAGTGAAAGTAATGAGGTTTAAGAGTATCACAATGTAAAGAAAGGAAGAAAAAATTAACAATAGAATGGCTGCAAACAAGGTCATTGTGAAATGGAGGATTTTTATTAGAACAAAAAGAGTCTTTATTAAAAATGATATAATTAGCTCGTTTGAGGAAAGCAATGTAGAATTTTCAAATAGTCTTGTAGAACAAGTGATCATCATGACCTTGGATGCAACAAATGATACAAGCAAGAAGAATGTAAAATTAAAGATTTTAAGGAAGTGCATAGTGAAGATAGAGAGGAAGTGAGCCTAGGAATGTAATGTCCCCTATTTAGCTCACCATGGCTGGTGGTTACAATTAGCCTATCAAGGACCCTTGTAGGTTAAGTCAATTGGAAAGAGGGTCTCAATTGGCATAACCGGAGGCCAATATCCATTCCAGATGATAGAAGTATTTAGGGTTGCTCTTTGTTTGGATCAATTTAGCACACTTACTATTTGTAGTATCTCTTTTAGGGAAGTCAAAATTTCTATCTTTTGCTAGGTACCTAAACAACTTGGTAGTTGTTGATTGGAGTAGTTATTTAGGAACTTATTATTCATAGCAAATCAATGTTGAGGAGATTCTATTTTTGGCAGGACCCCTGAAGCCATGGTCTACTCAATGGTTGACTCGAAATTTTAATTGACTTATCAGATGATTCAATTTGGACTTGTTGATAATATTTGTCATTATTAAAGTCACTTTATTAATGATCAAGTTATTATAAAGTCATTTTAAGAAAATAGGCCAAATGACTTTAAGCTATGTGCTTTTAAATAAGTTAAATAACACTTTTCACATGGAGGCCGATTAATTATTAAAACCCTAAGTCATCACGAGTATTAAAAGCAAAGAATATTTAATGATTTTAAAACACAAAGTGTGTGTAGTGTTAGGTATATAAAGGACAAAAACACAAAATTGATTCATTATGAAAGAAAAGTTTTCTTGACAAACTCATTTTTTTAATTTTACCTACTGGCTCAAAGTTTATAGAGCCATGATTGGTAGACCAACTGCTAAATAAATGCTTATGATCATGCATCTTGGTATGTTAAACACTTGTCATTTTGTGCTTACAAATTACAGTTTATGATGAAAAGTAAAAGGTCACATAAGAGCAAATGAATACCACAATCTTTTTGAAAAATGTAATTTTATTCATTAATTGTTTATCACATTTCACATAGGTTGTGAAACCAACCAATGAAAAAAAAAAAAATCTGATTTATGAATTTAAATGCAAATGCGAAAAGTGAATAACAGAAAAGTAAAATGGGTCGTGGGTGCCAGCAATTGCCTGGGATGACTGGCTGTGTTGCTGGTAGCTTGCGCCTTTGATCCTACTGCCCCGCTTTCCATGCTCTCACTCCAAATCCTACAAATGCAAAACATATTATTAGATCTAAAAGATCTAGGCAATGGCCGACAATCTCACCATCTTACCCCCAGATATGCATCTACATTTATAATCCCAAGACCCTGATTTGTTTTCTAACATGTTTGTTTCATGTGTGGCATCCAATCTCTTATAAGTATGCGAATATAACTATAGGCTCCCACGAGGGTTATTGAGCCTGACATGCCTATGAGAGATAGGATCTAAGAAGCTGATCAGAATGTTACAGATGAATATTAGAGGGACATTTCAATTCTTGATTTGAAACCTTGTATTACTGGGATGGGTAGTACTGGGATGGGTGACCTCCCGGGAAGTCCCGGTGCTTCACCCCTGTGAGCATCACCTAGATCCAATGAGTGCTAAGTGTTCCATTTATTCTCATGAGAGATGGATTCATGTTGAATCACTACTCATGAAACATGGGTCATCGAGTTTGACTCAAAAATCACACAGTTAAATCCTGATATTCATATCACAATTTGACTAGCTGTGGAAATTATCTCCTACTTATCAACCTTGTATTACATCAGATGTGCATTCCATAGAGTAAAGCAATTAGCTGTTTAAAGGACAAATTATCATTAACTTGAAGTCTTACAGTTAAAAAATAGACAAAGATGCAGCGATGAAGGAATAAGCAGCAAGTAGAGAGGAAGCAATCATACAAACAATGATGGAACAACTGAAAAAATAATGATGGAAGCTTCACAGGAAAAAGCCACAAGCCACATTTATTCTTCAATAACAAATACAGTAAGAGCAATAACAACTTCCTGAAAATGTTCATGCAAGAGGTGGGTTTCAAGTACCATGGGTTTAACCCCAAAAGAGAGATAAATCTGATTCAGATGACAACTACAACAATAATCAGCAAGGTTTTTAAGAAACACAAGATGTTTGACCAATACACTCAGAATTGCCATTTTGGGCCATGGAATTAATCTGAAAAGAGAGCAAAATTCAAAGATTCAAAAGGACGTGTGAATTTATTCAGAGATGAGATCAGCATGATACATGAGCCCATCACATATTTAATAAAAACAATATGTTAAAGAGAAAACACGTCATTCTTATAGAAATAATGGAAGGAACTATCAAGCAAACTGGAATGATATTGCTGAAAATTTGCAATGAAATTCATCATAAACAGAAAGGGGAAGTTAGGTTTTCATGTCATGGTAACCATTCAAGGATTTGTAGGGCAAAATTCATCTTAAAGCAGCAAATACTATGGCAAAAGAAGGAAATATAACCAGTTTTTCAGAATTTCAGATTCTTCAATGACAGGAGGTATGCCCACTAGAAAGCTAAAACATGCCTTAAGCTAAAATAAATGAAAGGTATCTGATCTACAACCCATATATAAACTCAATGATTGAAGAGTGAAAGGCATTGTGGATATTCCTTAGCATGGACGTAATGTAATATTGCTGATTAAATGCCATAATACTATTTACCAATGAGGGTTTAAGGAAACAATAAACATCAGCATGGGAAAAGTGCAGAACTGAAATTCATGACCTCATTCAAAGCAAACTCCAGGAATTGAGATGCCCAAGTTTTTTTAATATTTTCTAGGAAGGATGAATAGCGTCAAAGGGTTTGAAGCGGAAATTCATATTAAAATATGGACTCTCAGAGATCTATAGATCAATTGAAATACCCATGAAGGGTACAACAACATCGAGATTCAAGGAGTCTTTTTGTAAATGTTTAAGGAGTAAAAGATTGGTTTCATCTGCACATAATAAATAAAGAAGTGATGTGACTATACAGGTTTCAAACTGCAGACATTAGATATTGAACAGATTCCAGTGAGCTGTGATTTAAGCAAAGTGAAGGGAAAATTGCAAAAAATACCTGAAAGTATTGCTATATGGAGCTTGAAGAATGTAGGACAAAGACATATAATGCTACAATGCCAAATACCTTGTTTGGGTTATGCAAATAACATGAGCAAAAAATGCAGACCCTCCTATGAAGAATTCAAACTATGGAAGGAGAAGCGAAATAAAGAAATCCTTTTCCATAACCACGACATCAAAACTTTTGGTATGCCTAGAAATCACGTGATAGGTTTCCAGTGGGGTCTCAAAGACTTTTACAAACAACAACAAAAAACCTCCAAGTACGAGTTTAAAAAGTGCAAGGAAAACCTGTTTTGGGTTTTGAATCCAAGATAACAAGGAAAATTTCATTGTTGAAAAGAGTCTCTGGAAAATCAACATGATTAGCAGCCATGCCCATAATAAAAAAGCACCAGATTTGATTAAAAACAAACAAAAAAAGTTTTATACGTTCAAAACGCTCAATTGGAATCCTCAAGAATGAAATGGCATCTACAATTGCAAAATAAAGACGAATCTCAGCTACAATACCTGAAGATGGCGGCTGACATGCCTAAAAACCACTTACGACTGCTTGATAAGCTCACACAAACAGTATGAAAAGTGTCCAAATATTCACGGTGGTATCAAAACTCCAGATTTGTCCAACAAAAGCACGACAATAACAAATGCAATAGTAAAATGATAAAAAAATCAAGTTCCAGCTCCATGTCTCCTAGAAATGGTATAGAAATGCCTGCTATAGATGGCTTAAACATCAAGAAGATGCCCAAAAATTGCGATGGAAGGTTGTAAAATGTGCCCAAACCCTAGCAACAACAGATTAATTCATGCCTTCGAATTCTCCAGGTTTTCGTTGGGATGAAATGAATAAGTTTAGGGTTGAAAAACATGATATATCAATTCCTCAACTCCTTTGCATATTTTATTGAAGTTCGATGCATTATGGTGGGATTTTATTTCCCTTCGTAAATGTAACGTGACCAAGCATGGGATTTGGGATTTTATTTTTATAAAGACTCCTAATATATTAAGTATTTGTAGAAGTTTTTATAATGTAAAATGAAATGTTTAAGTGGTAACTTATAAACCATTTTTATATTTCATTCTCTTTTAATGCAAATCATTAGTCATCTTTTGTTTCTATTCTTCTAACTATATCGGTTAAGTTGATTTTAATGATTTTTTGAGTCATTAAGTCAAATTTGATGTGTCTAAAGAGTGACAGGTTGAGTCACTATGTTTTGATTCAGTAGATTGGATTAGTTCGAGTCATGAGGAGTGATTTTAGGAGTTGGTTAAAGGTCGAATGTGACTTTGCCTAGGCAGTTTGGCGGTCTTTATGACCAGTTGGAGCATTTTATGGGCAGTTTTGCATGAGTCATTTGTTTCTTAATGACTAAGTGGAGGTCATGAGTCAGTTAATCATCATTTTTGGAGGATTTTTTCATTGATTCGACCCAAGGGGTTTGCTCTTAGTTGTTTGGGACTCTTTTCAGTTGGGCAGTTCTCATTGTGCAAAGGAAAATTTTGTGACATTATCTTGTGTCCTTGATGTTTTTTTTTCTGCATTTTTTGTAAGTCAGCTTTGGATACTTAATATTATGTCTCGATCATTTTAGAAGTCTATTTCAAATACAAGCCTTGTTTTCTTTCTGCAAATCTGTGTAAATGTATGATGGATATAGGGACCCTGTGTATTTTAGAATTCCCTTTGCCTTGTCTCAACTCTTACCAAGTTGCAAAAGTGTAAGTTTATTAGCAGGTTACAGTGTGTGTCGATCCAATTTTTGGGATTGTTAAGTGGATATCATTTTTTCCTTAGCTTTCTATCCTTTTTGGACCTCATTGTGAAATATTTATTTACAGAATTGAAGTGTTGAATCATCAAAATAAGGCCTTCAAAAAGTGAAGTCAGTTGTATGTTTTGGGTCGATGTCTTTGGTGAATCACTTGTTACGTTAGTTTTAAATTTTCAAGCTTTTTGTAAGCTTTCTGCAACATCTTTTTCCTTTTTTTTGAGGAGCAAGTTAGGTGATTATTCAATGGGAACTGACCTAGGATCTAGAGGTCTCATTTACATAATGACATATCCCACATGCAAAATTTGACTGTCATGCTATTGCAGATTACTGAACTTTAGAGTGGTAGTAGGGTGCAAATTTGGTGCATAACAATTGCATTTGTCTATAGCATAGGAGGTTATTCATAATTGAATTCCAGTTTTTTGATGGAGTTTTAGGGAGATGAAAAGATGACAAATCATCTCTATATTCCCTTGTGAGCCCTCTAGCTGTTGGGGCTTGGTTTCAAGGGACTACTTTTTTGGTAGTTGGTGTGTTAATTCATTCCAAGTCTAAGTGGTTTCAATTAAAATTATGTTTAATGATTTGTGAGAGAATTGTGGCAAAGTTTCAAGGCTACATTTTGTACCAGGTTATCTATATTTGCTATAGATTTCTATTACTTTGAATTGCGAATGAAATGCCATGTTATCGCAATCAACAAATAGAACTACTTCCATTAAATGTGCAATCATCCTAGATTTGGTTTCATGTCTTGTCTTTCATATTAGCAGTAATTCCAAAAGCATTTATATTTTCTAGAAGTTCAAGACATTGGAAAGCAACAAAATACCGTCACTATTAGTATGATTAGAGATTGAGCTAGCTAGCCTTTTTACAATAGTATCAGAGTTTCCTTGCAAAGTATTTGACAAAATGACAACATCCAAAATTGAACACCCAACCCAGATTTTAGTCAATATTCTAGTTTCAGATATTAGAGTGGTATTAGTGTTTTCTTGCCATCCTATTGGGTGGCAATGGTTGGAAAAACAAAATTTCATAGAATTCATGCAGATTACATTTGGTGATCAACAATCTTGTCATGGAAGAAGTGCATAGAATATTTGAGGAGTATAATACTCTTTGTCAAAGATGTTAAGACCTAAGCTCCACAGGGACACGTCCCATACAAAATTTCCTCCACTTTGATCTCGAGGATGGTATGGGGACATGTGAACAAGAATTTGCCAATCCCCAAATTCATTTCCTTTTTCCCTAAAAAAAGGGAACGTGTTCGAAATGAGACTTTGATGGCAGCAGGGTGCGAGGGGATGGCTGGAAGTCCCCTGGATGACTAAAAGTCCCCTACTCGTCATGGGGAATTCTAGCCATTCCCTATTGCTCAAGCCATTTTTGTATGGTCAAATGTTAAGAAAATAAGACATTTTATAAATTTGAAAAACAAGGCTAGCTTGTTCCCAAAGACACCCAAATCACATTTAACAATACCAAAACATAATCTAAGCATAAAATAACCAAAAAAATGAAAGTAAATTCATTTTCACATTCTCAAAGGAGAAGCACAGCTAGAGGAGCATTCGAGCAACTGGTCAAGGATTGAACAATAGTTGAAAGATGAGGTTATGGCATGAAATTTACTTAATTTAGACTCTTAGACATACCATCTACTAATTATGGACAACTACATATCATTGCGAGCTCCTATATATACTGTTTAGTAGTCTAGTTCATTGATTCACATTATAATATTATACAAACAACTGATTATGGTGTTTGACTTCTATGCTGTTTACCGTTAAGTATTTTAGTTATAATAGAATTTCCATTGTTGACGTGCTAATATTATATGTCATTTCATGCATGAAACTTGGAGCCTTCGAGCATTTTCGCTATCTGTATGCCATTTTTTTATAGTGAAAGTATTTGAATTTTTCTTAGTTTGCTATATATTGAGCTTCTAAAATGTCTATGGTGAATGGTTTATCAATGCTATGATATGCATCTTTGAATTCTCTCTCTCTCTCTCTATATATATATATATATATATATATTCTCCTATATTTTGATAGTTGTCCCGTGATGTCCATCACCTAACTTTTGGCTTTGATCCCCATCTGCCCCGTAAAATGTCCTTGTGTTGGAAACTGCATGGAGCATAGGTTAAGACAATCTTTCTATTATTTTGTGGACTTTTATGCAAGGCTATGCATCATGATTGGTTTAGTTAAAAACTTAGAAGTGGACATAAGTATTTATTAAAAATTCAAGACATTGGAAAGCAACAAAATACTATCATTGTTAGTGGGATTAGAGATTGACCTAGCCGGGCTCATTACAATACTATCAAAGCTTCTTTGCTAAGTATTTGACAAAATGTGAAACATCCAGCATTGAAAACCCAAATCTACTTTGAGACATATCGTAGTTTGGGATATTATAGTAGAATCAGTGTGTTTCTTGTGATCTTGTTAAGATGACATTTGAGTGATCAACACTTGTAGTACTTTAGTCACAAAAGAAGTGATTAGAATATTTTCCGAACATAACACACTTTCTTAAAATGTAAAGGCAAATTAATCATTTTATCATTAAATGGAATTTAATTGAAGGCTATTTAATATGATTGGTTCAGTAAGGAAAGAATATTATAGGCTAGCTCGTGATCTATTTGCAAGAAGAGTTAGGTCCATGTGGTGATGGTAAAGTGAAATTTGAGGAAATTGATGTTAATAGTGCCCGAAAAGTTAGTTATCAACATTGATAAATTCATAATATTGAACCTACTCATGAGATAGCGACCATTCTGTGTGAATGATGGTTGTATGGAGCTCCCTAGTGTTGACACTCAAGGTTTGGGTTTTGGAAATGAGTTTTGTGATACAAATGCATGCCACAAGTAGTCTGATTTTGCAAACAAGGCCTTGTAAAATAAATCAAAAAATAAATCAAAAAATTCAGTGGTTGGCAATAGGTCCTAGGATTGTGATTTGGAGAGACTTGTAATTATAGTGGAAGTGGAAGTGAGCAAAGAGATTATAAAAAAAGCTCTTCCCTTCCAGTTGAGTCATTTTTTGAGGTATATGGCAATAGCACCCTAGTTGTTGATGTGTGCACTAATGATATGATACATTAAAGAGATCAAGTTTCCACAATCCATTGTATTGCAGTGATTGTTTTCGGATTTGATTGTGTTAAGATTTTTACAATCAACATTTAGAATCACACTACATGATCTATCATCTGGATGAAGAGCAAGAGATGTATAAAAAAGTAAGTTGCAGATGATGATTAACCGAAAAGATAAATGGACCAAGGCAAGAGAGATTGCACACACAACAAGGTTGAAAAAATAAGAATAACATAAAAATAAAAATAAAAATAAAAATAGAAATAGAAATACATATAGAATAATAGAGTAGATGGTTGGACAAGGGGCCACAAGGATCACACTCCAAGGACAAAACATAAAAGAAATAGAAACTAAAAATGAGCATAAATTAAATAAAATGTTAAAATTTATATATTTTATTATGAGGTGAGTGATGTAGATACAACTTCATATCACAATGTAGTTGTTGGTTAGACCACTTGTATGGGAGTCGATGGTTTTATAGCCCTCGTCATTTAATTGGGCAACTTAAGGTTAATGACAATATGATAACTACAACCATAGAGAACTTTGATGTTACTCCTCAATTATTTGCTACATTGGGTTGCGCTAATCCTATGTCAGATGAGCATGTTGATAGTGTCTTTTCCATGGTAGAGTTCCATGCACTTCGAGAAGCTATTGTAAAAATGAAACAAACCTATTTACAATTGTTTGCTGACAGAGATTATCTTTTTAAGTGCGATTGTTCTTGCTATGATGCACTGAGAGGAAGTACTTAGATCGTGTTTTCATTTTTTGCTTATTTTATGCTTAGATTATATTTTGGAAGTGCAATTATCTTCTTAAGTATCCATTACCCAAGGTTTGACCTTGTTTCAGAGCCATTGAGTCTTTCAAATTTGAGCTCCAAGATTTTGCAGTCGAAAACCTCAATAACTTCTGCAATACAAATGGTATGATAGTGAAGCTGCACTGGCAAGATAATATAACTAAGATGAACCTCCACCTGTGAAATCAGAATGTTTCTAGCTTGTGTGACCAACTTGCTAAAAACATTAAGTTTCCAAAATACTAACTCTGTATGAAATAACCCTTATTGAAAAGGCATAAACAAAAATATTTTTGGTTGATGCAAGATTGTTGTTACACCCGCATCAGACACTTGAGGTAATTTGAGAAGTGACCCTGTCACATTTCTGGTGTTTAGAGGAAAACCATTTTGGTTAACCTCCTCCCTTGTTAGCCATGATAAATCTTCTAAGAGTAGTCCTTTCCACTTGTCAAGATATTCTTCATATGTTCTATTTCGTGTAGTTTCGCCAACACGACTCTCTAGTATCTCCCAAATCTCGTTTGTAGCTAAAGTAGTTGCCAAAATACTCCAGTGCACTTCTATGATCTCATGGTCAACACCTTGTTTATAATACTCTGTCAGAGATCAAATGTTGAATGCTAGTGAAATATTAAGTTCAGTGGGTAACTCAACTTCATAGGCATTTCCAAAATAATGTTTTTATATCTTACATGGCCCAAATTTCTTCATTTTCAACTTGTTATATGTGCCTACCAGAAATCGTTCTTTCCTCAAATTAACCATGACTTCATCACCAACCCAAAATTCCTTATACTTCCTTTTCTCATGTGCCTTAGCCTTGTACTATGTTCATCTTGGTAATATGCTTCCTCTCCTCATAGATGTTCTTCAAATGTTCCACAAAATTACTAGCATCAATACTACTTATCTCTCCTTTATCCAACTTCCTCAATTAAGAAGCATCTTTGGGACTACTTCCATATACAATTTGGAATGGTGATTTACCAATGCTCTTGTTGCCAAAATTATTGTACGCAAATTCTCCCTATGATAAATCATATCTCGGTCTTTTGGCTTATCTCCAACCAAACATCTCAGAAAATTTCGCAAATTCCTATTCACCACTTGTGATTGTCCATCAGTTTGTGGATGATGCGGTGAGCTGAACTTCAAATTTTTCTTCTACTTCTTTTACAATGCGTGTAAAAAAAACCCAACAAAGGTGGTATCTCAATTTGAAACTATGCCCTTTGGTAGACTATATAGTTTCCTCACTGCTCTGGAAAACAAGTTTGCCACATGAACATCACACTAGTCTTTTTGTAGGGAATGAAATGTGCCACGTTTGAAAACTTGTCAATCACCACAAAAATAGTATCATGCCCTCGTTGAGTCTTTTGTAAACCAAGAACAAAATCCGCGCAGACATTCTCCCATGGCTTCTCTGGTACAGGTATTGATTGATACAACTTTGTATTCTGCTTGCCCCCTTTTACCATCTAACATACTCTACAACTCTATAAAAACTTCTTGACATCTTGCTGCAATTGTGACCAGTAATAATTCTCAACAACCAAAGCAATGGTTTTATCTCTACCAAAATGTCTAGCCAATCTTTCACTATGCTTCAACTTGATGAGATTTTCACTCATAGAACTCCTTGGGATACACAATTGACTTCTTTGGATAGTATACCATCCTGGATGATGAATCCAACTACTTTGTCTTTTTAAGTGTAACAGGTTCTATACAAGCTTTCCAAGCTTCACCAAACTCAGGTTCCTTTGCATACAAATTCTCGAGTTCCTTGAACCCAACCACCTCAACCTGCATCTCATTTAGCAAAAGCTGTCTCTTACTTAGAGCATCAATGACCTTGTTAGACTTCCCACTCCCATGTTACAAAACAAATGTGTAACTCTGTGAAAACTCAAGCTATTTCAAATGCCTCTGATTCAACTTTGGTTGACTATTGAAATATTGTAAGGCTTGATGATTAGTATACAAAAGAAACTTCTTAGTAAGAAGATAGTGTCTCCACTTTTTTAATGCTTGAATTTTCGCATAAAATTCTTAGTCATAATCAAAATATTTTTTTTTTGCATTAGTCAACTCCTCACTAAAATAAGCAATAGGTGTTCCTTCTTGGCTCAAAACAACTCTTATTGCAGTTTCATTAGCATCACAGTGTACTTGAAACACTTTGTTAAAACTTGGAAGTGCTAAAACAAGCTTTTCTATAACTTTTTGTTTCAATAAATGAAAACTTTTATTTGCTTCTATAGTCTACTTAGACTCTTTCTTATCCCCTCTCATTGTTTCGGTCAAGGGTCCACAAATACAATTAAAATTCCTAATTAGATTTCTTTAAAAGGTAGCCAATCCATGAAAATATCTTACCTCTGTAGCGCTCCTTGGAGTAGGCTATTTTAGGATAACCTTCACTTTCTCAGGGTTCATTTTCAGACCTTCCACTAAAACGATAAATCGTAAATACATTATTTCCATTAATCTATGCTTCTTCAGATTAATCAATGAATGATATGATTCATGCGCCACATGAAAGTGCTAAGTGCATTGGTTAGCCTAAAATGCATAATTAACCATGCATATAATCCCTCCTTGGCCTTGAAGGTAGTCTTCTATTAATCTCCTTCTTTGATGCAAATTTGATGACATCCACTCTTCAAATCTCTCAAACAATCCATAATATCTTCCATCCTTGGCAATGGAAACCTCTACTTGTTTGTGATCTTGTTGATAGCCCTATAATTTGTACACATTCTCCATTCTCCATTCTTCTTTGGTGCCAATATTGCTTGTGCAACACATGGACTTAGAGTCTCTCGAGTCAACCCCTTTTGTAACAGCTCAAGTAGTTGTCTTTTTAACTCTTCACTTTTTGCTGTTGTCATTCTTTGTGCTGCATTATTTGGCAAATTAGCTCTTGTAATCAAGTCCATTTGATGACTGATATTCCTTACTGGCAGTAATCCATCAAGCACATTGTTAGATATAATATGCTAAAATTAATTCAACAAATTTGCAACTTCTGCAGGAACATCCTTTAGGGCCCATTTGGTTCTTGGAATAGGAATAGGAAAATTGGAATAGGAAATGTATTCTCTGTTTGGTACCCCAAATCGAAATAGGTAATAGGCATAAATATTCGAATTTTGCCCCTAAAATGAGCATATGTCCATTCTAAATAATATTTGTTATTGGAATAGGCCATCCCTATTCCCAATCTGATTTTTTTTAAGCATTTTTTTAAAACAGTTTTTTATAACATTTATTATTATTATATCTATTTGTTTAAAAAATGAAATAAATTATGTTTCTCATTAACTTCAATGAATAAAACAAAAATGAAAATAAATTAACCTTTTTACCATTATTCAAAAAATAAACCAAAAACCAATAAATTAAAACAAAAAAATTGATGGGAAATACTTTTAAAAATACAAAACTTAACCTTATTCCTATTCCATTTTGTACAACCAAACAATGGATTAACATATTCCCAATCTAATTCCAAGTGAACCAAAGAGGATTGGAATTGCCCTTTCTATTCCCATTCCTCGTTTTCATTCCCATTCCATTTTTCTATTCTAATTTTCAATTCCTATGCCAGCAACCAAACCGGTCCTTAGTTCTTCTTTACCCTCTTTTGGAATTATAACTAAACAAACATTTTGATGCCTCATACCTTCTAGGAACTTCCTTCCATCAAGAAAACATACTGTAGTTATACTACATACCTTTTCTTCTGTATCCTTCAATGACGCTACTTATGTATCACACCATCCTTTGTTAGGGAATAGGTATTGCCATGACCATCATGTACAACATACCAAATGAACTGCCACAACCTACCCAACAACATATGACATGCATCCATATGTATGATATCACATAATGCCTCATCATGGCAGCCCCAAATCTTGAACTTCACTATACAATGTTCATTGACTTTGACCTTGTGGTGATCATCCACCAATGCATTTGATATGCATGTGGGTGTTTGTGTGTCTTGAGCTTTAACTCCGTTACCATCTCCTCTGACACCAAACTATTAGTGCTTCCACCATCGATAATCACATCACAACACTTATCTTCACACTTGCACCTAGTGCGTAACAAGCTCCACCTTTGATTAGGTTCATTCTCGGTACTCAGCAAGATTCTTCTGTTAACTTGGACTTCTCGTTTAGTATCTTCAAAATGTTATGGTTTGACATCTTTATCCACAGGTGCAACTCTAGCTTGACCTTCAATTTTTTGTCTGTCCTTGGCGTTGAGGTCATTCAAATGCTCTATGACATTTTTCTCCATAGTAGGAACATGCTCCATAGAAGCCTCCTCTTCTTGATCCTTGTCCCCTTCCTCTTTCTCTCTTATCTAGATTATTTTGGTCATGGAAACGATTGAAATGGTTTCCTCTCTGGTTCTGACTGCTACTACTTGCCTCATTATTCTCTTTGTCTTCATTTCGGTCTCCATAAGACCGTCCATTAGATCTTCCACCACGACCTCTTTTGCTCTGAAACTTCTTCTTCAACTTTTCCTCTACTCTTAGACAAAGTGGTACGCCTCTTCAATATTATTCATTCAAACAAGATTCAACTCCGATTGAATCTTCAATGCTTGGCCTCAAATCATTAAGGTAAACGACAACTTTCTTCTTGTTAGCTTTTGCATGGCCCGTTCTAATGAGAACTCCTTAGAACTCTTCTATATACTCTTGTACAAATCTTCCCGCTTGCTTCAACGCTTGCATTTTCTTCAACAGATCAAGCTCATAATCAACAAGAATGAATTATTGCTTCAATTTAGCTATCATTCGATTTCATCTTGTGATTTTCTCTTTCCCTCTTTTATTTTGTTACGATGTAATTTTCTGCCACTAAATCTTCGCATGATCCTTTAGTTTAGCCTTCACAAACTTGACCCTATTATGATCCTCAATATCTTCATACTCAAAGTAATCTTCTAATTCATTGATCTAATCAAACAATTCCTTTGGGTTAAGATTTCTTGAAAATGTGGGAATCTCAAACGTAGGTCTTTTCCTAGTCTTGAAGATGGCCCTAAAAAGTCATTCTCCTCTTGGTTCAATATTTTGTCTTCTCCTTCTTGCTCAATGTTTCCTTGTTTTGCTCTTTCAGCCTCACTTTCATATCTTACAACAAGATTCATCCCTTTGGTGTCACACCTCCCACTCTTTTGGCACGTTCCCTTCGTTGAGAAATTTTTGCGCTTTTTGCTGAAACCCTAGTGCAAATATCCTTACAATCAGTGATCTTTGTACACATCTAGGTCAAAACACAATCCTAGTGCAAATTGCCTCACAATCAGCAATCTGTTTACACACTTAGGAAAACTTGCTATGATACCACTTGATAAACGGTGCTCCCTGTAATACCACAAACAGTCAACAAAAATAGAGAAACACAAGAATATTTGCTAGAACAAAAAATAGGCTTCTCAGTATCTCCAAAAGTATGGAATTACTGATTTTCATAAATACAATATGCAAGCTACATGGGTGCTTTCTTTACATTATTCTTCAAGATAGATCTAGGAACTACCACCCAAAACTATCTTGGAAAACACTATGAATCTTCCTTATATAGGCAATTTTCCACTGCTTGGGTGGGTTCTAGACATTTAGCCCGAGCCTTTGATGTCGACCACCTTGAAATAATCGTTAATTTGATATGTATTACATAAGTTCAGCCAAAAGCAAATTACTAATTACACTTTTAGGTAGCCGAACTTTCGTACGTCATAACTTTTCAATATCAGCTCCTATTGGCAACTATAAGTACTTTTTAGAAACAATATCTTCTAATCTACAAATCTAATAGCACAGGTGCCTATCACCCGAGGTTTGACCTTGTTTCAGTGCCACTTAGGCTATTAAATTTGAGCCTAAACATTTTGTACGCAAAAACCTCTAATAACTTCTGCAATATAGATGGTATAACAATGAAGCTCCATTGGCAGGTTGATATTAGTAAGATAAACCTCCACCTGTGAACCAAAACATTTAGAGCTTGTAAGACCAACTTACTAAAAATAGTAAGTTTGCACAAATTGTAACTTTGTACTGAATAACCCTCATTGAAAAGACAAATAGATATATTTTTGTGTGCTGCAAGATTCCTCTAGCACCCAGGATGGTTTTGCATCAAGCACATCCATGAGAGTTCAAAAGAGTATGGAGATAGTTGTGATTAGGAGATACCTTCAGTTATTATTTCTGTCTCTACATAGCAGATGGATGTGAGATTAGTGTGTTTTGGGACCTAAGTGGCGATATGATTAGGATTGTAGTTTGGGCGGTTGCCATTGATTGGCTTCACCACTTTGGGCATGGTGAAGTTGAGTTTAGAGTTTATCAACAAAAGCTTGAGAGTGTTCTTCTTGGCTGGCTTTTGTTCAAAGTTTGGAATCCTTCTAGTGCATTGAGATTTCAAGTAGAGCTCACTGAAGAGTTTTTAAGTTTTGATACTATTGAGGAGTGCCTACATTTTTTTTTCTTTGATCCTCTTGTGCATTACTCCTAGATTGACAATCTAGGTGCGCGTGTGTTGGATCCTGTGTATGATAACTCACTTTGCTTAGTTTTGTGTAGCAGGATTCGTGAACCTTCCTAGTT
The DNA here is from genome assembly GCA_028749045.1 of Cupressus sempervirens. NCBI lineage: Eukaryota > Viridiplantae > Streptophyta > Pinopsida > Cupressales > Cupressaceae > Cupressus > Cupressus sempervirens. The sequence goes on along the minus strand of CM053785.1, from coordinate 554,799,126 downwards.
GTTTACCTATGGGATATTCACTCTTCCAACATCTATAGCTGGATTCGATTTGGTTTGGTAGGTAGTCTTAGTTATCCTACTGTTGGTGGCACAAGAGCTAGGTGATATCAAAGATATTACATTGTTTTACACTTGGGATCTTTGACATTATAGCCAATTTGATAAATAGTATTAGAGCTCATAGTTCCAATAAAAGCCCACTTATGCACAATTGCTTTCTACGAAATAAATGTTTCTCGTATGCCAAATAAAATAGGGTTAAAAGGACAAATGATGGCTTATATTAGAGAACAAGAAGTTTCTAGCATTTAAATTTGTGTGGCAAAGGATCTTGCACTTCCTCTTGCAAAGAGGTACCTACAAAAGCCTCCTCCTAGCTTCTCACAACCTAGTGGATCACACTCTTTCATGCTAATCCCACTATGTTGTAAAGAAGACAATGCTTCAAATTTGTGAAAAAGAGGCCCATTGGATAAGAAATTCAAAGAAAAAGTGAGGGAGGATTAGATTAGAACATTTGTTATAGCATTTATGCTAGTGTGCTTCCTTTCTAAATTGTTAGGTTACCTTATTGGTGGGATATTGTGAACACCTTTGGTAGTATAGCAACCGATTATGTGTCTTGGTATGAATAGCTACAAATTACATTTTTCGCAAGAAGAAATATTAATTATATACCTTGTTGAGAGTAATCAAGGATGGATGACTTGAAATAGGTGTATACATCATGTTCATAAATGGGAAGATTTCATAATAGAGCCTTGATCAATGTTACAACAATGTCCCTTAAAGGGGTGATGTTTTTAGAGCTAATGTATTGGTATGGCTAAGTATATGCGATTTTTCCTTCCAATGTCATCATATAATCCATTGGAATAAGACAAAATGAACAACATAAAAAATTGTGGGTCAAGTCAGGTTTCTAGTGCGGGATAGTGTACTCATTTTTATGGAAACCATTGTAATATCTCTTAAGGATATTGTCGCCAAATTTTATAACAAAAAGTTGAAACAAATGTGTGTAAGTATGAGATGTCAAATTGTCCAGATTAACTACAAAATACCCAACTAAAATATAGCTTCTGGAATAATATTGCATTTAAATCTTCATTAGAACATTAACTAAATCCAATTGTATTTACAAAACTTACATCAAGATTGGATATAAGAAATTTGAATTTAAAACTCTGAAACATCTGCGCGATGCCTCCAACGGACAATGGGTTTGCATCCACTACCTCCAAGCTCGAGGTATTCCGTCCTCAAACCTGTTGAAACTTGAAGCAAATTCTCAAAGAGAACAATGATCAAATCATAAACCAAGTATGCTGAAATGAATCTAAGATTCCTTTGTTGGAGTTGGCTGTAGTGAGTCTTCAATTTCCTCTACCCGATCCTTCGTCCTCATTCTCTTCATTTCCCACCTAAATGATTAAAGTTTTCTTTTAATTATAAAGTGAGATAATATTATATAGTGACATAATACTGTGTGTCATTTTATTGATGAATTATTTCATCTTCGAGCATTCAAATTACTGATCAATCAGACTCAGATAACTATGTGTGATAGCTCGTTGGAAAGGTATTGACAAGATGCTCTTAGTGGAAGCTTGAAATATCAACATCATTGAGCCCACTAATGACTTGCTAAAAATAACAAGCATATTGAAACCTATCTAAATTAACTTTAATTGTCCCTTTAATGTCTTGGTTAGGCCACAAGAACAAGGCATAATTGGGTAACAACACATCATGAAATCATGGGTTAGTAATGTGACATTACAATTCTTGCTTCCTTGAGATTGCTTGTACTCAAACAATCTGCACGTGCTTGCTGAAACCAAATGCTTGGATCCCATATCCGCCTCAAGAATGATGCTTTATTGCACTATAATGGTCTAAACATTATGAAGCCCAAAGTTTTGAGGGAACTCAATATGAACCTATGTATCAATATACTGAATGCTAGGATCGCAGATCACCCTATGTGCATAATCAATTGAGTTAACTTGCCATGTGTTGCTATCATATAGGTAGAACATCTTCATTCTATTGACAACCCCACTCCAACAAAAATCACATACACCTCTAATGTCAAATGATAGTGAGAACTCAACTTTGTGCCAACCTGCTCCCTGAAGCATAACTATCCATGGGAATGTTCCTCCTAGGTCCGACAAACAAAATGGCCATCCACCCCTCCAACCATTTGTAATATTCTATTGCTCCATACTTATTATAGATTGAATGTCGAAAAAGTCTAATTGCCACAACACTTCCTCTCTCACATGTACCCTAAATTGAAGACTAAATAGGGAAAACAAATTAGCAGTGCTGTAGAACATGACTTCCTCCTTCATGAAGGGATGTGTACCAAACCAATTACCCATTTGAAACCTACACATGAATTGGAATAGAAAGTCCTTAGTAATTGGGCACAATGCATCCCACAATGCACAGTACTAAAACAAAATGCATCCTACACAATGCAAACATAATGTGATGGACTAATCAACTCCTCTGGTAATCTTGAATCAACACAAGGATTACTTAATTATCTCTTTGTACTAGGAGTCATACAATGCAAATCATTGGGTGAAAAATTCACACCAACTAGAACAATCAGCATACTAGGCTCAATAGCCCCATATTGAGTATACTCTACCCAAGTATCATCGTCATGCTCAACTTTTGTGATGGTACAACTATCAAAGGCATTGGATAAATTATCATGACAATGTGGCTGAACTATTTGAAGAGGAGAACAGATCAAGGAATACCCATTGACACTATTTTCTCTACTTATGTACTCCTTGGCTATGCTGATAACAAAGTCTTTATACAAGGTTGATTTGTAATCAATGTTATGTTTATCTGTCAAATGTGATGCGACAGCCACCTTCTGTTGCAATCAACACTAATATGAAAAAGACTCTCCTCCAAGATCAAGATTTGGGACCCATAACCAACTTCAAGAGGTATTCCATCTTCCAACTCAAAGAGGGCATTTTCAGGTAACCAATCATTACTTATCTCAAAGGAGGAGTTACCAATCAGCTTGATATCTACTTTTTCACTATGCTTTTGCGAATCGACATCATGCATGATCAATGGATTACTATCATAAGAGTGAATTTCTCATGCCTTTCCTTAGCTGCTGCTACAAAATTAGCTAATCCAAAAGATGCTCTATCAACCCTATAGTCATCGATTAATGTATATGAACCCTTAGTGCATGGGGAAACCTTCGAATTCTGAAGTAGCTAATCCATGATTGTGTCCCCTTCAAATTTTCTGTCCTCATAAATAACAATAGCTTCATCCCTCCTAGTCTTCTCATATTTCCCAATTTCACCATTCTGTTCAGGATCTTTTATAGGCTGAAACAAATGTTCTTTCCTTTTCACATAATCCTTGACACTAGATGCTTCCATAATATTATTTTTGTCAAATTAAAAATCATCAAAGAAACTTGTACATTTGTGTGGATGATCAATCACTAATGACATATTGAGTACATGAGTACATTAGTGCCGTCCAAATTAGATAACACATTGTGGCAGGTGCTAGAAACAAGCATACCCAGCAAGGTGGCAAACCTTCAAATTGTGTGACAATTGAGATTGGCAATTACCAACATGGATAGCGGCAATTACCAACATTTGGAAAAAACCAATGTAAGCCACAAGGGGAACGAATGGTAAAGTCACCCCGTAAAGACACCTAGGCCACCAATTCTATGTTGTTGATTGGAATGATGCCAACTGTAGTCAAAATGGAAACAATAGGTAGAAAGATGACAAATACCATCTTAAATAGAGCCTCATGAGTCAATGTATTGCTAGAGGAAACTTGGAAGTGGCTGGGTAAACCAACACTCTTGCTACAAACCTTCCACTTGATTGGTGTGGACCAACATGGAATTAAGTTTTTAGTGACATTGATGGTGTAAAAGGTAATGATTAGCACACAATGCTCTTTCTTAGATTTTGTAGTTGTCTAAACCTTCCACTTAGAAGGTGTGGACTAAAATGGAATTAAGTCGTTAAGGAGATTGATTGCACAACACATAACGTTTAGCACACAATGTTTATCCTTAGATTTTGTAGTTATCTCATTGGGAAAGAAAGCATATGTCACAGTACTTGGATTTGGTTGATTAATGCCAAGGCAAACCCACAATTAGAAGAGGAATACACTATAGTTAAGAGTATAGAGAGGACGTATATGATTGACCTAAGGATTAGGTGTTGAGAAAGGAGCTAGCAATCCTCCATGCCAAAGTTTGAAGATGGAGAGTTGGAATGGAGAAAAGAAGGAAAGCCATGGAATCAAATGGTGAAGGGGTGCTTGTATTGGAAGATTGTTTTGAAGATGAAGCAAGTTCTGTAAATGGACTATACCATTTTAAAATGGAGGACTATCAGGTATTTTCATCTATGTAAATTTTGGAGGCTATAACTTTTGGAGAAGAGAAATCCATGAAAGCATGTAATGTTATGGACCACACATCTAGCAGTATGAAGAGCATAATATATAATATGGAGCATATAAGGAATTGTGAATGGGAATCCACTTCACCTGAAATTCAGAGGAAAAGAAAGGAGGAATCATGAGGGATAGAAAATTAAAAGCAAAAAATTATGAAGACAATGAATAACCGATTGTTTAATTCACACTCTTTGCAAATTTATAAATCTCACTTTCCATGAGGGTATGCGCATTATTGGTAGAGTATATTTTACCTCATTAGCAATTTGACAACAAAATTGAAAAGATTGAATCAATCTTGTTCGAATTAGTGCAAAGGAAAGGTAGAGTTGGTAGTTAAGTAGACAACCCCTAAAGAGTTTACGATGCCTCGCACGACATTAGCCATCTTTGTGAGATGTATGATTCACACATTGTATGCGCCACACATGATTGTTTATACAATATTTGTGGATTTGTTTTTCAGTATGACAACTAGTCATTAACGACACTTCAATCCTTCTATGCACTTGCATCCTCGCATACAACATATTAGACATATTTTGTCTTCTGTACAACTCTTTGTTCATTGTGTTGTATAACACATTATTGTACGATGTGAAACTTGGTAACTAAATATCGTATGAACCTTTGATTCAGCAACTCAACATTGTACAACACATCCTTTTGGTCATAATTGTGTTGTACGCCATATGGGATACTCCTTTGTCATGTGCCATTGCTACCATACAAAGTAGTCTTTTTAGTTGTGTGTGGGAGAGGTTGTCCATGTGTTTGTGCCATATTGCTCAACTATTGTTCAACCAACATAGACTATAGCTACAACTATACACTACTACAACCACTACAAGTCCATGTGCTTCTAGTCGCACACCGTATGACATGTGCATCAATCATTTGTAAATATGGTCCAAGGTACATTTAAAACCATATGTAATTCTCCTTCATCTTGTTGAACATCATACGTCTACTTGTATGCCACTCTTCCATATGACAACAACAATTCCCTGAGCTCTAGCACTTCCTTTGACAAGAGATTTTACAACTGCATATTTGTGGGCTTTATTAGTATTGTTGTTTGGCATTCTAAATATTCAAGAAAATGATGCATGCCACCCTCCCCCTCCCCTCTCCCTAGTATTGTGATGGGGAGAATGCATTGGGTCATGTCTCGAGACTGTGTGAGTGATATTGGTCATCGACCCTTGCAAAGGGTATTGCCCCAGATCCCACTTGATATTTAGAGTACATGAAAGCATTGAGTTTGCGCAAGACAAGGCATTGTCTACTCTCTCATCATTAGTCTTTTTGATAGTATTTGTTGTATACTTGTCACCTAGAAGACGACTTTTTATAGTTTTATTATTATTATTATTATCTGGAGGTTGGGGGGAGTTGGGGGTGGAGGGGATGATGCAGTCATAGAAAATGCCTATTATTATGTTAATAATCTTGGTTATTTGACAAACTATTAATTGTTTGTACTAAATTGGTTGTCCCTCTTGGTTAGTTGTAAGTGTTGATTGGTTGATGGTAGTGTTCATTTTGGCAACTGTTAGGTCAACATCTTCAGTCTTCTTCTATGTAGTAAGTTCACGAGTTAATAAAGATATATCTTACTCCTATAAATGGTAGATAATGCCATTTTCATTAGTATTTCGTTTATATAAGTCATGAGGCATAGTAGTAAACAATGTTTCATTTATATAAGTTATCAGGGATAGCAGTAAACAATGTGCCAAAAATTGGTAACTGTTACCTAAATGTGTTGTTATTGAATAGTTTTATGAAGTCTGTATAGGTGAGGTTGTGGATGCACCTTGTTGGAGTGTTAGTCGAGTCAATTGTGGTTCAAATGTGTTGGATGGATATTTTGTAATCAACAACTTTGGGTAAAATCCAATAGCTAAATAGGACGACCAACTATAGCGTGTGAGATAGAGTCTCTCCTACCTTAAAGGGAAGGCTCCCTCTTCTCACCATTCGTTTGATGAACTCAAGGTAAGCAAGAAGTTGAGATATTTTTGTAAAGGGTGTTACCAATATTCTTTCCTCTTTAACTTTGAGGAAAGAATCCTCTTTCTCGTGGAGCGAGTAATGGGCAGGCTGGAATCTCTAACTACACTTCTATCATAACTTCCCCTTCTTCTTCCTCATCTTCCTCTGATTCCTCTTCCGATTGTTCCTCTGAATCCTCTTTTGACTCGTTAACTAGTTCAAGTATTTGAGATGATTTAGATCCCTTTCTACCCTTCAACTTGAATTTAAGAGATTTCTTCACATCAAAAGAAGAAGCTCCATCTTTACCTGTAATTTCTAGTAGTGACTTCCTTCCAGGACCACCAAAATTTCCACAATCCAAACCCATTTTCGGATTAACCCTTTTTAGGCCTTTAATTTCCAGCCACTTGTTGGTGTTTGCTAAAATGGATTGAAATCTATCAAGGATAGATGCACCTTCCTTCTGCTGCCATTGAATGGGAAAAGGGCATCTTTTATCAAAACTAGCCTGATGATATTTGGGATTAAGAATGTTGCCATCATCTTCGATTAGGAAATCTGACGGGATCTCAAGCATGTTAAGATAAATGATGAAATCTGATGGGATCTTCATTATATCCAATTCTGTCCACATGCCAATGTAAACATCTTTGATGAACATGTGTAAAACACCTCGTGGTTTGAGAATTCATTTCTTTGTAATCCAACTCAAATTTGGCTTTGCATTTCTTCATAGTGATCAACTGCAGTTTTGCTTCCATATTTTTTGCTTTATGTATAGAATTGATTATATAATTACCAATTACCAGGAGTTTGGTAGAAGAAATATCAAAACCTAGCCTATGTAAAGCATGTTGATCATATTGAACTTCCGTCATAATGATCCTATTAGTTGCACACCTATTTAATGTGTATGGCTCACCTTTAAAGTATCCAACCCTCAAGTAAGTGAAGGTTAGAAACTGGAGAAAGGTACAACCATACTGATTTACCTTATCCCATGTTTCATCAGATATCCTTTTGATGGATAATTGTCTATCAAACAGACAACAAAAATGCCCAAATAAAGCATCCTAAACTCTTCTATAATGAAATTTAATATTAGCTTGAGTAATCTGATCATAGTAATGCCAAATTGGAATTTGAAGATGATCTCCTTTGGTTGAGAGTTCAAAAAAAAGATCCCATGGCCATAGCAATATGAACAAGGTAGGAATTGATGTAGAAAGGCACTAAAGTGCCTACATTGAGCAACTGTTGACAAAGTGCAGTGTTGATTAGTTCTCCCCAAAAGATTTGTTCTTTCCTACTCGTTTTCATTACCTCGAGAGCGATGGCGAACTTTTCACTTATCACCTTAGGAGACTTCTAACATCTGCTTGTTTTAGTGAGTCGCTTGCTGCATCTAACATGTTTGATTCACTTGCCTCTCCGATCTGGGATTCTGTTCTCCTTTTTATTCTACATCGTTCCTCTCCCTCTCTCAAAGCTAAGTGTCAGAATATTTGTCCTATGAATAAGTGGTTTGATACTGGTTGCAAAGCTTTTCATCACTTGGTTTGTGTTGCCCTAGAGAGTCAGTCCCCTGCCTTTACCCATCTGCGCGTTTCTCACCTCTGTTTTCTTTGCCACAAGAAACGTTCTTTTACCTCTTTCTAGTGCTGAACCCTTTGCTCCATGCTTATTTAGAATCCCCAGATCTTTTGGCGCACCCTTTTCCCTTGACGATCCCCCCCACCCTCCACTCTTTACTACCACTCTCTGACCTCCCATATCATTACACTATATGACATTCCTGGGCAGCCACCTCTTCACTCCACTCCACCTCCTTTTTTGTCATTTGTTCACCTCCTTCGGTATTATTGAGGCCGTTAGATGTTTGAGATGTAGTAGGGCAGCCGATGAAGAGGGTTTTCAGGCAGAACTTTTCAAACTTGGTGCTTCGATTCTTGGATCTTACCTTCCTACACTCTTTGATAGAGTGGTTTGCACTAGGTTTCTTGAGTCCTAGTCTAGACATGTGGTTTACCCTATTCATGAGTCTGGGCTTGCTTCTGATCCAGGTAACTATAGAACTATTATGATCGGTCATACTTTTGCCAAATTGTATGCCACTGCTTTGAACACCATATTATCTAGTGAACTTGATAGAAGAGGCTATAGAGCTAAAGGGCAAGATGGCTTTCGAGCAAACTATCAGACTATGGACCATGTACTAACGCTATAGGCTATCATTGAGGAGGCTAGGCACTACTCTTAGAAGGTATATTGTTGTTTTGTGGACTTCTGTAAGGCATTTGATTATGTTCCTAGGTTGGCCTTATCTCAGAGACTTCATGAGATTGGGATCTTAGATATGTTACAGACTGCTATTATGAGGCTTTATGAGAAGGTAAGCAGTAGGCTCAGGACTCCGGAGGGTTTTTCTGTTCCGATTCAGAGTACCATTGGAGTAAAACAAGGTTTTCCTCTTTCTCCTACATTGTTTGGTTTGTATATTGATGAGTTGGAGGATTTCCTGGTGAAGTCCTCTCAACTGAGTGATGGGTACTATTTACATCAGGTCTTGATTGACATTCTCCTTTTTGCTGATGATGTCGTTCTTTTGGCATCTTCTCCTAACAACTTGCAGAGAGTCATTGATGGTCTGGCTTCTTTTTGTGATCAGTGGCAACTTGTGGTCAATTTGTCTAAGACTCGGGTTATGGTCTTTAATTGTTTAAAGACCTCTCATCTTCATTTCTTCTTTCAGGGCCAAGAGGTTGAGATTACGTCCTCTTATATGTATCTCTGGGTGAAGTTTTCAGGGTCACGCTTTAGCTTGAGACTAGCTATTCAGTCCAGAGTTAGTAAGGTCACGGGTTCCTTGACTTTGATGGAAAGATGGTGCTCCAGACATCATTTCCAGGATATTTCGTCCAAGTTGTCCCTTTTTGACTCCTTCGTTTGTCCAACAGTCCTCTATGGTTTGGTGGCTTGGGGTCCTTCTCTTATTGCTTTTGATTGTGCTTCTATTGAGAGGGTTCAAACGTTGATGTTACAGTGTATCATAAGATGCCACAGATGCACCCCTCACAACATTGCCTTAGCTGAGTTTGGAGCTCATCCTCTCAAACTTGTAGCCATTTTTGACGTGATTTGGTTTCTTCATTGGCTTCATGGCCTTATGGAGTTGGGGGTTGATCAACATAGATACTCTTATCTAGCATACTGTTCTTCTATTGAGATTTTGAGATTTGACATCTCTACTAGAACTTGCTATTGGTACGCCCAGGCCACCTCTTTGTTTGGTTCGATCGGTATTGAGATTGATCGATTTCCTCCTTATCAGTTTTCACTTGATGCTCTTGCTCATCTCCTCCCCTCACATCAGGAGTTGAACAAGTACGTTAGACAAGATATTTATAGATAGTACATTACCACTACTTGGAGTAATCCCTTGAGAGGTCTTTGACCTAGGATGACATTCTATGTTGAGCATTTTCTTGTGATTCAGGATGGTATTGTTGGTGGCCCTGCTTATCTTTATCGGCATTAGAATCATGCCTTACAGTTTTCTTTAGGTTCATTCAGGGTTGGTTCTCACTGCCTCTGGGCTTAGACCGATCACCATATGGATCATGCTGATCAGTTATGTCAGTTGTGTACCTTGGTAGAGGTCGAGACTGAGATCCACTTCATTTTTCATTGTCCTCTCTAGTATGAGATCAAAGGGAGATTTTACTGCCTTTTCAGAGATTGTTCTTCTCTTTCGATGTTCTCCAGTTACATTGATCAACGGTGTCTTGCACTTTATCTTCAAGAGGCCACCCATCTTCAAGAGACTACCTTACAGTCTTTTATACCTCAAGGGCATACTTTAGGCCAGTTCAGTACTGTCTTTTTCTCTCCCTTGTCTCCTCCGTGGGGTTTGGAAAGGCCTTCCAGTACTTCTCATTTCAGATCGATTAGACACTGCACTAGTCTCTCCAGGTAGTGACAGTCCTACAGTAATTCTACACGGAAGTCTATGACTATGACCCTTCTATTACTGACTTATTTGTGACAAGGAATGACTCTTAGTCCTCATCTTGTGTTCTTTCTTTTCGTGTTTCTGGCTTTTGTTTCTTCTTAGTCACCGTTTGGTGTTTCTACTTTGGCCGGCTCTTCTATTTGTATCCTCAGTCCCATAAGCTTCGATTGGTTTTTCGTGGACATTAATATTTTTTTATCTTATCTTTATCTTTGTCTCCATGATTTTGAAGATGAATTTATACATCCATGGTTCAAAATCGGTGGAATCTTTAAGACCACAAATCCTAGTGTGAAAAATAATTAGATCTTCGTACTCTTGGTTGAAATTAGATCTGTAAATGGCCATCTCGATAAGTTGTTTCTCTTGGTATGCAACCAATATAGATTTACATACTTTTGATAATTTCTCTTATTCTCATCCCAAATTTTCGAAGACAATGCTTTGGTTAGATCTATGCATTCTGCATTATGCAACACTTTGAAAATTTGCGTGATAACTTCTGGATCAAGACTAATAATAAATTTGCGATCAACACCCTTGATTGTCTTTGACTTTAGGCTGAAATGCTTTATGCATCCAAGAACAAATTTTGGTTCCATTGTAGCCATGGGAAACGTAGACACCAAGTGAATATGACTTCTCTTGATACATTACATTTCATGACCAATAGGAGTTTCTACTCTTCGTAGAAAATCAGTCATATCTACATATTCGATCTTTGTGTCTAACACATTGTTAAGAATGGACGTGACATGAGATTGGGCTGCATGAGCCAACTGTTTATCAAACTGGTATTTCATTTTGGCCTTAGATTTTGATGGTGAGGGCATCTCTTGCGCTTGTGTTGCAACACACAAATTCCAAAACGTAAACGCATCATTAGAGGATATTGCCATAAAAGGTTGATTCTTGATCAACAACCAAGGTTTGAGTATGGATTAGATAGTTGTGTAGATCCGATGAGATTATCTCAAAAGGAGACATCATACATATGCGGTAGATGGAAATGGAAGGTGGAGTGAAAAATTATGGAAGTGGAAATAGAAGGAGATGGATGTGTTTTAAGATGTGAAGGTGGAACGCAAGGGAATGTGTGGGAATGAAAACTCTCGACGTTTTAAAAAGTGACTTTTGGTTTTCAAGATGTTATTACATGAAAAATGGATTACATATAAATGCAAAATGTAATGAGGAATGGAAAGTGAGATGACATGCGAATGCGGATGGAGAATGAGCTTACATGTAAGTGCGGATGACATGTATTTTGCTTATGAAATGTAAGTGTATATGGAAAGATAGAAATGCAATGTAACTTGAGGTGAAGTGAACTTTATATTCGTCTTTGAGGAAAAGTAAAGTCAAAGTACATGGGAAAACATGCACATGACATTTTTGACCTTTAAAAAGTGACTTCTAGTCAAAAACTGGTTTTAGAGATGCAATTATATGTAAGATTTTTTTTGTAATCATTACATGCAATTTAATGAGGAAAGTGAGATGAGTGGAAATAGAACTAGAAAACAGAGTAACGAGAATCGCCATAAAATCGCCTGAATCGGCGATTCGGCGATTAGATTCAGCAATGGCGATTTTTTTGGAGTCGGAAATCGCCATTGCCGATTTCTTCAAGTGAATCGCCTGAATCGATTCAGGCAAAAAATCGCATGAATCGCCTAGAAAAATCGGCAGGAATCGCCCGCGGCCAATAAAGTATAGAGTTGTAAAATTTTAAAAAATTGCTTGGTTTTTTTACTTTGTTTTTGACCATTTCTCTTTGTTATAACCCTAAAGGGCCTTCTATTTATTTAACATGAGTAGAAGAGAGGAAAAGTGAGAGAGAAGAAGAGAAAAGAAAAGCCATAGGTTTCTAACCGGCAAGAAGAAAGAGCACAAAAGAGATCAGCAATCCATTTGTGGAGGCCATCAATTGCATTGGGAGCATTAGGGAGCCAATCTCAACACTCCTCAACTCATTTGCAAGAGGTAAGTGCTCTTTTTTTTTTTGCATGTTAGTGTATTATGCATTTTTTGTTAAATTTTTATAGTTTTCAAGATTTTTAGTTTAGATCTTGAATGTTCTTTATTTTTACTAAGTTGCAAACTAGGGTTTGTTGTTTTGTAGCTTTTATTAGCTTCAAACTTTGATATTTTACATATAAATTTTTATTGCAGCAGCCTTTGCTTTCATTTTTTGCAAATTCGCAATGGGTAGAAAAGATGAATGTTGGAAATATAACGAAGAGTTTCCTGGAAGAACCAAATATCAAACAAAATGTATTTTTTGTAAAGAAAAAATAACTTCTGGGGGTATTTATAGATTGAAATACCACATTGCTGCTATACCTGGACACGATGTTACAATTTGCACTCACCAAACTCCTGAGGCAAAACGCACTTGCTTAATGGCATTAGAAAAAATTGAAAAAGACAAAGCCAATAGGAAAATGCAACTTGAAGGGTTAAGGGGTATTGGCTCCCATGTTCCCGCATCCGCATCTGCAGCCGCATCCACATCTGCATCTGCATCAGCTTCTGCATCTGTAGGTTGTGTTGGAGAGGGTTCTTCTAGGCCTCCTTTTTATCCTAGTTCTTCTGCTCGTGCTGGTGCTAGTCGGTCACATACTGAGACAGAGTCCCACACCAACCTATTGCAGCCTAGAGTGCGGAAAAACAGAATGGATAGTTACTTTGTGCCCCGCACTACTCCTGGTTCCCAACCCACGCTTGAGGGCATGGGTTTGAACAAGGAAATTCATGATGCTGCCAGAAAGGAGATATGCAAATTTTGGTACTTTTGCAACATTCCATTTATTGCAGCCAGGTAATTGATTCTTTTTTCGTTGTTTTCTTTAAAGTTAAAATTAAAAGTAAAAGTAAAACTTTAATTATATTTACTTGTTTTATAATTTGAGTCTTTGACATCTAAATTTTTATTTGTGACAAGGCTCCTTATTGGCAGAACATGATAGACGCGGTTGCTATTTGTGGTCCGGGGTTTAAAGCCCCAACTGAGGCTGAGTTGAGCGGATACCTCTTGGATGAGATGGTAGAGGACATGAGGGCTGAGCTCGAGGAGAATCGAAAGGAGTGGATTGCAAAGGGTTGCACCATCATGACTGATGGTTGGACAGATAGGAGGAATAGAACACTCCTCAATTTTCTTGTATCCTGTGGAGGTAATTGATCATTCTACTTTCCTACATACATAATTGTAAATTTTGATTTGTTGAATGCTAATTTGTTGATGATCCATTTAATTTTAATATTCTAATTCGTTGTTTTGTTACTTGTAGGATATACCATGTTCATCAAATCCATTGATGCTTCCGCACATGTAAAAAATGCCACATACTTATGTGAGGCTATTGAGGAAGTCATAGCAGAGGTGGGAGAACAAAATGTGATCCAGGTGGTGACGGATAATGCAGCAAGTTATGTTGTTGCAGGTAAACTTTTAACTTTTCAAGTTTTGAAAATAAATTTATTTGAATTTTGAAATTTGAATTTCTAATTGACTTAAAATTGTTGTAGGTAAACTTTTGATGGAGAGGCACCCCACCATATTTTGGTCCCCTTGTGCGGCACATTGCATTGACCTCATGTTGGAGGAAATTGGCAAACTTGAGTTTGTCAAGTCATGTGTGGAAAGGGCAAAAAACATATGCAAATTCATTTATAATCATTCATTTGTCCTTAGCACAATGAGGAAGTACACAGAAGGAAAAGAGTTAGCTCGCCCAGGTATCACGAGGTTTGCCTCGAATTTCATCACCTTGCAGTCCTTGTTGACATCAAGGGATGAATTGAGGAGCATGTTTGTTGGGCGGGAGTGGATTTCCTCTTCCTATGCTACGACCACTGTAGGGATAGATGTGGCGGATTGCATATTTGATGAGGATGGTTTTTGGAAACCCGCTAGAGAAATCCTGCAGGTAAATTTATTGCAATTTAACATTTAGTATTTTACTTTTACTTTAAGTTATATTATTTTATATTTAAGTTTTGACTCAAGTTTTTTGTTTTACTTTATATGTAGGTCACTGAGCCCCTTGTAGCTTTGCTACGAACTGCTGATGGGGAGAAGCCCTCTATGGGCTACATTTATGAGGGCATGGATAGGGCCAAGGAGGCCATCAGAGCCCAATATGCAGGAGTGCAGGAGAGGTATGGCCCTATTTGGGACATCATCGATAGGAGATGGCAGAATCAGCTCCATCGACCCATCCATGCAGCAGCTTACTTTCTGAATCCGGCATATCGTTTCCGTCCTGAGTTCAAGGCGGATGCGGAGGTTCTCACTGGCTTATACACAGTGATTCAGAGGTTGAGTAGCGATGAAGATAGCGCTGCTGCGATTGTTGAGCTAGACCAGTTCAACAATAAAGAGGGGCCACTTTTCTCTAGCAGGATGGCCATAAATGCTCAGACAACACTACAGCCAGGTAAAAATTAAATAATATATTCAATGTTCATGAATCTAGATTCTAATCTTAAAGTTGATTATGTAATTTTAGAGTTAACTTGTAATTTGTAAATGAGACTAATTGTTTCTATTTTCAATTTTTCCCTTATTGCAGATAGATGGTGGCAAATGTTTGGGGCCACAACCCCAAAACTTCAAAAAATTGCCATTCGTATTCTGAGTCAGCCAAGCAGCGCTTCTGGATGTGAGCGCAGTTGGTCCATGTTCGAGCACATCCATTCGAAGAGGAGAAACAGGTTGACAGTGCAGAAGTTGAATGATATTGTCTTTGTTCATTACAACCTCCGTCTTAGGATCAGACAGATTTTGGGCACTGACTCCTCTCCGATCATTCTAGAGGAGATTGATCCAGAATCAGAGTGGCTCACAGAGGTTGTGGATCCAGTCTTCACTGAGGAAGACCGTGTGTGGGTTGACCAGGTGGATATAGAGGCTGAGGCAGCTAAAGCACGTTCTTCAGGCATTGGTAGACGCACACGTGCACGCACAGGCACAGGCCCTAGCGACGTTCATGAGCCCATCTTACATGCGGGAGATATGGCTCGGCAGTCCTCTAGGACCTACATTAGACGCCTTGCTACTAGGCAGACTGGATACTCAGAGGCTGAGGCTGAGGCTGCAGCCGAGCTTTAGGATGATGTTGAGGATGATGATGATGACTATGAGTCTGAGGCTTGAGCTGGAGCCTTGTTTTTATATTTTGTTTACAGATATTGATACTGAATCATTGATAGACATGTTTCAAACTTTCATGGATCTTCATCTTAGATTCTTACATACATTTATGATTTGATGTCTTATGGATCATCTTACATACATTCTATGATTTAAATCATTGTGATCATTTGATTTCTATTTACTTCAGCTAGCCTACAATTTACATTTTAGATAACATAGTTACATATGTGATGGATTTTATGTTCCATGTTTATGTATGTTAAGTTTTAACTTCTATTTGATGATGTTATAGTGTGTTTAAGTTATATTCAATAAAGGGTGCATGAAATAAGTTTTAAATTGTTAAAATCTTTAAATTTAAAGGGTTTTTTCAAATTTGCCGATTCATTGCCGATTCATTGCCGATTCATTGCCGATTCACGATTCGATTCGGCCTTGCCGATTCCGATCCGATTCCGATTCTTGTTACTTTGCTAGAAAATGAGATTACATGTGCATGCGGATGATAATGGATATACATGTAATTGCATGTAAAGAATGAGATGCGAAGTGTTGTGACATGGAAAGATAGAAACCTGAATTTGGAGTTTGGAAAAAAGCCAAAGACATGAAAATGAACCATTTTATCATTTTTAAAGGAAAAATGCATTTGCCATGGTATCAAAATCAATGAGTGTAAAGCATCAAGCTAAAATATGCATGAAATCAGCGAGATAAGCACAAATTATTTAGCAAGAAGTAAAATGTTCACTTACATGATGATTGTATGCCTTAAATGAAGGAGAAGAAGCTCCCATGTTGAAAATTTCTCAAACAAACTTCGATTTTTTCAACCTTATAAAGAAGAATTTGAATAGAGCATCCAATTATGTGTTTTTCATGCCCAATATGAAAAACGTGCCCTAAAATCCCTCAAGCTTCCAACGTTTTTTGTTAAGTGCAAGTTCTTGAAACATTTTTGAAAAAAAACTTGGATTTCCAAGTGCATTACATGTAATGTTTTTCACTTTAGAATGCAAAAACATGATCCTTAGTGATTTGTTTACACCATGAAATGCCAAAACAACTTCTATTGAAGCCAAAACGTGCTTGCAAAACCCTTATGGTTCCAATAAAAATGGGTTTTTGGTGGGCACATGCATGAAGTTTTGCCTTAAATCTTCAAAAATGGGTTTATGAAGGGCAAATGCATAAGCTTGAATGCAAAACACACCTTTTGGAGGTATTTGCGTGTTTTAAATATGCAATATAGACCCAAATGCACCTATTAATCAGCTCTCCCAAAGCAAAAGCACACCTCTTTGGTGCATATACATGTTTTAAAAACATTCTCTTTGCCCAAAAACGGATTTTAGAGATGTGTTTGCATGTCTTTAGTGCAAAGCACACCTTTTTCGTGCAATTACTTGTTTTAGTTGCTTGCATATGCAACCTAAGGCAAAAACACACCTTTTTGGACCATATGCATATAACGTATGTAACTCAACTTTTTGATGTCATGTATATGCATATAACATATTTAAGTTGAGTTTACATGCATTTGCATAAAAACCACACCTTTTTGATGCTATTTCATATTTTCACATTTACATGTTGCACACAAATCAAGTGATTAATTAAGTAGATGTCAATTTAATTTTGATAAACTATTACTTAAGTGAGACATAAATTATATTTACATTATCATATTAACAATATAATATGCAAACATCATTTAATAAGTAATATTTACTAGAGTATTTGATGTAAATAGCAAAAATTAATTTGAACTATATAGTTAATATAGTCACTTAAGTGAAAAATCTAAAAACAAATTCAACATAAAATTATAACTTAAAGTGCACTATAGTTACTTCAAGTGAAAATTTAAATGATAAAGTAACTTAAAAACATAACATAAAGTGAATTTAAGTTATATTTTTAAAAAAGTGAATGTCAAATAAAAAATATAACATGATATTTTTAATTCATACAGTTGCATAAAAAATGTCTACATTTTGGACACTAAATTGGCCATATCTTTTGATTTTCTACTTGGATTGAGCCCTAAGATAGATCAAATTGAATGGAAAACCGAAAGCAATGACCTGAGCAAAATCAAATGACTAAAAACCAAGAAACACACACTAAAAAACGAAGAAAAAGATGATGAATGCCTCAAAATTAAGCATAGGCTCAACAAGAAGAAAAAAACAAAAAAAGCCTGACGAAAGCCTTGGGCAAAATGATTCATTATATCAATTGGTCTTGTTTGATTGATCAATACAAACCAATTAAATAATGAAATAAGTTTAGAGAAATGCCAAATTAGTTTGAAAAGGTTTCGTACTATTACCTACATTTTGTGGTCACAAAATGCACGACAACAAAATGAAATTGAACCAAATGTTGAACTTGATGCGTTTGATGATAAAGAATAGGAAAACTAGTAAGTGATCATTGTGTAATATAAGATTTTGAGAGTTAGAATATTTTCATGAATGTGGTGTAGTGAAATATTCTATTCATTGCCAATTATAAGTATGACTATTCTACTTCTATATGCGATACACATTTTGAAATTAGCAATTCAGTAATATTATTCTTTTACAATTATATCTGGTATTCTATATTGTATTATAGTACGTTAGGATGCAGTTTACGATTGACAAGTCACTAATGTGTCAAGCCTAGTCTTGTAATATGCTGAAAGAAATAGATATACAAAATTGCAAATGATCTAAAGACCATGCGAGCTTGCCCAAAAAATGTTTTAATAGCTATGTGGACAAGGTCCTGTAAACATTGCAAACATGGCGTAAGAGTCAACAACTAAGTCATTTGCTAACATAGATGAGTTACATATCATATTGGGTCTGATGTTGTGCTATAGTTGTAATTTAAATTTAAATTTACATGCTTTTTTCTTATTTATTTTTGTATGTTTATAAGGGCTTGATGAAAATGCATTCAATTTATAATTGAAGTAGTTTATCAGAGATCAGAAGGAGATTTAAATCCCTTTTTATATCATTTGGTAACAGATTGGTTCAAACTTCTAGGTGTTACCTATCATTAATTTGAATATGAATTCGAATTCTTAAAATGTTAATACAGATGTGATCTTGTGCCGGAGTTCTAATTTAATTTACTCTTTTTAATTTATTAATTTTTCTTGCAAGGGCTTGATGCTAATGTGTTTAATGTAGATGTTGAAATTATTTAGAATGATTGTTCAGAGGCCAGAATGAGGTTTGAATTCCCTTTTATAATACTTGGTAACAAGTGGGATCTGGGTGCTACCTATCATCAATTGAAGCTTGAATCTGCATTCTTAAAATGTTAATACGTATCTGAAGCATTACTATAGTAAATTTAACTGGTTGTATATGTTTAAGAATTTGATACAGGATTCTAACCAAATACTGTTTTGAGTTACGTTTAGGCATTACAATTGGCTGCTGCAAAAGTCCTATCCAGATTGTGTTTTGTTGCACAGAAGACAAACTCCCATGCAGTAAGCATTGCGAGCTATATATCAAGTTCTAAACAGGTAGTTAAGAATTGAGAGTCATTGATTCTCTAAAATTATTAGACTTCCTGAGGTATTTTTGTTTTTGGTTCTGTGCTAGATTCAGCTCTATTTTTCAAAACAAGTTTTCTTATTGAATCATGTGCATATGTACAGAGAAATAATCTAAATTTGGTATTTAGCCATCTATTAAGTGAGGAGAGCGCTTCATCAAATTTGGAGCTCTTTTCTGCTACATTAGATCTGGCTACATCTGCAGCTCTTTACCAGGTAGTTGATTCATTTTGATGGTGTTGGTAATGGTTCAAGAGTATACTGTTTAATTCACAATGATTTTCACATTTTATTGATCATATTATTGTATCGACCTAATAGAATAAAATGGTCAGTTCATAATTTATTTGCTTTCTGATAAATTGTTCATAAGTACTTTTTTGAGACAACTTCTTTCTTGAAAGGTGTTAAAACAGAAATTTAAAAGATTAATATTTGGCAATCAATTACTATCATGCACTGGAAAAATGTAATATATTAAAATCTACAACTTGGGATGAGGATTGGGGGGTGGTGTATCCAACATAGTGATTTTTTCTTTTTGCCAGATTTGTGTACAGCTAGGGGATGGCAAAGGGGATGGGACGCCTATATAAAATATACAAAAATTTAAAATATATAGGGAAGTTTTATATGTTCCTATTGAAAAAAGGATAAAACATGCATATACATCATATTTATTTGTAAACATTGATAAAGAATGTCGATATGCATTTTATAATTGTAACATATAACATTTGTGTTCATTTGATGCCCTTTTTTGATCACCAATATTGATGGTATTGATTAGTCTATGCTAGCCATTCCCATCATTTATAGCTCAAGCATTTAAGTTAAAAGGAGTATGAGTGGTTTTTAACCTGAACTGTATGACAGAGTATAGGTT
The DNA here is from genome assembly GCA_028749045.1 of Cupressus sempervirens. Lineage (NCBI taxonomy): Eukaryota > Viridiplantae > Streptophyta > Pinopsida > Cupressales > Cupressaceae > Cupressus > Cupressus sempervirens. Next base: position 554,779,007 of record CM053785.1, on the reverse strand, counting down.
GTACCTCTTGCAGACCTGATACGATCTACTGGGTGTGATTCTTTGTATCTTTTGGCCCTTGTTGCTGTTTGGTGGTGTATGTTGCTGTTGGGTAGTATTGGGCGGTGTACTCTGATGTTTTTAGAAGGTGTTTTATTATTTTTGTAGCTGGTTGACCTGCAAACAGCTGAATATCGGACTTGCAATTGAGTTTCAGCTTTACACAGTGATTTCCCGACTTGGCATTTGTCATTCCAGTACTTTTTGTTGGTATTTCATTGTTTTCTTTTTGAATGGAGGTAATTTTGATTGTATTCTTGTTACCAATTTAACATACCTCCTAAATTGCTATGTTATTTATTGAGCTAAATGTTTTTAGTTGCTGAGAATACATATTATACAATGAAAAGGATACAGAAAATAAAGTACGGAAATCAGTAAACAAGAAAATTGATCACTTTCATTCGAAATATAAGTACCAAAGCAGTACATTTTTATTGAAGTATTCAAAACTGTTTTTTGATAAGGTACAAAGTGTTCAAATTTTACATAGTACTTAAATACAATGCATTCAGATATCACACAAGCATTCTTAGCTCCTAACATAATATCTGAATAAACACACTTTATAAATAGAAAAGTACTGATAAGATAAAGGGAAAGGCCTCCATTGTCTGAATGGAAGATTTGTTGTTCTGAATGTTGATGGATTGGGCCCGCATCTCCACTTGGGAATATACTTGCAAAAAAATGAAAGAAGAGGAGGGTCAGTTCATATGAACCGAGCAATGGAGATATTTGCAATTATCTATACACTATTGTTCCTACAATATGATTATTCAGATAACTATATTAAAAGACAAGAAGGCAAGAGAGAAATTTGAAAGTAAAACATGTTTATGCTAATGAGTTTGTTTCATGTGCAGATACAGGTATGAAGTTTGAGGTTGTTGAAGGATCTTGCATAAATTACACGCATGAAGCCTTTCAATTGAATCATGTAGAGACCAAGATTGAAGGACTTAGGAGGCTATCAAAGGGACACACATAAAATACAAGCGTGAAACCTTTTGGTCAAATCATGTAGAGGCGAACACCAAAGACATGGGGAGACTGTTGAGGGGGCATACGTAAATTACAAGTATGAGACCTTCTAGTTGAACCATAGAAAAGGTTCGAAAGACTCCACGAAAAGATTCAATTCCTTCAAATAAATGGTATCCCAAATGATTGAGAACAGCTACAGGAGACATGAAGGTTTGTGCCAACAAATAGATGTCAGATCAACAAGAGTAAGCAATTTTAAACACGATGAACTTCTGAAATGAAAATAATAGTGCACCTATTATAACATTAAACTAACAGTTAAGATTTTTAGTATACGTGCTATGCAAAGTCAGTGCATTGTATCAGCAAGAGCAAGGTGAAAGTATATAATTTGCTACAGAAGAAAGTGAATAAGAACGATAAAACAAAGGCATTGTTTTACTAGTCGACAAGCATTCTGTAACAAGTTTGTTGATCAATACATAATGAGTAAAAGAAATGAGTATTCTCATTAAGGTGCGAGTTTGTCATTGCATGGAATAAAAGAAAGGGCAGAGCTGAATGTATTATAATGAATGAAAACAAATACAGACATGTAAATGAACAAGAGAAAAGTAGTGCTATCAAGTGGTGCATGATGGTTATCTAAAAGAAACTAGACGCAAATATTGTTTCTTAACACATGACATAATCAATGCAAATCAATTGGGTTATTTGAGTTCACTAAAGTATAATGAGCAAGGCTTAGAGTCCTGTAAGTGAGAAGCAACAAACAAAGGATGATAAAATATAACAGTTTGTAACTTCTATAAAATTTTGATGCAAGAGGAGGAGTTCGAGTTGCTAAGGAAAAAGCCCCAAAAGAGAAATCACAAATGCTATAGTAAAATCCCAAATTGTTTGATGTATGTGAAGTTTCTAGTCAAGATCAAGAAGAATAAAATCTAGGTTTGCAGAGCATTAATGGAAGAGTAAAATGATCTCCATGACTTTAAAAATGGGTATTTAGCAGTGACATTAAAATCCTCAATGCTGGTTTTTATCTTCCTCTGTCACCTTTTTGGATACATTTAGAATGGGAAAGAGCGGTAAAAGTGAGTATTGAATCAGCATAAGGACTATGTGAGGAAGAAACGAAAAAGGTCTACCACTCTTCAAATATTTTACATAACATCTACAATTGTTCAAAGGAGCAGAATAATGAACAACCACAACCAAGAAAAATTGGCATCCAATAAATGTAAGGCTGAAGAGAAAAATTGTAATGCAATTTCATTCTTGCTATACCCAGTTCGCATAAGAAAAACCCAGAGTGATGTATTGCAAAATCCATGCGTAAGCTTCAGCAGAAAATGACATATATCAAAGAAAGTGTAGAGACCCTAATGGCAAAGACCTAGTGTGGGTTGTGATATGTTGAGCAACCTTAAGCTCATAACTCTTCCCAGAATGACAACAAAAACAGACTGGCTCAGAATCATTCATGGCGATTTAGCAAGGAGTGAAAACTTCAGCCCAGATTCAAACTGAATAGGTTAAATGCAAATCTGAAAAGGGCTCTAAAATATTGGAGAAGAAACCAAAGGAAACAACCTAATAGCTTGGAGTCCTTCAGATCATGATAATAGCTTGCATTAAAACAAGTTAGCTTTCATTCAGAAGCATCTACAAAAAATTATGAAAAACCATGTAGCAGCTTGGGTATATAAAAAATAGAATCCCGGAATAATGCTGAAGTCATAGTGCTCAATCCTAGCTATTAGATAAAATCCTCAAGCAACAAAGGCAATAAAAGATGAAGGGGAAAGTATCAAGCGACCCGCAAAAAATGACACATGTCCCAGTGATGTATGGTTGTAAATCTATTAGTAGTGAAGATCATCAATAGCAAAAAAAAGTCTACCATTCATAGGCCCTGTAAGGAGAAACTCACGCCTAGAATAAGCAAGAAATATGGCGTCTCATAGCAGAGAGAAATGATCTAGTAGGTATGGCATCTTGAATAACTTATAAGAAGAATAAATCCGTTGCAAAGCATAGGAGGAAGCCATCCAACAAGGAAGAAACCCGTATGGGAGAAAACCTCCAACAAAACATAGCAGATACGGCTTCTACCACCTTGAAAATCTGTTGCCGTCCAACCAAAAATGGTGACCATACAACCAAAATAAAAAATGTCCAAGGCAAAGAGAAAATCCACAGCCATAATAATGCTCCAGGTGTCCAAACAAAGGAAAATATCCAACAAAACATGGCATCTAGCAAGCAAAAATTGCAGAAGAAGCTCTCATGGTGACGGCTAGGGTTTTAAACCTCCCTTTTGCTCCTCTCAAAGTGAATCAAATGAATGCAATCCATGTTTTTTCCTTTGATATTTTTTCCTTTTGCTATATTTAATAAAACTTTCGGGTCCATGGTAGGAGTTAGGCATTTTATTTTTTGAAACTCCATTATTCATTTCACTTAAGTTTTATATACATTAAATGAATAATGCATATATTTTATCATTAAATGCATATAAAATTTAAATAAATATTATTCACATTCCCTTTCTTATATTTATTAATACTAATGTGTTTAAAATTGATAAATATAATGATAAACACATTAATATTAATAAATATAAGAAAAAAGAAGTTTATGATTGTAAAATTAATATATCAAATCGCTATAATTATAAAGCCTTATATTTTATTTATTTAAATAAAGGGAATTAAGAGGAGTTAACGATTTCAAACGCTAAACGCAAGGAGAGTTTTCAATGTCTATTTTTGAACTCCAAAGCAACATTCAGTGCACGCTTTCATGTAAAAATGAGCTATTTTTGGAGGCTAAAGGCAGTTTGAGTTTCTCATGTGGTAATGAAGCACTTTAGTGCTATTTTTGGTGATTTATGGAGTAGTTAAGGCCAGTTTTGCATGCAATTCATAATGAGAGCCTGTTTTATGCATACTTTGCATATTTATGAGGAGTTTTACATGCTATATTTTTGGGTTGCTTGAGGGATCCGAGTTATGGTTTTATGTATTATTTGAGGAGCTAGGGGCAGTTTTCGAGTTATCTATCAGTTAGGCAGGTGGTTGATGGCAATTTTTAGAGACCTTTTCATAATTTCTATCGTTTTTGACGTATTTTTTCTAGGCATGATCTTGGAATCCGAATTAGGGTTATGAGTTCTATATATTGTACATTCACCTCATTATGAGGATCTTCTTCTAGATTCAGATTTTTGCGCATTGCAGATTTTGAGATGATTGTTAGAGCAAATTTGTAGTAGAGGTTTATTCAGCATTAGTTATAGAGATTTAGTGGTTTCTTCTCATTGATTCTCGTGCAATATTGTGGATTTTTTACTTTTATGTTGTGTTCCCCTTCATTTAAGTTATATTCCTTATTGCAAATTTGAATCTTGATATGTGTGATTACAGGTCTTTGTTTGTGATTATTGTTCTTTTAGTAGAAAATTGGTGAAACCTAGATTTTCCTTTTAAAGCAGAAGGTCCCAGTCCTTGCATAGAGACACTTTTGTGATTGCATGTTTGTCTTAGTATTGTGAATCAATTGTTTCTTTCATAATTCATGTTGATTTAATTAAGGTTATATTCAAAATCATTGGTGTATCACCTCATTTAGGTTAGTATTCATTAGTTGTTATCCACTTCTCATCCCTTATCTTGCATATAATTTAGGTTTAGGTGATCACTATTTAGGAATCAACCTAGCTTCGGGAGATTCATCTCTCGTTTTAGGACAACCCACCACCCAAGAGTGTTTCCATGTTTCAATAGGATGGTTAGATTCTGCATCTTTCTATAGGCGCAATCCTGATTGACAACAATTCTATTACTGGTATGACCTACAACCTAAGTTACAAGATTTATATTCGAGTTCAAGTCCTGCCATAAGAAAATTCATTTGAGAATCGGCAATGTAAAATTTTTGAGAAAACAATTGGCATTAATTTTGCCTTATATAAATTTAAGTTTTTAGATATTGGCAATATATCCACAAAATTATGAAAATAGTTTAATATTAATAATGTAATTTCCCCATTTTTGGCGAGCTCTTGTAGTTGATTGCGTCAATTCATTATAGCGACCTCATGTGCTGACAAGGTGGTTTGGGGGTCTCAGTTGTGGAATTAGCATTTTAGTTTGTCTAATCCGGGTAGTTGCCATGTTTGGCAATGAAGAAGGTATCATTGGTAGTTGGTCATTGCCTACAGTGGATTGGGCAATTTATTGCATGGTATCCTATTTATTAATTTATTACTAGAGTTAACATTATTATATGGCATTTTATTATTATTTAAATGTTATAAAATGATATGTTTAGGAAGCTTCTTAAGTGGAGCTACATTTGGAAAAGTTGTGCCATTGGAGGATTATAAATATGAGCCCATTTGATGAGAAAAGCATCCGATAATTTTTTTGCTTTTGTTGCTTTTGTGAGAATTATTGAGGTTGATGACTTTTATGCCCTTGCTGAGGTTTAAGGGTTTGATGCTGAGAAGTGTATTAAAATCATTGCTGAGATATAGTGATTTCATTATATTCTGAAAATTTGTTGAATCTCCTTACTGTGAGTATCTGTGGCTGGGGGATATTGTTTAAAGTTTTGGTTGCATTTTTCCATCTGCAAATTAGAGGAGACTGATCAGCATATCAGGGAATTTCGGTAATTGGAGTCTTCGTTCTGCTCCTGCTGTTCCTGAGAAGACATTTAGGAATTGGCGTGCATATCTGGTGAGCTAGTGGCTTGAATTTCTGCCAATATAACCTACAGTTGGGCATTTTGAAGAGCTACTGTTTGGGCGTTAATAGATTTCTGATATTGACATTAATCCATCAGCATTCCAAGCTTTACCATTCAATTGTTTTGGTAGTTTGTACCTCTGTTCTACATGAATCTCCAGCTCCATTTGACGGATATTGGATGGCTGCAGTTAGCTGCCTTGTTTTGTAGACTTGGGTGTCCAATTAAAAGGGTTTGAGTTGCATTATGTTATTTTGGCTGAAACACTTAATTGCTGGCGCCTTGTTACGAGTTTGGCTAGACGAGGATGTTGAGGGAAAGAAAATCAAATCACAGAGAGTGTTCGAACGGAGAGGAACCTGTGTGGAAGGATATAAGGCCGGTAATTCACGAAGAGATGCAAGCGTCCGAGTCTCTATGCATTCTACGGAAAAATCTTAATTTTAGAGATTTGATTTTCTCAGACTATAGTCTTGAATTGAGTTTGAGAGCAAATATAGGCCCGATAAAATTCAAGCCCTAAAATTATTAAATTACCGATTATTTTAGTTAGGATTTTAATTGAAATTTATGTTAATTTTGGATAGTTATTTGTTATAGAAAGGTGCGATGCTTAGAAAAGCAATTGACACCTCTTACCTTCTAATAAATATAAGATGTAAAATCAAACAAGATAATTCATATTGATATTCAATTTTTTTTGTATTATGATGCTCTATGATATATTTTTATTCTTTCATTGGTAAAGAAATGATTTTTTGAACTAAGCTCGTGAATTCGGATTATTGAATAAATTCTTATGCGATTCTAGAATTAGACTGTATTGGATAGATCATCCGTAAGGAGTGTCTCCATTGCAATTTCATTTTCGACATGATCAATAAGAAACATTTATTTTATTTCGCATGAAGTTTTAGAGTTAAGATATTAAATAGTTTCGGTCTTTATAATTATTATTATAATTTTATAAATAATTTATATGATAGATAAGTGGACATGATTAAATATAGCATTTTAAGATTGAACATCATAGATATTGAGAAATATTTTATTATTTCCGGATCTATGTTTGGTTTGTCTCTGAACATGAGTTAAAATACATTCCAGACGGTTTTAAAATTGCATCCATATATTTGATCTGTCGCATCTTGATTATTAAATTGTTTATAATTAATGTGCATAGAATTTTATAAAGTTGTATGTTTTAAACTTATAACACTGAATCTATTGCCGTTCGACATTGGTCTTTATATTTTTTTTCATAATTCACAATCCATATGCCGGTAAATTGTTTCATATCTTTCCTTTGAAGAGTTAATATATTCATTTGTTGCATTAATCTATGATTATTCTTTATTTAAAACATTATCACATTTATACAATCATTTACTTTTGTTCTCAGTTCATAATTTGTGGGTTAGAAGCTTTCAATCATTCTTGCCATTTTGGAAGCCTTCATTACATTCGCATTCTAATTGATCTGCTTTAAGCATCTTGGATTTAAGGTTGTTGTCCAAGATCAGGTACACCTGCCTTGGTGTTGTAGAGCCAGAAGTGCAAGGGATTTGGATCGCATTGATCAATCCCGTCAAGTTGGCCATAACCGGTTGGATATCCTAGCATCGAGCAGGCAAGGCTCGTAGGATTCCAATCTGTGGTTTTGGGAACCAACAAGTGCAGGGGATGATTTGGTGTCATAGACCAAGTGATAGTAACTGGGTGTTATCAAGTTACATTGGGAAGTCTGTGTAACTTAGAAATAGGAGAAGCAGTCCTTTTTGGCTGTGTGGTTGAATAGTTAATGTATTATTGAATGTTTCCTTTATTAAATATTCATTCCCGGTCTAAGAAAATTGGGAAAATCTGGGTCTTTTCAGTTCTGGAATCTTGCGTTAATTATTGGAATTGAGAGTGAGATATTAATGGAAGTTCGAAATTTGTTTTTCCTTTCCCTTTTGTACACAACTTCATTTTATTTTATTTTAAGCTAAGTTGCCAGTTTGGATTTGGGTTTGAAATTTATTAAATTTTCTGTGGGAGTGGATTCAAATTCCTTTTGGGTTAGTCTGTACAAAAACATATATATATATATAAATGTGTGTATGTATATGTATATGTCTATGCATATGCATATGTAAATGCAGCAGCCAACAAGTCCATACACCGCTATGGTAATAGTAAAGCAAAGTAGCAAAATACAGCACAGTATATATTAATCTTTAAACTTTTAGTCCAAATGACGTATGTTTTATCTTTTGGCCTTTATAGCAGTCCATTTTAAGTTGGAGGGTTGGATTGATTAAAATAGATCAAAAAACCTTTAAAAAATCCATTTTTGGCCAGATTCGGCCTGGTTCCTGCACAGATTTGTGAATTCGCCATAAAAGTGGCAAAATTCATGGTGCCTTCATCTGTCAGAATTTGGGCAGACTTTGAAGGTCAGTGGCAGAGTTTTGCAAGAATCTGACAAGGACTAGACTTTTGCAAGAATTCCCCAACCACACTTTGGTGTTGCAGGAAAGAATTCGGTGCCTAAGAAATATGTTGTAATTAGAATGCCATTCTCGATAGGGTCAAGTTATTGTTTGGAATTCAGTGCAGTCCTTGTTTTATAAAATGTTGTTAAATTTTGAATTTTCAGAAAAAATAAGGGTTGAGAGATCAGCAATAGTATCACTTTTCCAATCTTCCAGGATTCCCAATTACTTTTTTTCTAGAACCTGTCATTTTTATTTAGGGAATTCAGTTTCTTCATAAAATTGAATTCCTGAACCCCTGACAAAAGCTGAGGCAGGAGAGCCCAGTAAAAACAGTATAAAAGGATTCCCAACTCCTTACTTTTGAAGTGTCAGTATGAAGAGGAATCCATGGAGAAATATCAAAAGAGTAAATGGTCAAGTGAGAGCAGGGTTATAGATTTTGAAAAAGAGAAAACCTCTAGAAGGAACTCAATAATCCTTGTGCTAATAATGTCAATTTCCTCCCATGTTTTGATTGAAGCAACTTACCAACACGAAAAAAATACAATTTCTCATATTTCAATGCAAAACTCAAAAGAATTGGAGAGTCAGTCCTTACTGGTATTTCAAAAATGGTCTGTAAAAAACAATTTATTAAACAATGATTCTTTCTTTTGTTTCTGAGTTGCTTTTCTTGCGATTGATAATAGAGTTAAAGTAACTAGTAGACAAAGTGCGGGGAGGACTTTTCATTTGTGAAATTTATTATGATGATTGCATAGAGGAGGGTTTTCAGGGAACCCTAATTTATGAATATAAACTTCATCATTTAAAGGTAGATATTTTATAAGTGCACTTTCCATGAGTACATTTGCTACTAGGTCAATCCCATTCCTATTGTTCATACCAATGTTAGCTAAATAATTAAAAATGAGGAAATTTGTTTTTAGCCCATTAAGTGAATATAATTGTTTGTTGTTATTACTATTTCAATAAATTTTCACTCCTGTATGATTTTCCCACGATGCTATTTGTGACTTGGTCTTTTGGCAATTGCTTTGATTATAACTTGGGAGTGCCCTTCATCTATTAACCTCAACCATACTTTCAGTTTAGCCAACTTGAGTCCTATCTAAAATGCTTTTGCCTTAGCAATATTGTTTCTTTCCATGTGCTTAATTGTATATGTGGACTGTACCTTTCAAGTTTCTGAAAAATATTTGTGCTCTTGCAAGGCCACGGTTATGCCTGATGAGTTGGGGTATAAGCTTTGTTTGAATTTTCTTCTTTCTCTACCAACACTTTTATCATGGTGCTGCATACTGGGATTTTTGATTGACATATGGAAACATGTCAAAAAGCTTTGTTTTCTCAACATTTGAATGCTCAAATGAATCCTATATAAGTTATCCAGAACTTGACATGATGAGTTGTCTTCTTTACTATTGAGCTGCCAATTCTTATATAGAATCATGATGTGCATAAGTAACATCAGGTACGAATAGCAAGCCATATCAGCAGTTGAATTGAATATATATCTGAATGGCTAGGACTGGTTTTGGTTGACCTTGGTTACAGCTTGTACAAAGACCAATTGTTTAATTCCGAAACATAATTTTACAATTTGCACATACAGCATGTACATGAGTGTCTTTCATTCTCCTGTTTAAAAAGAATTTAAGTTTGTTTTATGCTTCAATCTGTGATTTCTATAATGGGTTTATTCTTCCCTCTTTCAGCCTACACTTTTAGAGATAATGTTATTTTCGCAAGGAAAATCTGTAGAGTCTGCTACTATGCAAAACAATACAGTCACAGGATTGTCTGCTTCAAGCATTAAATCAGACGAGATAATGATAGGCAATGGTGTTGATGTGCTGTGGAACTATGTACAGAATAGTGAAGATCTTATGAAAAGGTCAGTTACCATTTCATTTGGAGTTCAGAAACAAGGATAACTTCTGATTAATTATTGACCTTTTGTAATTAGATTTTCATTTTATATGTACCTGAATGATACAAAATTTAATATCTGTGTTTTTCTATTGTTTTATCAGACAACCCTATATACTCTCACAAGTTCTTCATTTTTTAAAGATACACTGGCAAGGAGGTGCCGAGTGCTCACATATTCTTGATAAGATTCATAACCAGGACATGTTTTGGAAGTGCTTATCATCTTGTATTTCAAAGTTCTCCTTCAGCAAGGTTACCATTGATGAGGCTTTATCCAAAGCTTTCCAGTATAATTGCCAATGTTCTGTGCTACACATCATGGCCAACGAAATATTTCTTCAAACTCACTTGGTGCACACTGAGAAGATTCTGACGAAATCTGTTGCTTCCTCATCAAATAATATCAACAATTGCACAACTGGATATGATAATAAACATACGATGTTGAAGTCGACTGCATCATCTGGTGCTCTAAAATTTTTGTTCGAATGGAATGAAACTTCGGTCATCCGTAGAATTCTGCAGTCTTATGCATCATGTCTGTATGATAAAGAACTCCTCCTTGACATAAAGGTGCATATTCTTTCTTATTTATCAATATAATTGCCAACAAGCTACTAAACTTTTCTAGTTTGGTTTTCAATCCTAATGTCTACTAAACTTTAATACTAAAAGTAGATGGTGTGTAATTTTTAAAAAGGACCCAAGAAAGACAATGTAAGGTTCAATCGTATTAGAGATACAGTCTTCCAGTTCTACCAAACAGTTTGTCTTCATTTTCTGTGCTATAAAAACGGTTTTTAACTTGCATCTTAGTAATGAAAGGGAGGAGAAAGTAGACAATATATACATGACTATTAGATCTCATTAAGTAATGTCGGTTTATAGCCCGCATCTTTTATTTTCGTTTCAGTTTAGCATGTTCATTCTATATTTTTTGTTATTTGGTTTCTCACTGTCACACCCTTGACTTGAAAAAAATACCGGTCTTCCTAGTGATTTAGAAGAAGATGTATAAATGAAATATATTGACTTTTCTAGTGGCTACATTTAATGCTTCTGCGCATGATAATATGAGATATTATCAGAGTTTATTAGTTAACCAGTGTAGTATGCTGATAGTTCTCCCTTTCATGCTTTTATTGTTCTTGAATGAAAATTTTCATACTATGAAAAATTTCAGGCTAAAAGCCCATCTTATAGTTCACATCCAAAATCCTCATGAATTGAACTCAATGGAGGAATTATAAATGGCAAGATGAGAAAATCTATTCATTATGCATATGATTATTTGTCTTTCATACTGAATGTTCTTGGGAGGTGTTATGAGATTTAGGGTTTCAATCATTTTCATACTCGAGATAGTGGGACAAAGGGTCCTAAATTTTGGGATGGTGGGGGATGACGAGTGGAGCCAAATGGGGTAGGGGATTTATATAGGATATACTATACATATGGTATCTAAAATGCTAGTTGTGAAAAGAGGTGTGAGAGTATTAAGAAGTAAATGTCAAATACTAAATACTAAAACTGTAAATACTTAAACATTGAAGATTGAACTATGAAGTTTTTTCATCTCTTCAGTCTCCTTACTGTTGCAATCAATTAGAAATGAAAATGTGAAAACAAATGAAGCTTAGAGGGCTTTTGAAGGAATAGAAAACCATAAATGGGTTCGATACACCCAAAGTAACATTATTTTTTTGTAATTTCTTTTTAATTCGCCACAATGAGGGACGATGTTTGGGCATCCCCGAGATGCTCAATGGATGCATAGGTGTCACCCTCAGTGTTTTGGGGATAACAAAACGTCCTTGCATTCCTTAGGGCGGGAGAAAAAAAGGGTAGTGCCCGTGGTGACGTTGTCCCCAAGTACCCGTTGCATCACTAGGGTACACTAGTTATTTTCAGCATTGGAGGATGAAATCTCTTGGGTGTTTTGGAATCTCATTGCTGTGAAAGGCTAGGTGAAATCATTGCTTAATTGTGGGCTTCATTCAATGGTTTACTTTGTGTAAATTGGTTGAAGTTTTTGGAACATTGAATTCTAAATCAAGGGAAAATCCATAGATGACTTATAACAGCTGTTTACAACATTTTGTAGCTGATTTTATTGAATCTCAAGCTGTACAACATTCTAGGCCCCATGTGAGATCCAAAGCCAAGGTGTTTGGCTTTTGGGCCAAATTGGCTTGAATTAGTGCTTCCTCATCATCCAATATTGCGTGTGTAGCAATAAAAGTGCATTGCACATTAAATTTGAAGCAATTCTGTATAATGTTCCGGATTTAGCAAGCTCTGGTAGCTTAGCGATGCTAGTTCACAATTGTGACCCTTGTGAGCCGACACTTAGATTTTGAGGTTCTCAGTGGAGTAAAACATTTCAAATACAGGATTGTCCATAAAGTGAATCTCAAGTTTGAGTTGATCTGTAGTATAAATGTTAGTGGAGTATAACATCTCAAGCATAGGATTGTCCATAAAGTGAATCTCAAGTTTGAGTTGATTTGTAGTATAACATGACTCTGTCACGACATCACTCATCTCATAATCATCAACATGTGCGCTATCATCAGAACACACATCAACTGCATGTATATCACTAGACTCCTCAATAGATGACTTCACTGGGACATAAGTAGCTATCGATATGATTGTATCATTGCATGCTCCTACTCCCACTATCGTTGTGTTGCTATCAAATGCATGATCATGGGAACTCATGCCAACAACTACATCATCCGGCTCAACCTGACATAAAATCTCATCACACTCCACATCCACTATGTTCAACTGATGAGAAATGTCCCCCACATTTGTAGACACCGCTATATCATCACATTTCTCTCTTTGAAAAAGTGATATCATGCTCTGCTCGAATCTCAGATTTTAATTCAGTTGGGTTATCTGTTTGTGATTTTTATTTAATTGTTTTAGAATACCAAACTGTATTACAAGTTCTTCAGTTGTTGAAGCACACCCTCTATGGGTATAATGTCTACTCGGAATGAATCTCATATAACCATCCATAACTTCTGAATGCCAACCCAAACAAATGCTATCAACTCCTGAACAGATCTGAATAAATAATTCTAAGATCAATTCCCGCAGGCTGGTAGGAAACCGCTTTGACATCATTGTAATAACCCTTGTCATCTCATGACTCTAACAAACACCGATTATCATGACATTCGACGTTTCCTCTAACATTTGGCATGCAATACTAGTAGCTCTAAAATGAACTCCAAATGTTTGTTGATTCACAACTACCTCAATTACAAATTTACACACTCAGATAATTTAAATGTCAGGCAATCTTTCTGAATAATTTCAGTAATCAAATTGCAAGGAAAAATTTGCAAATTATTTACTATGCCATCAGAAAATTACATAATAAACCGGCCTCTGGTATATATAATTCTGAGATTACAAGCAATTCACTCTAACTCTGAAAATATTTACTAATAATACTACAGATGATTTCATAATTGAATGAGACCTCAATCCCAGCCCGATACAATTTGCCATACTTTATTTGGCAGGCCAAATAACCACAATTTAGAAATTAAGAATAAAAAATAGAGGAATCTGTGAAATCTTTAGCTTCAAGTTGGTTTGCAACAATAACTCCAACACTAGTCTATATAGTAAAATCCTTGTGCAGAATGAACATGCTCAACTAGACTTAAATCAAGTATCCTTGGCAGCCGCTTAATGCTCCAATTGGAAACATTGTATCCCCTTGCAATAACCCCAACCGGTTATAACTTCAACAAACACCAAATTCTTTTATAATTCAGTTGTTTGACATTTTGTCAAACACTTTGCAAGCAAGCTGTGATACCACTGTAATGAGCCTTGCTGACTCTCAAACAATTTGTGATGAAGAATTGATTCCTTTTACTGTTTTTGATGTTTTACAATTTTTTATACAATAATATAGCAGCAAAATAGAAGATATTGCAATAATAATTTGTACTCAAATATCTGGAAATTACATAGGGAATATACAGTTGAAAATTCCAGATTTTAATACCAATTTAGATACTGAGTATTTTCACAAAATATCAACAAACCAGTTGATAAAATATCCCCTATTATCTAAATTAACAATACTGTAATGTCCCCTGTTAGAATAACTAGAAAATATGGAGAATTACTTTAATTCCTTAGGATTACAATATCCAAGTTTGCAGTTAGCTTGTGTAGGGGATATCATTAATTTATTTAATGACAATAACCAAAGCCTGTTGCTATCACTGAATTGGAAGATTTTGTAATATTCTTATGGGGTGTTGGTGTACTTGCTTCCAGTGTGATGATCTCTTGCTGTATTAAATATGGATGTGTAAAGATGCAAAATGATATATTGCTTAGTCTCCCACATCTATTCTCTAGGCCTGCAATGTCTGGTCTATAATTATTGTTTATTAACTCACAACAGTATGGTTCATGATGTCTTCTTACAATCAATGTTACCCTCTTTAATTAGAGTAACGTTCTTACAACTAAATGAGCCAAGTGGGCAATTGTTCACATGCGTAGATCTATATAAGGATTAAAGGTTTTATATGTTTCCTAGCCTCTCTAATATGTAGATATGATTGCTTCCCACCAATTAAAGCAAATTAGACGACTGCTCTATTGAGAAGTCCTAAAGTAGATAAGACTATGATTTCCCTGAGATTGTGATCAACCGCTAAGTGTACCTAGCTTGACTATGATGCCTTAGGTGTGTTATTGATCTCCTTCTCTTCTGATTTCAGTATATTCCCATGATGGAATTCCGTCTCCTTAGTCTCTGCTATTATGTCTAGACTGCACTAGATAGTCTCAATTATTGACTAGTTTGTGGATCTTCCCTTCTATCAAATATCCCTGACCTGCTATGTGGATTTGTGCACTGTGATTTGTTGGTATCCTCTGACTGAAACCAAGATGACTTCTCCTTCCTTTGACGTTCTACTTTCCTCCAAAAGGATGATCTTTTTGACTCGCAATTTCCTCTGTACTCTCATGCAGCGATGGATTTGTTTTAAAATCGATAATCCTTTATGAATCTCCCTTCTTGTTTCCAATTTGTAACGATTATATACGTGACGCAATGGATGAGTGATGTCTTCCCCAAAGAATCACGACTTTGACTCATGCACTTTAGACATCGCTAACATTGACATTTATGTTGTTTATTTTTATTTATATTATTTTTGATAAAGTATACTTTATTATTTATCAATTTATAATATAATATTGTATTACTTAAGACATTATCGTTATTATATGCTAATTTTGCCTCAGCAACATATTATTAATAGTTGGTCACAAAAAAATAAATTATTTGTTATTTAGTTATTAAGATATAAATAGTACTGGTACAGTAATAATATATTATTATATTATATTAATCATTTAAATATTATATTTATTATTTAAATATTGTGTCATTTAATTCATTTGACCTCTGACAACACCAAAGTGATCCTGATGATGAAAGATGATGAATGAACATGACGGGGTCACTTACTATAAATAGACGCTCCCTCCATGATTTTTGGAGCTCAAATTTGAAGCCCGAAATAAAATTGAGAGCATCCTCCAGCTCCTCTAACTCAACTAAGCGCATCGGAACCAACATATTGACTTACTATAAATAGTAAGTCTCTCAAATAGAGCCATACACACCATAGGCTGTTGGAAATTTTATAACCACACAACTGAGATCCTCAAATCCCACTATCAACTTATGATGGTCGCGATGGTGAATGAACCTGGTCAACTGTAGGAACCTGCTAAAAATGGGGACGTTACATCCCTGCATTATAAGCCTGATTTGCTGAATAATAGGGCTGTTATGGATGTCCAAACTCGACCTATATTGCAGTCCTAGTTTTGGATGGCCTTGATTTATTATGACTCCAAAATTCAGTCCTCTCAATGCCAATTGCAGGATCTAACCCTTCATAATATATTTTCCCTTTAGCAATTAAAATATCAAGCAACGACGTCTTCCAATTACAAAATGTATAGTAAGAAGACTTCCAGAATTTTCAGACTTACAATTCTCAAAAGTTTTCTCACCAAAATTCTCACCCCCAGGCTTCTTCTAAAGCATCAGTAGCACAAAAACCGAAGATGCAACACTTAGACTTTGGTCCACAATGCACCTGCATTGAAATCAATGTATAACTCAAAACTCTAAACCTTGTTTAATGTATAGGGTAAAAAACTTAACACATGTATAACACGATATAACGTAGAACAAATACTTTATTCATGTATGCACTTGCTGATTACCATCCGAATACAATGATTACAACAATTACAAGGATGCTTCCAAAGTCCATCTCGGACGTATACATATACCTTTCCGAAGTGGTGACTCAAGCGTCATGCGCCCGTTCGGATACTACTCTACCCATCGGCTACACTATACATTTTACTAACAACATCATCCCCCCAAAAAAAGAAAAGTTGTCTCTGGATGACCATACAACAAAATTTCAAAACAAAATACATCAATGCATAAGTACTAGACAAAGGGATGCGTCTGTGTCCTCAGCTCGTTTAGCTCCATCCGTAACGTGTAGGCCTGTTCTTTCCTGAGCTTTAGCTCTGCTTCGGCTTCCATTTGAAGCTCCAAGGTTGACTGCATCATCTCTCCGACTTCTCCCAACTCCTCCTTCTTTGCTGCAATCTTTTCCTTTTCTGCTGCCAATTGTTCTTTTTTGGCTAACAAGGCTGTTCTCTCGAATTGCCAGGCCGCCCTATCAGATTCCCAGGCTGCCCTCTTGGAAGCTAACCTGGCAGCTGACTCCTCCCGAGCTCTCTCAGCTGCTGCCTGATCCGCTTGACTCCTCCGAAGAGTGTAGTATGCTTCCCTGTATAACTTTGCTATCTCATGAATCAGAGCCTCTACTCGGCTCTCCATCTTAGGGTCTCACGTCGTGCACCAGTCCTGCCGCATCTCTGTGGTCTCCACATCTAGCCATCCTCTCTCCTCAAAACAAACTCTAAATGTAGCTAGAAATCCCAACCTCTTGAAGGCTATGACTCTGTCCAACTCTTTCACCATTGACTCCAATGTTTGAGTCTTAGTTGAAGCTAACATTTGGCGAGCACGAGATGCTAGAGCTGTGACATCATCAAGAAAAACTGCTTCTGTTATCACTCTCTCTTGCGCTACTGGGTGTTCTTGCTATGTACCCATAGCCCTCTTCGTAGCCTCTGCCATACGCTCAACAACACTATGCGATACTCCCTCACTTTGTGCTTGCCCAACCTCATGTACTGGGTTCATCGGAACTGCTTCCCGTGTGGGTGTCAGCAAGTACATCACTCAAGGTGCGGGGGTTCGGTGGAACTTTGTAGTCAGGAAAGCACTCAGCCTCTGGGATCGGCTCTCTCTATCTCGCTCCGGTGATGCCAATAGGGTCGTATTTACTGTGACCACCACATCAAAACCTACTACATCCAGTTGGACATCTGATGCCCCCAACTCCTCGCTTGTCACTACCTCCATCACCCTTGTCTCTATGTCTATCTCCATGTTAGTTGCCAAAGTCTCTCTTGTATTTGGTAGTCTTACGAACCGGCTCCATCGGTGCCTCCGGATCTGCTATCTCCGTCGGTGCCGGATGTGACTTTGCTACAACTCGTGTCTCTATAGTGGGCTGCACCATAGCTGAAACTAGTGTCATCACCACTGGCTGCCTAAGCTGTCCAAACCCTCGGATACCATGTATACCTACAGGAACCAAGTGTGTCATGGTCAAAAGTACATGTCTCGGAAATCTCAAAGGTGTAGCCGTGATCACTTCTACCTCTTCGTCCTCTTCTTCTTCCCCCTCAGACCCACTCTCCTTTGAAGATGTCTCCTCTCGGCCACTATCTGTGTTTCCACCATCCGGCCTTAGTCACTTCTGTCCTACAGTTTTTGTGCCAAGAGTATCCAAATGCCTCCACTGCATAATAGGTGGTTCGCCAGGTATGAGTGGTCCCGGTTTTGCCTCCAGTGCATCATTCGGAATCATCAGTGTCATCACCTCCAAGAACAGACCAATAGCATAATGTGGCATATAAAACGTTTTATGTTGCAAAGTGAGAAACTCTGACATCCGTTCGGCCAATAATGCTGCCCAATCATTATCCCTGCCGTGCAAAATCTCGTTCATTATGGCTACTTGGGGAAAAGATATATCTGAAGTGCGGCTCGAACCTGTGAGGCAGCTTTTCACTATATCCATCAAACAATGCCAATGACCCTCCTGAATATTAGATTTCTTTAACCCTTTGCCTTTGGACGTGTCTGAAAGAGCCTCGTGTTCCACCTGCGACAGGTCTCCGCACACAAGCTGTATCAACTTCAACTTCACTTCACGGCTCATCTTTTTTGGCTTGCTGTCTTTTTTTCTCCCACCTTGAGCATGACGAGGTATGCCAAATACTCGCGTAAAATCAGCCGGTCTAAATGATACTACTAATTTGTGATCAAGATACTCAAATGCACTGGTTCGAGAGAACCTGTCATATGTTTTAATCATAATGCACAAAAACTCTTAGTAGCCTCTGATGCAAAATATTGGCATTTGCACTACCCATTCCACCTGAGCTTTCCTGATACTAGCTTTCATCGGATGGTTGTCTGAAGTTTCCTGCCACCACTTCCGGCATTCTGCACCATTTAACCCTTCAAATGTGATACTCTGTATTGTAGGGATGTCTCCCGGCTGCTTCGGTTTCTTAGCTTTCTTTTTACTTGCACTTGCATTGGTTCCTGCACCAGGCCTTGTATAGGTCCCTCCTGCTACACGAATTCCAGAAGGTAATGTCTTCGCGTTCTTGTTCATGGCAGTGTCCTTGTCTAGTTTCCTCTTCCAAGCTCTCTTTCTAGCTGACTGCATAACTGTCAGGCTTTTTTCGTTTTGTGAATCAATCTCAAACCGTTAAGACAGTTACTATTTACGTACAACTTTTCACAATTCCTCTCTTCCTTGGCGTCCGTACTATACGACTTCCTTCAGCTTAGTGAAGTGCGGCTTCTTCCTTCAATTCTTTTTCAAACCATTTAACTCTCCCTGCTTTCCTATATCCGTACAATGTCTCCTTCAGTTGTATGGTTCTTGTTTCGATATGAATGGCTTCTTAGATAGTACGGCTTAAAAGTCTATTTTCTTGCTTACTGTACATGTACGGTTTTGTATGAGCTATTTGTCTTTCAACACGCCTTTATCTTCTCCCTGTGGCTGCCTTTCATCACGCCTTTAACATTTTTGTACGTACGGCCTTTATAAGTTTCCCTTTTGTCTTTTAATGTACGGTTTTCAATGGCTTAAACATGTGGTACGGTTGCCTTTTGTACGGTCAATCCTAGCAAACCTCACACCGTACGGACCTTCCTTTCCTGTCTCCAATTTTGTACGGCTATGTTCTATATATTTCTAATTTGCTTCAATCCATGTTTTCAGCCGTGTTGGTTATCAAAATCACTGGTTAGAAACTTATGAGCCTTGCCTGCTCGATGCTGGGTATCTATCTGATTTTGGCCAACGTAACAGGATTAAAACCTCTGTGCTTAAGGTTCCATTGGACCAGGGCCTGTTTACCCAATTCAAAACTCGGATGCAAGATTTATTATAGCGGATTGCATAACAAATTCCTTCAACTAGCAAGTGTTAAGGAAAACTTCTATATTTGTGATATACAACTTCAAATTTAGAATTGTATTTTCCTGAAATAAAAATTTAAATGAATTACAAAGTGAAATTAAATTCTCAAAGAAAAAAGATGAGGAAATGCTAGCGTTGGATTCAAAATTTTAGAGTAGGGTTATGACCAGTGTCGAATTCTAGTTGGGTAATAGAGTCAACGTATGCTTCTTTCATACAACTTTACAGTATTGAAAGTATAATATTTGCTAAAAATTAAATTAATTTGATGCCACAAATTGTTATGTTTCAGCATATTCAAATTAGCCTATTATGTTTTAACCATTATATGGACACAATAGATACAAATAATAGAAAAGAAATGATATCCTGTATTATTTGTATTAATCAAATTTGAACAGCCATAAACAATTTAATGTTCCTATCAAATTAATAAATTACTGACAAATAAATAAACAAACCATAAAGGACGAGAATATATACAGATCAAGTCTACAACAAATAAAATCTCTTACTGATTTGGTTGTAGGACAGACTGTACCAAAGACATTCAGCCTTCTGATGTTCAATTCAATCCAAATCAATCCTCACAATATCCAGATTTGAAGCTCAAAAATCTCTTGTCTCCTTGGCTTTGTTCAAATTCTCAATTTTCCTTCAGAGAGATATAGAATATTCAATGGTGCCAACAAAAGATTTTTTACAATAAAAGCCTCTGTGTATATTTTAAACTGTATCCTGATCACAGATAATAACTGTCTCTTTCAAAAGCAACGATAAAAATGATGTCCCTTTTTTGCTTTACTTTACATATATTTATATACGTTTGAAAGGCATTAGTTGTTTTTTCAAACAACATGTCTCTTCATAACCAAAAACTAACCAATGTTTAAAACATAATATTGATTATAGTTATATCAAGGCATACTTCGCAGCTTAATTATTTCTTGTGCACTATATCATTCATCATTCATTAACGGTAATCCATGACTCTGTAATCCACTGGTTCATGGAATTTGCATTCAAACTTCCCAGGTGGCTGCAGCATCCGTGGCGTGATTTTCCTTTCATCCATGCTGAATATTGTTCCTTCATGTTCAAGAACTCCACGCTGGCATTTGTATCTTATTGGGCTCTCTTGTCGCGATGGGTTCATTTTCTCCTCCACTCGGTTTGTAAATTCAATATGCTCACCTCTCGATCGTTTCTTCTCCCAATTAAGAGCCTGCAACAAATACAACACGACAGATATTAGAAATCAAATCAAAAAAAATAAATCGATTTGTATTTGTATCTTTTTTATTTCTTCTTTTACGGCAACTGCTTCTTCTCCATAATGTTTCGTGGCTTCCTGATGGTGTTCTAGGTGTCGGTCATCGTTTTGGCGTCAACTACCAAAGATAAAGCAGTCATGGTAATCGTAGTAACACGAGACATCTCATCCTTTGCCTCCAGGCTCATCGGCCACAACTGATTTTGTAACAGTTGTTTTTGCATTCGCTTTGATCCTTGTATGGACAAAGGGGTAGGGCCAAGTGATGACAAACGTCCCGTATCTGCTACAATTGGCTCACATAAGATAAAAGATTTCAATATTTCAGTTGAAATGGTCTGTGGATAGCCAAAATCAATCACTTTGTCAAGTAATTGATAAACAAGAACAAAATTTTTCCGAAGTGAATCTTCATTTAGAGTTCCAAGATAATCTTTTATAACACATGCTATTCTCTGCAGAAGCTCCAATACAAGTGCAGGTGACACATTTACTCTTGTAGTTGCAACAAATAACAGTCCAGCAACTTTTACATGTAAATAGTTCACACCATCTACATTCCATTCACAAGAGTCCATGTTGCATATTCACTTTCCCTTGCCAAGTGTATGAAAGGTTGTCAGATTTCCTTTAAGTCTGAAATGTTTATTCATACGGAAAACTTCTGATGAGTGTATTTCATTCTTTCCTTTATACTTCATCTTAATCAGCCTATGAAGTTTTGAGATCATCTGAGAAACGGCTTTCATCATTATCACTTCTGAATGTACATGGTCTGCATATACTGTTGAATCACTGACATGAGTTAAAGCTGCTTGTTTCATTGTAAATATTCGCTGAATTGGCTTGAAACTCAACCCAGAACTGGAACAGGCACTAAATAAGGTTGAAGTGAGTATTTCTTCTGATGAGGATCCAACTAAAGTTCACGGGAGTCCATGCCTTTCAGAAGATGGTGACTGAACTACTTTCTTTTTTGGCTACTCTTTGTCACCATTAGGATAGCTATACCAGTTTGCATCAAATTCTAGACATTTCAATTTGTAGCAGAGCATCATGATCATCTATACTTGATTTATTAATTTCCAAATTCAGCTTTGACTGCATATTTTCAACATCAGCAACCTTTTCTTTTTGAGAAGCCAACACATTAGTGTGCCTTACAATCACACAACCTGTGATAAATAATAGGCTATGAAGAACAAGGAAAAAGAAATATGAAGCAGTCCCTCTCCTCAGTTAGCAATTTTCTGGTGCTGATGCCACATTATCACATTCCAAACCAGAATGCCTCCCATATCACACTTGCTGTTATACTTCTCAGGCAATAATCCATATACAAATAGGATATTTAATTATTCTTCAACAGAGATCATGGCTGTCTGTATTGGTACTTGTATTCTCTTAATATAAATTGTTTGATGAATTGCACAAGCCACTTTGGATAGTGCTGAAATGCATTCCTAAATCAAACAGCTTCCTTTTTGAATTCCTATAACCTTTTTTGTATTTGAAGCATATTGTTTGAATGGGTAAAATCTGAAAATTCTATTTTTTCCATGGTGCTTAGGACCAAAATTTTGTGAAAATTTGGGTTCCATCAAGCTGTACAGCTTAAGTGTTGATTTGAAGATGTGATGATTCCCCCTGCCTCCGCACGGTCTTCAATTTTTTCTGTTTGCTGATACCGTACGGTCCTTGGTGTTTGATGTTCTGCATATGCCGTATGGTCACTAATTTCTGGTGTCTATTTACAGTACGGTCACTAATCTCTTGTGCCTATCTGCCATACAAGCTTCCTCAGATGATTTCTTCTCTCCGTACGGGCTTTCTAGATCTTGTAATTGTGATTGTTTTTAGTTATGGCTATCTTATATTCTTGCAAGACCGTACGATTTTTATTTTCAACACATAAGCCTTTTGAGGCTGTACGGTCGTCTAGGAAGGCCGCACAGTATCATATACTTTTCTCACTTTATTATTATTATTTTGTTCGGGTTTTTCTTTTCTTCATACTTCTTCATATGATATCTTCTAGGGCCGTACAGTAGGCTGTACGGCAGATTTTTGCTCCCCAATTATTTTAATATTTAAAATTCCCATCTTAATATATTTACTTAATGTTTTATTTTATCACTTCATACTTTTACAACTATAGTTTATCACTTGACAATTTAAAACTATATTCGACTTTAATATTATACATATACACATTATTTATAGACGTTTTTTTCTCTTTCTTCAGCTGTTTGTTGATGGAGGATCCTTACTTTCCTTGTATATTTTCAACTTTGATCCATTTATGGCATCTGGTATTTCATTCCCATCCAGTGTCCACAACTTAATTGCTCCATTATATCCCACTTCCTGTATCTTGTACGGTCCAACCCATTTAACTTTGAACTTTCTAGGCCTGATTTCATTTCGCCCATTATACTTAAGTACTAGCTAACCCGGTTGAAAGTTGTTTAATTTTAAGTGCTTGTCTTGCCATGCCTTCCTCCTGTTTTGTGTTACTTCGATGGCCCACTGCGCCTACAACCATCGCTCATCAAGTTTGTTCAAATTGTACAATCTCTCTCGTAAACTCTCTATGTCGCCTAATTTGTTCTCAATTGCTATCCTTAAACTTGGTACCATGAACTCCGTCGGTACCATTGCCTCCTGTCCGTACATTAGTTGGAACGGGGTATGTCCTATAGTTACTTTGTGTGAAGTATGGTACGCCCAGAGGGCGGATGGTAACTTTTCTTCCCAATCCTCCCCCTCAACTGCACAGGATTTATAAATTACTCCAACCAAGATTTTGTTTGTTGCTTCGGCCTGTCCGTTAGCCCTTGGATAGTACGGGCTCGATAATGAATGGTAAATCTTGAACTCCGTAGTGAGTACTCTGATAACATGGTTGACAAAGTGTCCTCCCCGATCACTTGTCAACTAGAGGGGAATCCCGTACCTTGTAATAATTTGCTCATAAAAATATTTCATGCTTTGCTTATTGCCGAATTGTCTGGTAATGCCCGTGCCTCCACCCATTTAGTCAAGTACTTCGTTGCTACTACAATATATTGGCACCTTGTTTTACTCATCTTCAGTGGTCCAATGATATCTAGCCCCCATCTCTCAAAAAGTTCTTGTGCGTGCTAGGGATTGAAGGGCATAAAATCTCTCTTCAATGGTTTTCCAGCCGGTTGGCATGTGTTGCATGCCACGACTCACTCTCTGGCATCATTGTATACGGTTGGCCACCATAGACCTGCCAAAAGTATTTTCCGTGCAGTAGTATTCGGCCCCATGTGTCCTCCTGCTGGGCTTTCATGTGCTTCCTTTAGTACTTTCGGAATTTCTTCTTCGAGAACACACCGCCTCAGGTTTTGATTTGATCGCATTTGATACAATAGTCCATTGATTAACTGGAACGTTCAGCTCCTTAGTACCAATTTCCGTCTTTCATTTGGTGGCATGTCACTTGGAAACTGCCCCGTTGATAGGTATTCTCCGCTCTGTGTATACTAGGCTAGTAGTACCGTGACATAAAATAGCTACGCGTTTGGAAAATCATCATTAACCCCCTCCGGTGGCTCCCCCAATTTTATTTTCGATAGGTGATTTGCATTCACATGACTCTTCCCTGGCCGTACCACAATCTTAAATGTAAATTCTTGTAATAATAACAACCATCGACTTATTCTTCCTTGAATAATCGGCTTATTCACCAAGTATATCAGTGCTTGATGATCTACATAGAATACAAAGGGAGTGGCCAACAAGTAATGTTTAAACTTCTGTACAGCATACACCATCCCCAATGCCTCTCGCTCTATGATGCTATAATTTTTCTCTGCCTTCGACAACAATCCACTTGCAAAGTACATTGGATGGTCCAACCCGTGGTCACCAGTCTGCACCAGTGTTGCTCCGATGGCATAATTGAGGCATCTATATGGACATGAAATTCTATATCCCAATTCGGATAGGCCAAAATTGGAGCTGTAGCCAACCTTTTCTTCAGTTCCTCAAAAGCTTCATTCTGTTCATTCTCCCATTTGTATGATTCACCCTTGAAGGTGAGTTTGTCCAGCGGAAAAGAAATTTTTGCAAAGTTTTTAATAAATCTCCGATAATGCCCGATGTGCCCTAAAAATGACTTCACTTCCGACACATCCGTCGAGGGTGGCATCTCCAAGATCACGCGGACCTTGTTTGGATCCGTTTACAAACTATGTGTCCAAGCAGCTTTCCTTGTGGCACCATAAGTCTACACTTCTTTGGATTCATCACCAATCTTGCTCGTCTGCACCTCTCCATACATTCTCCTAACACCATTATGTGTTTGTCCTCTGTGCTAAAAATTGACCAATCATCTAAAAATGCCTTAAAATTTCCAACTGACATTTTATCAAATATGTACAGGATAATCCTTTGGAATGTTGCCGGGGCATTGCACAATCCAAACGGCACCCT
Source organism: Cupressus sempervirens (assembly GCA_028749045.1). Taxonomy (NCBI): domain Eukaryota; kingdom Viridiplantae; phylum Streptophyta; class Pinopsida; order Cupressales; family Cupressaceae; genus Cupressus; species Cupressus sempervirens. The sequence goes on along the minus strand of CM053785.1, from coordinate 554,753,409 downwards.
GTTGTATGCATATACTCCATCCTCCACAATGAATGTCATTTTTAACTTATCCTCCTCGGCGATTGATATCTGATTATACCTTGAGAATTCGTCCATGAATGAATAGATTTCATGTCCTACTACTTCCTCCAAAATGCTATCTGTAAAGGGTATTGGAAACGGGTCTTTAATTGTTACGGCGTTCAAACATCGGAAGTCCACACATATTCTTATCTGTGTTGTGTCCTTTTTCAGGGATATCACGATTGGCGATACCCACTCGCTTGTTTGTACTTTAAAAATGATTCCAGCTTCCAGCATCCTGTCAATTTCCTCCGTGACCCGCGTTGCATAGTTCTTATTCATTTGGTATGGCCGCTTCCACAGAGGTACCACACCCTCGATTAATGGTATCTGATGGACACAGCTCTGGTAGTACTCCTTTTAAGTCCTTGTACGTCCAAGCGAAAACATCTTTGTACTCCATGAATATCCTGAATGCTGCCGCCTTCAACACTGGGTTCCAATCATCTCCTACAAGAATGTTCTTCGGATTTTCCTCATCACCCAAGTTCATTGTTTTCACTGTCGGCTCTTCATACTTCATCGGTTTATCTTTATTGAATGTATGGGCTGGTGTTTCATCTACTTGCACTTCTCCCTCTTTCAGTTCAGTGGACTCCTTCGGAAACTCATCGCCTATTTTTTCTTCCTCAACGCTCAAGATGTTGCAACTCGGAAAAACCTCAATCTTCCATTTGCCAGTGTAGTAGTCCATTTACGGAATCTAGGTCATCATTAGTTGACCCTCCTAATCTCAGCACCCCTTCTTCATTTGGTTTCATCCTCTTTTTCCATTCGTCGTTACTTTTGCCTTCACCTTCAGAGTCCGAGGACGCTGCTTCTCCTATCATCTGTGTATGTAAATCAATTATAAATCTCCTGCCTCCTTTCTCAATAGATAGGGTGTTTTGCTTCCAATCGTGTTTTACCTTTGCTTGCACCAGCCACCCTCACCCCAGAATGGCATCATACCCTCTTCTCTTCAATGGAATGACCACAAAATCCAGTGAAAAGGGTTGTGTCCCAATTGTTACCGGCTGTGCCATCAAAGTTCCCAATGGCTTTATCCCATGCTGATCTGCTGTAAGTAACTGAAAAGTAGGTGGCTATAGTGTTGGTTGTCCAAGTTTTTTCCAAACATCTTCCGACAACAGATTCACCCCTGATCCTCCATCTACTATTGTATCCATCAGCACAGTACCCAGAATGCCCATCTCTACCACTGCCGGGTGTTTACCTGTCGTAAGTGCCAACAACATTGGGTCTGTTGTTGCTGCCGTTGTTCCCTTACTATCCTTTGCTTCCCCTATCACCCTTGGGAACGGTGTCATTTTTATAATAGCCGTACGCAATTGTGGCATCGTGAGAAGAAGGTCATTCAGCTTAATTGGCACTTCCATTTGCATTATTTGTTTCACCATGCTCTATTTTGCCAAGTTTCTTTTTGATGTTTCGGCCATGTCCTTCACTTGTAGTTTCTTTGCTTTCATTTGCTTTTCTATTTCCGTTCGGGCTTTTTGTAACCTTTCCTTCTCTTGTTCCACATTCAGATATTTTTCTTTCCGTGCCTGTTCCCGTGTGATTGCCAATACCTTCTCATCACACGTTTCAATACTTAATAGATTTATGCCTTGCTTAGGACATTTTGAATCTTCATGGTCCCCCGGACCACACCATCTGCACAGTAGCTGTGGCATCTGCTTTGTAGGACAGTCCTTGGCGAAGTGACCCCAAAGATTACATGCCCGACACTGTATCATTGGCCGTCCACTTGCATCATACTGTATTTTACTTCGGCCTTTGTTGTTATTATTATTATTTCCACCCCTTCTGCGTCTATTATTATTTCGATATCCACTCGAAGTAGCATCATTACTCGTGTTATTGTTGTTATTGGATGCTTCCTGTGTTAGTAATACCTGCTGGTGTCCTTTTGCTTTCAAGTTAAACGGACACTCCTTCAATGAATGTCCCGCTACCTAGCATATGTCACAAAACTGCTTCTTTGGGCATGAACCCTTCGTATGGCCATCCTCCTTGCAATCTGTGCAACACAATTCTCCTTTCACGGTGTTCGGATTCTTTTTTGAATTCTTGAATTCTTTCATCATCCGAAGCATGTCTTTCTGTAATGCTTTCACTTTCTTGTTCAACTCATCGCTACTGCTACTTTCTGAGGATGAATCATCCAAATCAGAAGATTTATGCTTTTTCTTCTTACTCATCTTTTGTTCACTTTCCAAATCCATGGCACGAGTATACACGTCAGTGTATGACGACAATGGTACAATCTTCATTTTCTTTTTAAGAGCCGGTCGTAGCCCCTCCACAAACCATCGTTTTTTCAAACCATTTGCTAGTTGACTCTCCATCTTTCCAATCAGTTCTTTCATTTGTTTGGCATAAGTTCAGACTGTTTCATTCTTTCCTTGTTTAGTACTGTATATTTCTGCAACTATTTCATTATCATCACGGAGCAATCTGAATTTTGCAATAAATTCTTTTTTAACATTTTCCCATGTATTGAGTTTTTGAGGATTGGTATCGGAAAACAAATCTATCGCCACACCCTGCAGGGTCACTGGAAATTGTCTCACCCAGTCGTCCTCATCCGTCACACCATTCGTAGTCCATATGGTTTCACACGTTTTACAATGTCTGATAGGTTCTGCTGAACCATCACTGTGAAACTTGGGAAACTTTTCTTTAGGGCTTGCCATCGTTACTTTTCTTTGATTCTGAGGTACTTGTGTACCCGTGCTGTTCTGAGCTCTCGTGCTGTTCTGGTCTTCCGCGTTGTTCTATAGCACAGTCTTGTTTCCAACAACCACATTGTCTGGTGAAAGGTCTTCAAGTGATGTTGTTCTGTTCTCTGCCTGTATCCATTCGTCTGGTGTATCAAGAATGAAGAGATCACTCCACGGTCATGCTCCCTCGACACTCCATGCCGTGTGAGTTGCTTCCCGTCCGTTCAGACACTCTCCCCTCGGTGTATACAGGTTAAGGAACTCTTTCCTTGTTTCCTCCACCAAATTTAAGCGTTGCCGAGTCTCCTCCAGCAATTCCTTGGCACTCCTTATCTTACTAGGTGAGTGCACTCCCTCTGTCTGTGCCTCTTCACCCCTTCGGTGCCCCTCGGCAATTTGCTGAAGTCTCTGCTTGCATTCTACCTACTGTGCTAAAGTTAAAACTTCTTGTGCTGTACGTAGTTCATCCTTATCTTTGACCTTGTACCTATCCTTGTTTAGCAAATTCGGCATTAATCTTCATATCATTCCTTCATTCCAGGTCCGTCAGGCAACGGCGCCAAATGTTTACCGTACAGGGTAAACACATGTATAACACATGTATAACACGATATAACATAGAATAGATACTTTATTCATGTATGCACTTGCTGATTACCATCTGAATACAGTGATTACAACAATTACAAGGATGCTTCCAAAGTCCCTCTCAGACGTATACATATACCATTCCGAAGGGGTGACTCAAGTGTCACGCGCCTGTTCGGATACTACTCTACCCGTCAGCTACACTATACATTTAACCGACAACAAACCCTTATACCTCAGCAAGGGCATTAAAATTCAAAACTTCAAAAATGTCACCAAGACTACAAATGCAAATAAGATGAGCTATGATACTGAGGTGACTGATATACAACACCAACAAAAATAATAACCTTAAAATATTTAAATGAATAACAATAATAATAATAATAATTCACCTGTCTTGCAAAAACAATTGAATAAGCATCAAAATCGAAATCTGACAACACTAGAGTGATCTTGATGAAGAAAAGTGATGAATGAAGCTGACAGGGTGACTATAAATGGACGCTCCCTCCAAGATTCTTGGAGCCCAAACCAGAAGCCCGAAATAAAAACTGAGACCACCACTTAACTCCTCTAACTCAATTGAGATCATCAAAACAAACAATCAACTTTCTATAAATAGTAAGTCCCCCAAATAGAGCCAAAACACACTATAGGCTACTAGAAAGCCTATAACCCAACAATTGAGACCCTCGAATCCCAATGTTAGCTCACAAGGGTCGCGATGGTGAACTAAACAAGCCAACTGCCAGAATGTGCTAAAAATGGGGACATTACAATTTCTTCCACATTTTCCTCCAAATAAACAAAAAACTCAAGCTAACCTAGTAGACGGGGTGAGATTCAAGGAGTTAATAGTAGCAGTAGTAGATGAGTGGAGAGATCTTCCTCAAGAGGTGAGAGAGAGATTTGTTTACCTCTGTATTCTTCTCAACATTGTGACGATATGGGAACTTGGCCACAAAAGTGGAGACCTCAAGAGAGCTACTGACAAGCTCACCTTTCCATCTTTTGATGGTAGTGGGAGAATGAGTGTACGAGCATGGGTGGTGAAGTTAGATATTTACCTTCTACTTAGACCATACTCGAGAGGGATGTTATTCAGTTTGTAGTCTTACAGCTTGAGGAGATCTGCCTACGAGTGATAGCACCACATATTCTTTACTCAGGGTCATGGTATTCTTTATTCCTATGCAAACTTCATAAAGAGACTCATCACTAGTTTTGATAGGAAGGACATCAAACTCTTAGATAGTTAGTTAGCATAGATTAGATAGATCAAGCATGTAGACCCTTACATTAATGAGTTTCAGAGGGTGACAGTAATGGTTATTAGGATGCTACAAAGAAGAGTTCTAATGCTTTTCATTGAAGGACTTTAGAACAAACTTAAGGGTTTTCTCCATGTATTCTAGCCTATGACCCTTAATGAGGCCTTTGATATTGCTCTTTACCTAGACACATCAACATCCCCATCTTCTTATCGTTAGGATAAGAAGTCCTGTAGGAAGACAAAGACATGATAGAGGCCTTCTATGCATACATTACAAAGGTCTTCTATCCAGGTCAAGAGCATGCCAATTCCACCACTCAAGTTAGATAAGGTGTCTAGGAATAAGTTGAGGAATAAATTTTGTTTTACTTGTTAAGAAGCATGGGAGCCATGGCATAAGTGCCTCATGAAAGGTATGACACGTCAATTGAGGTGCAATTAGATATAGATAATGAGAAGTTTTGGATACTGATGTCAAGGTTAGTGGTCCTGAGGGTGAGCATGACAAACAACATATAAAGCTTGATGATGTTTTTGCAGTAGGTGTGACATGTGACAACTATTGCCACTATGTTAGGAGTTTCGAGGATTCACCACTTGTACCTCTAAGGTGTGATGATGAGGAACCAAATGACTTTTTGGGTTGACAACAAAACTACTTATGATTTTGAAGTTAGGGATTGGTTACAAACGATGGTTGTAGGCAGAGAGTTTCCAAGCATTGAGTGTGATGCTAACAAACGGATTCTCTTTACGTTGCACCATGAGAGTTCTACAACCGAGTCTACAAATGGGTGAGTATATATTGACAACTGCATTTTGTGTTGTAGATCTTGGTGAGATTGATATGGTCTCATGTATATAATGGTTGCAGTCATTGGGTAGATATATGTATGAATTTACGAGTATGCAACTTGAGTTCATGGTCAATGGCAGAAAGGTGGTACTTTGGGCACTAAGGCATTATCTAGAGATGGGCTAATGATGAGTATTATTGTTGGCCATAATGATTAGGTTGATTATCCTTTTGATGGTTTTGATGAGGTTGATTATCTTAGTGTGCTAGTGAGACATGGGCTCCCTATTGCAAGTGTTGAGGATATTCCTGGATCATTCTTGGTTACATCACCTGTTTCTTAGTGGATGAATCTATTTTCTTGTATACAGTTGGGTCAATGGTTACGCTAGCCAGCAATCCAGTGATCTTTGAGAGAACACTAGGTACCCCTACATTTGAGTAACATGGGGTCACTGATAGGTTTATTTGTTGCGTGGTGACAGGTTATCGAGTGTTCTTCTTGGATTGGCACTGTTTGAACCACTTGGTTGATATTGTATATTTTGTTTGTCTATGTAATGATGGCCAAGTTGGATGGTCGTTGGTGTATACTATGTGGCAGGAGGGGTTTCATCCTCATAGTGTGGGGATGACACATATGCAGATGGATAATATTCAGGGATGATGTTGTCTACTTCTCTTACATAGGATATAACTAAGGTTCTGCTTTGTTGTTGGATCCAAATAGTGGTTTCATGGTCACACATGTGATTCAGAGTGATGTTGAGCTGTCTTCAACATTGGGATACATGGTACTTTTGTCGGAGTTGAGTAATGATATCAATAAATGTGTTGAATATAGGATGTGCGCGATGGTGGTGGCACAATAGCGCATTTCTTGTGTACACATGATCTTTGGGAAGAGAGGATTGTAATGCCCCCTTTTTAGGATGACAATTAGTTGTTTAGGAGGTTGGCCTATCACCGAGTTTCCGTAGGCCAACAAATTGTATAGAGAACTTACTAGGAGATGCAAAGCTATCATGGAGGCTGTGGGATCCAATTTCGAGCTCTGGACCATATTTAATAAATAATAAGGAAATAATTAAATATTTATTGAATGAGTTTGAATAAATATTTATAAGTGAATTTTATACTCACTTTATTGAATAATTTATTATAAGTGAATAAACTAAACTCCATCCAATCAGTAAACTTCATAAGTTGTGGAATTATAAATAATCTATCATTAAAATGAAATTTATATTCAGTTTATTGATTAACTATAAATAGTGAATAGTATTATTCCCCATAATAAATAAAATTGAAATTCAAGGGGCATTAGTCATTATAAGTTCATTATTCAAAAATTAAAAATTAGGTGATAAGACCTTGCATTCCTTGTTCAAATAAAGGGTTTTGATTTTAAAATAAAAGCCACATTTCAATAAACAAAGGCTTGGTGTAAGGCATCATATTGAACCATTTATTAATTTACTAGGAACTTTAGAAGAGGGACTTCTATTTCCTGATTTTGTTATGCATAAAGCATGAGAATTGGAGAGAATGATGAGTTCGGACAACAAAGGTTTAGTTCCAGAGAAGATATTGGATCAAACCAGGAAGTGGAATTAAAAATGTTTTTGTTGAAAATTTTGCGTATCTGATCTTTCAGGGAAAAATTGCAGATATTCATTCTAGAGAGGCAAGGCTGAACTCATGCAGAGACTACAATGCCCAAGGACATTGCCCCTTGAGCTGATCAGTTGGGATGACAACCCCAACTTGTTATTGCTTGTGTAGAGATTAATTTCAAATTAATTTCAGACAAATTATAGGGTTTGAGAAGAGTTGCAGATTGAATGAGATTGGCTTTGATTGAAGGAATGGATTCATACTAGGGAATCAATTGCATGAAGGGAAGAAGAATATGACCGCCAAGGCATATGGAATGCAGATTGCCTCACTTCTAATATCCACAAAACCATTATTCATATTTTAGGAAGGTCTGCAGGTGTGGCATGGAGTATCTTAGCACCCTGCAAGGTCACTGGGAATTGTTGAAGGTTGACTGCTACAGTTCAGACTTGGAGCTCGAACCATAACAGCACAATTTTCACACCAGGTACAGATTGGTGTATGGAAATTCCGGAATTGATGTCTTTAGCAGGTCAGACGTTGCATAATACAAATCAGAGGTTAGGGTGGTCATTTCCGACACCTTCCCATTCCTGTGGATCCATTCTATCATTGGAATCATCTCTACCTGGCTGTAGCGGCACCCTGCAATTGAATGCATTTCATTCTTTGGTGCCTGGTATGACTCTCTAATCGGATACTTAATATGATGAATAAAAGAAGTATAATTTCTGATTGTGAACTATGAATTGGTTGTGTATGGTAGCTATTGAAGGGAAATAAGAACGTCTTAGAAAGCCATCTAAGATCAGCATGCACATCTTGTGTCCAATGATTTCTTGAATAGCTTCTAATAAGTAAATACAAGTACATACTAGTGTGGCATAAAAGAGGAAATAAACATAGTTGATTTCCCACAGTTAAAACCTTTAAAAAAGTGATGCAATTTACAAATCCAACAAATTTCATCAACATTATGACATATTGAATTAATATTCTACAATCTGCAAGTGGAAGAACGAGAGATGATAGAAAACACAAATATTTGTGGGGAAATCCATTCCAGGTAAAAAAAAACCCACACTCCAAAACATCAAGCTAATGTATGCAACTGGAAGAATGAGACATGATAAAAAACACATATTTTTTGGGAAAACCATTCTAGGTTAAAACCCCCACACTCCAAAACATCAAGCTAATGTATTATTTAGCAACAAGTTACAATACTTTTCCAGCGTTCACATGAAGATTTACATCTTGCTCCATCCTAGAGTACAAAAAATAGCATAAACCTATGAAGTGTACTTCTCATCCCTCTCTTACATCTCTTCATTAACTCATTGTATGTATAGAGTTTTCATACAAAAGGAAAGACAATTTCTAAAGCGTTTACATTCAACATATTTACAACTTATATTGAAACTTCCTTTGTGCACAATTATTGCATAAAAAACAAAGCCAAGAGAAAAAGCCCAAAATTCAGACTTTTTGTGTTTTTGCTCCAAGTCTATCCTTGTGAAATGATTTGGTCTCATTTAACATCTTCAAAAAATGCATAAACAAAAAACCAATAAAGCGTCCTAAGATTGAGTCACCTTATCGGAACAATCTCCCAGTTGACAAAGACCTTATAGGATTCAAATTGATGAAATTATATCATCACAACCATCCATGAAATCACAAAAATCTTATCTCATGCCCTCGTGCTCCAATTAGACACCTATGCAAACAACATATGTATAAGATCCCGGTGATAAAAAAAGCTACAAAATGCTGCAACCGCTCCCCTATGCTCATGAGCTATACAGAAGCAACAAAAATATCGACTTCTTAGCCCAACACAACTGTGAAGTAATACCCCAAAAAACAATATAAAACATTAGCCAAAACAACCAAACTGATCGCTCCAATCCAATTGAGAAACCCATGAGATTGAAAATAACATCCACAACAAATGGTAACCCATCCAACCACCCATACCTCAAAGGTATCCAACATCAAAAGCTCATTCTGGCAACATGATGAACCCATTGGCTAGAACCTCAAGCTCCATGTGCAAACTAGTTGATGAAGACCAAACACATACAAGAAGTCCCACTACATGGGTAATGTCAAGTCTGAAAAATCAAAGGCACACCGAGTCTGCTGATAACAACACAAAGAAAGCGTAACCATTTAGTACTAAGGACCATCCACAAAGATATGCAAAATCATGTAGCAAAAATTGCTGCAAGAAACATCTGTCTCGTCTAGTCTCTAGAACTCTCCAATGTTCTCCACATCTATCAAAATAAAGAGATAAAGAAACCACCATTTCATCACCAAAAAACAATGAAGTACAAGTGATAACATATGACCACAAAAGAGTGATGACCGTAGCTCCAATAGATCTCAAAACACAATGTTGTGTGAACCCAAACATCTAAGAAGATATTCAAGGTCAAAGAGAGAATCTACAAGTCATAAACATGTAGCATGTCCATCCAGAAACACTTCTAAATGTCAGCTGCACCAAGTATCATCTCCTTCACAACCCTAAGGGAAAAGCTACCATAGCATGGAAAACCATTCAAACTCAAGAGATCAAACATAGCATATTATCTTGAATCTACATGTATGTAAGCCTGTCAAAGTAGATCAAACAACTCGATTTCCCATATTAGGAGATCAGTCTATACTCATAAGGAGATAACCATGTTATCCATCTCTCATAATGAATCCTCTAGAAACATCTAATTGCAGCTCAAGATCCATGAATATGAAAGAAAACATAAGGCACCTAAAGGTAACATTAAGCAATACCTCTCAAGTTATAAACTACCAAGTAGACTATGAGCAAGGAATGAGAATGTTCTCCAAGGATATGCAAGTTATCATGACTTAGCTAATAACAATCTCCTTACAAGTCTCTATTGAACTCACATCCAACCAAGGTGTAGACTTCTCAGAATTTCTATTGAAATCTCATCAAGAATATAAATCTTAATATGTCTCTCATATCAAGACAACACTAATCTCCTAAGTCTCCAAGTATCCATAAGCACTTATGATCAATCAATGCATGCTAAACCCCAAAGCAACATATCACTGTCATGAAGTATCAAACAAATGATCGAAGTACTCAATACCAAGAAACTAAACCAAGTTCAATGTGAAAGCTCCAACCATGGAATCAAGAACATAAACTTGACAACATGATCTAAAACATCTCTTCCAAAGAGATAACATGGTCCATGCAATCATATCAAATAATTGAATCATGTCACAACTGTATACTGGTAAAGAGAAAACCATGACATAAAAAGCCACCATGGTAACATATCAAATGAAGGCATAAACCACGTCTCTCATGAGGACCCCTTGAATACTAGAGATAACATCTCCAATCACATGAAGATACCATCACTCACTAGTTTACAAACATATGTGAAAGATCCTTCTATAGCAACAGGATCTGAGGCATTCTCCAACTATTGCAACACTAAAGAAGATCATCCATCACTATGTGATGAATATACAATCATTGCTAAAGCTCCCACTAAAACATGATACCAAGCTCTGCAAGGCTATGATACACCATTCCCTGAATCTGAAAAACATATAGGCTTGCACATCACACGTTCGAGTGAAACCATGATTTCAAAACTAAAGAAAATCACCATGCTATAAGACCCCATAATTGACTATTCAATTACTACTTATCATTCATCTTCTCATCCCAAAACATCCACACCACTGCACAAGTGACCACAAGGCCAGCTAACAAGTGTACATCAACATTGAATCAATTTTGGTGGATACAGATAGTCCACATCCAAGTTATCCCATTGCAATTAAATGGGTGGCTTACCCACCTAAATGCATAACTTGGAAATCCAATCATTGCAACATGCAAACCCACTATCACATCAATGATATGTAAAAGAGATATCTCAAAGAAAACAATCATGTAGGCATATGACTCAAGCACTAGATCAAACACAGATTTGATTTGCCATTATGTCCACATTGAGCACCATAGAGCAGGAACCCATAAAAGCACCGCCATGAAAATGTTGAGTGATTGATCACGTGGCAACATCACCATGTAGAGAAAGAAACACACTTCTTCTCACCATGCATAGAGCATGCATCATGCATGTAGAACTAAAACTATCTCATCCAATAACACCCTAAAGGAACCAATGTTTAGAAAATAAATCTTTAGTCGGTCCACAAAAAGCCACAAGTTTTTCTTTGAGTGTGCAAAACTTGCAAAAAATCATTTGTTCAAGAACACCCATGCACATCCACACCAATATCTCATCTGGAAGACTCAAGAGTTTGAAAAAACCAATCAACTGAACCCAAAATAATGGATTATCACAAATGAGCATCATGCTAGATTTTTAAGGAAAATCTATAAACTCCTCAGATCTAACAAACAAGAATCCAAACCAGGCAAGTGCAATCATCCAAGAGGAAAATGTAATACAAGATCTTTAGGCCCACTTGCACACCAAGTCCACAACCACTACTAGGACATGCATTTGAGAGAGATGTAAGCTATCCAGAAGCTTCTAGATCATCCAATGATCAACTGCATAGGCTCTATGTAATCTAGGTAATAAAAGAGATACCTTCTCAATACCCCTGCATCAAAAATTATTCCATTGTCAACCATGGGCTTTAGATCAATGCCATTTCAACATGACCAACTCTATATTCTTTGTCTTTACCATCCTTCAAGAAATGTCAGTTGTCTCCTGAAACACTAAATCGATTGCAACACTTAGACTCATCAAAGGATTTCTTCAAGTTATGCAAGCTAAGAAATCTAAATAGAAGAAATACCCAAAACTAGAAACACTGAGAATCCTCCCATGCAAGCATCATGCAATTCACAAAATTGTGCTCTGATACCAATTGAAGAGAAATAAGAACATCTTAGAAAGCCATTCTAGATTAGTATGCACATCCTGTATCCACTGATTGTTTGAATAGCTTCTAATAAACATTTACAAGTACATTCTACTATGCCGTAAAAGTGGAAACATAGTGGATTCCTCACAATTAAATTTGAAAGGAAAGCGATTGCAATTTACAAATCTAACAAATTTCAGCAGTATTATGTCATATAGAATTAATATTATACAGTCATGAAATTAGAAGAATGAGACACGATAGAAATCACGAATATATGTGGGGAAAATCTTTCCAGGTAAAAAACCCCACACTCCAAAACTTCAGCAACAAGTTACAATACATTTTCAGCCTTCACATGGAGATTTAAATCTTGGTCCATCCTAGAATAAAATTAGCAGCATAACCTTGTGAAAATAACTTCTCATCTCTCTTATATCTCTTCAACAACTCATTGTATTTATAGAATTTTCATACAAAAGGAAAGACAATTTCTAATGCATCTACATTTAATTTATTTACAACTTATTTAAAAACTTCTTTCATTGACAACTTTTGCATAAAAAACAAAGCCAAGAGAAAAGAACAAAAAACAAACTTTATGTTTTTTGCTCCAAGTCTATCCTTGTGGAAGATTTGGTCTCATTTAGCATCTTCCAAAAATGCATAAATAAAAAAGCAATGAAGCATCCTAAAGTGAGTCACCTCATCTGAATAGCTTTAGCCATAGATGTACTGCTGACAGAGTACTAGCCGAGATTTCTGCATCACGAATATTTATGACTTTTACTGGCAACAAAAACTCTCTAAATCAAGGGATATCCATAGGCGACTTATAGCAGCTGTTTGCAACATCTTATAAGTTATAACTGATTTTATTGAATGTCAAGGGCAGATGTACAACATTCTAGGCCCTAGGTGAGACCCACAGCCAAGGCATTTGACTTCTAGACAAAAGTGCCTAAAATTTGTGCTTCATATTAGGCATCCAGCAATAAAAGTGCATTGCATACTGAATTTCAAGGGTTTCTGGTAAATTTTCAAGTGCCACATTTGGGCTCCAGCTTTTCTTTTAGCTGCAATTATATTTCTTGAATTTAATTAATTATTTCCTAATGCTAGTATCTACCATTCACTTAATAAGACAGCATCACAAGTGCAATGTTCAAAAAATTTGTATTAGTCTTCTTCCATACAGGCATCCCATTTTATTGTTAATTTTTTTCATAAAAACCAGAAAAAAGCATAATTTCCCTGATTACGGAAAAATACAAAAAAGCTTTGCTTTAAACAAATGAAAAGCACAGATAGTCACTGGTTGAATAGAGATTGAGCCGACAGGGTTCATCATAGTGGTATTATAGTAGTTATGTGCCATCCTGCAGGGTTGGGGTTATATATGCAGCGACAATGGTTTTCGATCCAAACTGATGCTATACATGCAGGACTAAGAACAGAGCAACAGTTTGATCAGTTACGGGAAACATGATTTGAAGTAATATGGGTGACAGGAAAGGTGGTAATCCACCTAGAAATGCAGAAAAAAATGAAGAGAGGTGATGGTTATATTCACAAGGGTCTTGTAGCAGGATGACAACATGTGGGAAATGTTTTGCAGCAGGTTACCACAGGCATACAACAATGGGGGAAAATGTGGAGAGCTTGTGAAGTATAATCATGATGTTAAAGAGGAAGAGAATCTGGAGAGCTTGTGAAATAAAAATCTGATAATGATGATGATGTAAAGTATTTCCAGCAATGACAAAGGGGGAGATCGTTGTTAGTATGTGTTGTCATTGATGCAAACTCTTTGCTTTGTTGTGGCCTGTTGGCATATGCTATGTTGTCATTGATGATTGTGTAGAGTTTATTGAAGGAAGGATCTATACTAGTGTAACCTAAGTCACAGGATTTGCCGAATTTCATCCTTTTGATTCGAATTTCAGCGAATTTTAACTCTTTCCGAACGTCATCCGAATTTTATGAATTTTAACATAATACTGTAATTTAATATAATATTATTTAATTTTAAACTGATATTGAGTTATTTAGTTAAACTATTTAACAATGTTAAACTATTTTAACAATGTTAAACTATTTTAACAATTTTGTGGATATATTAGTAATATTTAAAAATATATAAATATATATAACTAAATTTTAATGTCGAATTTTTTTTCCGAACTTTTACCCTTGCCGGATTTCATTTGAATTTTATGATCGACAAACTCGAATTCGAATTCGAACCTTGTGACTTAGAGTGTAACACAGGGACTCGCACCCCTCTCCCAAACTTTGAAATACCCGTCCTCGCGACGCCCGCGCATTGGGTACTTGAGTACCCAAGTACCCCCACCTCTGCCATTCCACAACCATGCTGCCACTGAGATGAGTACTTCAATTTCTATTTGAATTTTGATTTTTAAATGTTACTATTTGGTATGTGATATGTTACCATGTTGAATGTTGAATGGTTCTAGTTCATGTTGCAATTTTTCTATGTTCAAGTATTTTAATTTGGTATGTTCTATTGAAGCATCATCTCGTAACTAGCATTTCAAGTTCTATATGTATACTTTACAACACCCCTCCCTACCCTGTCCCTTGTCGCCATCCCGAAAATGAGGCCCATCTTCCCCACATCCCGGAAACTCATCCTAACGTACCCCAGTACTGGGGTTATACTGATGTGTACTAAATATGATGTTTCTTTGGCATTGTTATGGTGTAAAATACATAAGCTTATGTAGATGATCGACGGGAGATGGTATTCTCAATTGTGGATTTCCACTTGCTTGTTGTTGGTGTCTACACTATGTTGAAGTTATGGTAAAGGCATTGTGAGGTTACTGATATTGCTTTGAGATGTCATGATTGCTCCTCAGAGTTGTGCGTTGTTGATATAGTAAGGTTATATTTGAGGCCTCCTTTGTGTTCACAGTAATATGCACTGGTGATAAGATTTGAATAAAATATAGTGAAAGACTCCTTGTTTGGTTATAGTGATGTAATAATATTATGATGGGGAGTATAAGCATTGAAATGATGATTAGAAGTTCTAATAACCCCTTGTATTAGTAAATGAACAGACTGCAACTTGACTTCTCTAACATTATGCCAAATGGTTTGTTTTCCTGTGTTTTAATGAGCCGTTTTAGTTTTTACTTACTGGTTGTATGTCCTTTTCTTGAATTAAAAGAATAGTGCAAATGACTAAGACAATTATTGTCGTGAAGTGTAATAACACGTTCATTTATAGTCAACAAAGATGGAGCGAAGAATATTACAAATACAGTCTAACCTGAAATGTTGACATGAAAGTGTGAAACAATACAAAGATGTTTGAATCTTGAATTCCATGGTATAACTTTGTCCAAAACTAAACAATATAACTGCTCTACTTAAAGTACATAAATTTTTTCTGATGCCATGTCCTTTGTGTCATTGCTACTTCAGTATGAATAATTTGTCTTTGATATCAACTGAAAGATACATTGCTAAGCAGTCAACATTTGATATATGGAAGATTGCATTGTATACAATAACTCTTTTTTAAGTCTCATGAGCTGCGGGATCTTAAAAATTTCTATCATGACCAAAGGGTGAAATCAACATCACAAAACTCATCCAGTGAATGACACTTATCCCTGTCATTTGGACTCATGTTTGTGTCCGTTTAGCTTCCTAAACTCTGTTCCTTCCACGGTGAACACAGTCTCTACAAACTTAAGCTTTTCAATAATTCCACATTAATGCCACATGCTCCCAGAAATTATCTCTGACATTGAAGCTGAGAATATGAAGTAGCAACAGGATGTGACAGAGACTATCTTCATGCCAGAAGAAACTGCACTGCCTTCTAATTGCAACATTTTTTTTTGCGTGGCTAACAACTAATAATCAGTTCACTTATATTATACCAAATAAATTTTGCATCTCCATAACATATTATGCCACTGCAACGATTTCGTTGCAACAAATTTTTCCTTTGCGAATGATATATGTTTGCCCATCTCCTGCCTTGGTATTATTTCTCCTGTCAAAGGATAAGCAAAGTTGTACAACTATAATCATTCCCAATGTTCTTGGTTAAAAGATTATCCCACCAAGCTACATAAAATTCCTTTCATCTTCAACGTCAATAAGTATCTGGTGCCCCCCACACAAGTGATTTTAATTAGTAGACCACAAATACATATTATTTTGCTAGAAATATATTGATACTCACTTTCATTGGCAGAAATTCATGATATTGGAAATAATTGAAGTATAAATTAACTCTCCACTGCTATGAACCCATGGTGTGTCGTGAATGAAAGAAGCCAATAGTATAACTTTAAAATATTCTAAAGTAAAACAATCCATGCTAACAGAGTGCCAACAAATAGAGTTAGGCATATATTTATACTGAAATGCTTCATTATTAAAATTCATTTGCCAAAGGAAGGGACCCTTTCTTTGAACGTTTACTTATGGCAACTTGAAGACTCAGCCTAATTAAATTTGATTAACTTCATAAAATGATAGATTATTCTCAGAATATATAGAAATCTTCGTTAATTTCATTAATCCTTTATTCTGATAGCAAAAGTACCTCTGTAAATATTTTCGTCGACTTCCCTAATCTCCAGTGTCTCCATTAATGCTTTGTCTGAAGATTTTGAGTGACTCCTCCAAGTTCTATGCAGGTCAGATCTACTGATGAAAATGGCTTGTTAGGCCCATCTCGAGACAATTTGAGAAAACTTTGAAATAAAATAAAATAATTATTGATTCTCCAAATCTTAACTTTCTGCACTCCCAAGAACCATTAAATAATATTACTTTTCAGTTTTGTTCCATATCACCACCACTATTAATCCATAACGTAGGTAACATCCAAAAGATTAGTTAATAATTATTTAATATTCATCATTTGAATTTTTTTTTTTAATAATTAAATAAAATTCCTTTTTAGACTCTTTTTTTTTTGAAATCTTACAAAATGGGGAGATTACAAGAGTGTATGCATGAGGGCTAGAAGCAGGACATTGGTGTCAATAGTTGTGTGAAGCTACAGGCAGTTGTAGGTGACCCTCATGTTGCTCCTAGTTGCGCAATAGCTGTGGCATAGGTGTTTTGGTCATTTACGTATGTTTTGTGCATTTGCAAAGAAGTGTTTTATTATTGCCTAGAACAATCCTCAGCATTCCTCTGCAGTTGATGCTATGGTCTTGTAGTTTGGAACATAGAGTGTATGTGGTGTGGATGTTGTATGTCTATCTTATCAGGCCCTGGTGTTGCTGCAGAAGTCCTGGTGCATATAGTTTTTTGATGGCTTATTTATTTGTAGTACTTTCCATTTGTCTTGTGTTAAGATATTGAGTCCCCTCTACAAGTCCTTTATGTATCTTGATTGGACATAGTGAAGCTTTGCAACGAGCGATTTGTATCTTGCCCTAAGATAGTGACTCTTGCTTGCAAGTTTTCTGGTGAGCCTCCCGTAATACTTTTCATAGTGTTGTCTTGTGCATCAATGTTGATTGTTTTGTTTATCTTTTCTGCTGATTAATGTTACATGTTTTGGTGTTAAGGTAATAAGTTTAAGGTTTTTAAAGACTGGTTCACCCGACTCTCCATAGTCTTTGGGTTTGTTCAACATGAACAATGTAAACATGTAGTTGTAGGTTTTCCTTTAGTCAAAAAGTATAAAAATCTTTTTCTTTGCATGGAATGAGTGTGACAAGCTTTTTCCCTCGGTAAATCCTAAAAATATATATTTAGTTTCATAACTGTTCATATTAGGTTAGTTTTTGTGCACATTGGAGCTTTTCCATACAACTTATAGAGCAGTTCTATCACACTGATGCACATCTATTCCGATTTCGAGGTGCAGATTAAAATGCAGACAATTTTTAAATAAATAATTTGTTCCTCTGTGTTTTGATATATGAAGAAACAATAGAAATTTAGTGGATTATATGCAGGCTTGGCCTTATGACTGGAGCTGCTATCAGCAATAAAGTTTAAATAAGCATCGTGCATCATAATCACATTGGTTTGTATTTTGCATTTAATCCTTATGCGATGGAAACATGTAATCAGCCCATGGTTTTCTTTCCCTCTTGCAGGCTGCAGGATGTGCTTTTGTTGTTGCATTGATTGGGAAGGAATTGGTTGGTGACAATAGAGGGTTGAGTTTGTCCTTAATTACGAAAATTCAATCAGCTTCCAAAGATGTAGGTTGCTGCTTCCTAAATTTAAGCATGTGGCTGGATTTGATCATTATGAGACATACTGAGATATACTAGAGCAAATTTTAAGCTTAAAACTTTTCTCTGCTTTAGACTTTTCAGGGGTTTTTATTAAGATAATTACTTCCTTGGAAATTCATTTTCTTTTCTATGACATAAATTTATCTTGCTAATTAAAATTCTAAGACTTTTGGGATTTTTAAATCTGTTACTGCTTGTGTAGAGATTTTTTTTGGTTTTGATCATGAATCTGGTTGTGTACAGTTGTTTGAACATCCTGCTTTTCTTGAGCTATTGGAGCAATACTCAACACAAGGATACAGGTAGTCAATAAATCATTTTGATGATGTGTTCAATTCTAGTACTGCACACTATACTCAAAATTGCTGTAAATCTGTGCACAAATGCTTATATCTTTGAATAAATTTGATATGCAGAACATGAGGTATTTATAATTCTTTGTATAATTTTCCAAGCTGTCAATTTTTTTTCTTAGCTTTACATTATTACTTTTTTGAACTTCTACATATGAAATGTATCAAACAATGCAAAATGGTTGTTTCCATATGATGAGCAGTTTGAAGTTTTACAAATGAAAATGCTGTTTGCACAAACTAAGATTGACAAATCTTCAATAGGGAATATTGAAGAAAAAATGATTTACAAGGAAAAAATAATACACAATAAATGATGGTTTAGAGGAATAATGTATTTTTTCATTCAAGTTTAATATTTAATGTAATTGTCTCTAGTTAAACTGTATGGTGTGCCTTAATTTAAGACTTTTGCACTTTCTTATCCCATACCAAACCAATTCTTAAAATTAATTAACTTTTGATGGACTATTAAATATGGTTGGAGTTAACTATGATTCACCAATAGTCCTTCAATGTAGGAATTGGAAAGGTACTAGCAATAGGGTACCCTTAGCGGTTCTTCCTCTCACATTGTAGTAGGGTGACCTCATAGCTGTTCTCCCTCAACTACCATTGTACTAGTGTGCCTTTTAGCTGTTCTCCCTCTCATAGTGCACAATAGGGTGCCCTCATAGTTTTTTTGTCCTAACTACCATTGCAAGTAGGGTGCCATTAGATGTTTTCCTCTTAGAGTGTAGAAGGGTGCCTTCGTAGCTGTTCTCCCTTAATTGCCACTACAAAAAAGGTTAGTGGTTGTCCCTCTTAGAGTTTAGTAGGGTTCTGTCATAGCTATTCTCCCTTAACTGATCCTGCAATAGGTTGCGCTTAGTGGGTCTCTTTAATTGGAGACTCCATCTCCTTTCCTTGTGAATGACTATTGCTAGATTAAGTTCTTGTTGTGATTTAAGGTTTTGTTTGTTCCTTCATTTGGTGGATTTCTTCAGTGAAATTCTTCTCTTTATATCTCCTTTGAGTGTAAGGAGTAACACCCTTTCATTTGTTAATGCCCTAATGAAACAATCACACTATTTGGTTATGGAAAGATATATCTATTTGACAGCATTTGCTGCCCCTTGTGCTTACATAATGTTCATTTGTCTCTTACTCTTCAAATCAGTCTTTACTTTGATTCGAATCTGCACATATCCCCTTCAAGATCTGCATATCTCCTTCTTTTAGATGTGCATATCTTCTTTCTTCTTTCCTTCTCAATTCTTATTTCCAATCCTTCTTAATATTCTGCTCTGAATGTGCTTTAGGTTTCCTCTACCCCCTTTCCTCCATTCCTTCTGATCTTTCTTCCCCTTTTTATCTTCCAGTGTGAAATAGAGTTCACATATCTTCATCAAGTCTGTCTTTTGGTAAGATTCGCAACATTCATAATTATCCCTCTCGGAAAGAGTCACAACTCTTCTTAACTACAACCCCTTCAAAGAGTCACAGCCCTTCATAGTTATCCATCTTTCAAACGGTCACAACCCTTCATTATTTTAAGCCTTTCAAACAGTCACAACCCTTCAAAATTACAATCCTATGAAAGAGTTATAACCCTTCATCATTTCTTCCCTTTGGAAGAGTTGTTTTCTTCTTTCCTCCACATTTCCTTTCGGGTGAACTCTCCTCCCTTTCATGTCTTATGTTGTGGGAGTCAGAACTTCATTATGTATCTTTTGACCTTTTATAAACCTAATTAACTTGTGATTATTATATATTGTATTTAATTTTTTATTTATCTATCTAGATATATTATATTTTAATTAATATTCTTTATTATAAAATTCTATTTCAAAAGGGGGACATTACAGTCTCCCTTTCCCAAAATTGCTCATCTTCAAGAAACACCAAATTTTATATGAATATTTTAATGTGAGTAGCTTCTCTTGTGCAACTCTAATATTAACTTGTGCACTGAGAATTTACAAGGTTTCTAATTTGATTAAATGATTTTTGTCATCTTTTAGAAAAAAGGATCAAGGCCATCTTTGTAATGACATCAAGCTGATTTGGATTGACCAATGTTTACCTTTAATATCTTTTGGGTTCACTCTAGTTATTCTCTTATTGTAGACCAGCCAAAGGTAAAACTACATGGAGCATACACTTGAAACTATGACGAATACATGAGTGTATGAAGTAATAAAGTATTCACCATGAAGTATATGCATTACATGCATTATTAGATTCTTTCTTATTGACTTGAATGATTCCTTGTTGCATATTTTACGTTGCAGGATGGCAGGATAATGCTCTGATACCATTTGTAATGCTCCCTTCTTCAATCGCCCTTTAAGTTGCCTTAGATCATAATTGCATAAGATTAGCTTTAAAGTTTACTAAATAAATATGTTATTTAATTATGGGATTCATAAATTGAAATGTACATTCACCACATGAATGAAACACCGACATATGAATGCAAGCATTATTCTTATACAAATCAGGGGTTAGAGTAAAGAGAATATATCTTCATTGTTATGCAATACTTAAATTATATGTGATTCTAATTATAAAAGACGTGGAGTATGGAAGCATAGTAGGGTGCCCTAGGGTCACAACTCTACCTCTATATGCTATGCCCTCCTCCTTTCTTCTATTTTTGGAGTTGAATATAACTCACCAATAGTTCTTTAATGTAGAAGTTGGGAAGGTACTTGCAAAAGGGTGCCCTTAGCAGTTCTCCCTCATACAGTGGGGATGACATCATCATAGTTGTTCCTCCTTAACTATCATTGCAACAAGATGCGTTTAGCGGTTGTCCCCCTGACCGTGCATAGGGTTCTCACATCGTTGTTCTCCCTTAACTACCACGTCAACAAGAGCACCTTTAGAGGTTCTCCCTCTTACTATGTAATAGGGTGCCCACATAGTTGTTCTCCCTTATTTGCCACTATAACAAGGGTTGTAATGTCCCCATTTTAGCAGTTGACCAAGTGTGTGTGCGTTAGCCTTGTTCTACATGGTCTCGAGGGCTAATGAAGGGTTTAATGGGATCCTAGAGTGTTTTGGCCTAGTCATTTCTAGTTTGGGCCAAAACGAAGTTGATTTACTCGGTTTCAGGCATACTTACTATTTTTAGTAAGTCGACAGGACACAGTGCAGGTCAATTTTGGTGATTGGATTTGATACTCCTCGGTGAGAGCTTTCCGATGAGCTATCACTCGCATTATTCGAGGTCTGATTGCTAATACATTTTAATGCCTGAAGTTTTATTAAAGTAACGTCTAATTTAATTGTAAAATATTAAAGTGTTACTTTAATATTTATTTTATGGGGATGTGTACCCAAGGGAGACATAAGGGGTATTTTAATATATGTTTTATATATTACACATCTTTTATCCCACATTGCCCATATGAGTTGAGCGGACCCTTGGAAATAGAATAAAAGGAAGCATTTGTGGCTTCATTAGACTGGTTGAATATGAGAAGAAATTGGTGTGTGAGTTGCAGCTCCGTTCTTGGCATTTGAGGACATTTATCCTCTCATGTAACATTCTAGACGTCATTCCCTTGGGGTTTGGCCTTTGGAATTCTTTGTTATCGGCTTCATTATCAGGCAGTTTAGTTGCATTTCCAGCTACAAGCAGATTTGGTATTTTGCTCATATCTTCTTCACTACTTGTCCGATGCTTATGCCGCTTTAAGGGAATGATATTACGAAGGTAGTGGACTGATTTAAGGACAAAGTACTGTAGCAACACTATTCATGCGGCACTGTAGCAGCAAGTTCGAAAGCATGGGCTGGAGTATTATGTCAATAATGCTGAAGTAATTAGTGAGTTGATAAATCTGCCATATATTTGGTTTTATGAATTCTGAAAATAACATTTTATTGGAAGCAGTTCATTTCCACTTTGCATATTATTGTAGTTTCCTTCTTGTTTATGTTGTATGATACCAATTCCATGCACAAAACAATTTGTATAAAGGAAGAATTTTATTATTCTCGTGTTTTGGTAGATCTTAACTCAGGATCATGTTGTGATGTAGGAATACCAGTACCTATGAGTCAAAACTTGAATAAATGAAGAATTTAATTATTCTCCAGATTTATCCTGTATATTGTATTCTTTGCAATACTATTATCACTAGTATCAGTGATATGTCATATCATAGGTTTAGTAATATCATGTTTTCAATGATAACACATGCTAAGAAGATTCAGATAGATATAGAGTATCAATCCTTGCTTGTTCATCTTAATTGATGTTGCAAGATATGATCTCTCTTGGTATGATTATCAAGTTAAGAGGGATTGTTAATTCCGTAACTTTCAATCATGCCGATCTGATAACAGATCGTTTTGATCTAATCTTCCATTATATTGATCCGGATTCATTGTCTTATCCTCTTATGGATATCGACACTTATCTTAAAGTACTAGTTTAAGGTCTAACCAATCACCTTGGTTGGTTAGGGACTAAACTAATTATTGCATGGAAAGTCATCGACTCTAAGGGATGAGTCAAAGAAGACTTTGGAAGAGACATGTCCTTTGTAAGGACATGCACCTTGATCTCTATATTTTATAGGGATGTGGTTAAAGTTTAAGGACACACAAGAAACAACAAGTCTACTTCTTAATCTATATTGCCCTAGGACGACTTGTAGAAGTGAAAAGCATTTCCAGAATTATATCTCTCCATTCATTCAAGATTGTATATTGAAGATTATCTACAACAAGCATATAGAAGGTACAATCGAAGTCTGATTCAAGTTCAAAATTTGTAGAAACTTTACAACTAAGCCCAAATAAAGTGCAAACTGAGTCAAACAAAGACTAAACTAGAACACACTAGTTTGTGAAGAAGACAAGACCCTCCCATAGTCAAGCCTCTGCCTAAGAAGACTATCTACAATTATTAGCTTGCAAGGATCACAATAACAATCTAATCCCTCAAACTTTGGTGCTAGCAAAAATGGGGACATTATTTTTTGCGCTTGCTAAGATTGTTTGTCCCCAATAATCTAAAAAACAAATAACACATCAGTCCACCTAGGTCCTAAGGGTAGAATCATGTATTTTCCCTATGATCCCTAACTAGCTCCTATAGCATCATAACCAATCTAACTGACAAGACCTATCAGATTGAAATGAATCTATGGCGCGGGAGTGAATGTCTCATAGGGAAGCAATTCAAAAAGTTGATAAAGCTTTCTTCCTTGAATTATGCAAAGGGAGATGTCATGCACAGTATTAGGCACATGCACGCCTGAATTCTGCACATGCAAAAAATTATGTACATGAGTCAAAAGTAAAACCATGTGTGCTCAATACTGTGTACACATCCCAAAACTCCTCTGTGACCCCTGTCTGAATTCTTGATGCAGTAGAAGGATTCCAAATACTGAACAAAAGCCCACCTAGAAGGACATTGTCAAACATTTGCTGCTCAACAAATACACTCATCCCTACTCTATCTCAACAAAACTTGAAAATACAATGGATGTAGACACATCATAATAAATTGATACATGAACATCGCCAATTGTTGCTATAGGAAATTGAACTATGTCTACAGATGGTGTAGACTGTGCCCAACTCCACTAAGTGAGTGATTAACATCAACCTCAAAAAGAGAATTGTCATAAGATAATGTTTTAATAAAGTAAAAACGGGTTTTAAAGGACCCTAAACCTTTTACAAAGTAGCTAAGAACAAGAGCAAAGAAGCCTAGAAGAATTGTGCATCAATGCCAAAAAACAGAACTAACTAAGACCATAAGCCGTAATACTAACAACAGGAAAAGACAACAAAAAGAATGCAAAAAGCTAGCAAAAAGACAGCTACAGGGTCTTAAGAACATCAACAGCTTGATCTATAATGATATTCATGTTAACCACAGACGTCTTCAGATCATCCATTTCTTTGACATCCATGACCTTGGTCTTCTTAGAGTCATCCCTGATTTGTTTGCTGGGGCCATGTTACTCTTTCAAGTCCTTTAAGCCTTGAACTCTCCCCTATTCCAATTTGTCCAATAGAATGTTAATTTTGTACGTCACAGTCTTCAAGATGGAGCAACTCTGATCAGCAAGTATCTTAACTGCCTTCTCAGTGTTAACCACTCTGTTATCCATGCCTTCTAGCCTTTTTTGCAAATCCTTCATCTTTTGTTCCATAGCTCAGTTATTGACTTCCAAAGGTGGAATTCTCTTCATAAGATTCTTAACCTCTTCTACATTTCCAATCACCTCAGAAAGTCTATCAAGATGCTGACCGAGAGTTCTCTCACCTTTGGTGGTCCTGCTTAACTGATCAAATTCAAACTCACTCCTAATGTCTTGCTTCTGGTCTTGCATTCTATTGATATCCCTTTTCATCAATTTTGAATTACCAATCATTCCTTTCCAATACCCCTTGTCCTCATAGTCCTTGTTATGAACCAGGTAATCCTCATCCCTTTCCATA
The DNA here is from genome assembly GCA_028749045.1 of Cupressus sempervirens. Taxonomy (NCBI): domain Eukaryota; kingdom Viridiplantae; phylum Streptophyta; class Pinopsida; order Cupressales; family Cupressaceae; genus Cupressus; species Cupressus sempervirens. The sequence continues at coordinate 554,728,378 of CM053785.1, read as the reverse complement.
TTGTCTCTTTAAGAATCCTCCTCCTTAGTACCTTTATCATTAGCCCTCCCTTGAGAAAGTAGATTCTTACCTTTCCATTCCATCCTCTTGATCAAAGGTTGATCATCAGAGGGAATGTTTGAAACCCTATCAGTTTTCTTTCCCTTGTTTTTGGTAGCAATACCAAAATTACCAGTGGTTTTCTTCCCTGTACCCTCCTCTGGCTCCTCTTCGAATTCTGTGTCCATCTTAGAATCCATCTCCTTAGTCTTCCTTTTCTTTGTAGATGAGCTCCTGAGAGCAAGCTTTTCCCTCTTTTTAACCTCCATCTCATCATCTTCCTTGTCTGTGTCCTCATCGTTGCCCTCATCCTTATCACTACCCTTATTTTCACACTCCAAAGTTTTCTTACTAAAGCGGGCTCTGTCCACTTTCTTTGCTTTAGGAAGATTCATAATCAGAACCATCAAGCCTTCATGGCAAGCTTGGTCATTCTCAGGATTGTTCTGTATAGCTAGAATGGTATTACCCAACGACTGCTTGAGGTAGAAGGGGAGGTTAAGGCTAACCCTATGTCTAAAATGGTTGACCAACATAAAATGATGCCCAAAAATCTTAGAAAAATCACCATCCAGGGTTAGGTATTCAATCACGACGAACATGATAAACCTCCAAGGACGAGAAATGGAGCTAGGGCTAAAATAGTCATTAGCAATCTTAACCAACCTGTTACACTTCTTAGTTGTCTCCACAAACTCTTCAACATGATCTGACAACTTCTTATCCCTATAGAAGTTGATACCCTTCATATCAAGACCAGTGGCTTTTTCTATAATGCCCTTCGTGACATCCATTCTCTCGTTTCCCACCAGAATACTACCATCCTTTCAGGTCTTAATAAATTGACGAGTAATGGAAGGATTGCTACCCTTTAACTTCTTCATGAAGCTCGTGAAATGACCCTGTTCCAAAATATCCCATTTATCCGTTTTCTTCTTCCATTCCTTGTAGCTTGTTAGCTCGACCCTCTTTCTCTTGCCGCCCATCTTCCTCAAACTGCAGCAAATTCTCCCAGTCGTAACAGAAATAGACAATATGGAAAACTAGATGTCGATATCACAACAAAGATTTTTGTTATGCATAAAGACCCACAATCCGTGTGGCCATGAATGAATAGTCCCTTCAAAACTAATCACAGCCCGCAACTCCCCATTCTTGCCCAATTCATAATTATTCTTAAATGCTGTTTTCATCATTATTAAAGATTTTTTGCAAACTTCTATTCTTTTTCGTATTCTATCAAGGATAGCCTATCAGTAGGGATGTTCTCACCATGATTCCAAATTATCTTTGCATGATTATTGCATGCCACATTCGCGACCCAATCAACAACTTGGTTTGTTTCTTTGTAGTTGTGGGTGATAACAAAATCCTCAAAAGAATTAATAAAATTTATAGCCTTGCATATAATATTATAGATAGTCCAAGAGGGATTATTAATTTAATTAAGACAATTAATAATATCAAGGGAATCCCCCTCAAGCCAAATTTTCTTCAAATTCATAACTTGGCAAAAATAAGACCCTTGAGAGCTACATTAGCTTCCGCAACATGGTTAGTTTGTTCCCCGATAGGAATAGCCATAACACCCAAACTATCCCCATTCATATTTCCAATAATGACACTGGAACCTGCAATCCTTGGGTTGCCCTTTTAGGCCCCATCAAAATTAATCTTACACTAGCCCTGTGGTGGACAATCCCACCTAGCCAAATTCCTAAGATTAATATCATTCTGAGAGATGCTTAACCCTTCCAAATTCCAATTTTGAATCAATTTGCTTTCCCGTTCATTCTAAGGGTCATGAGCTTTCCCAAAAATCATAATATTCTCAATCACCATATGCTTAATCTTATGAAATAACTGAACAAAACTAGTCTCCTTACCTTTGAACACCCTATCATTTCTTTCCTTTCACACACCCCAACATAGAAATGGGAGGATGAACTCCCATAACTTCATAATCAAGATATTACGAGAAGGAGACTTCCATGCTAGGAATAACTCTTGAATACTGAGGGGGAAAACCCAGTCCATATCTAGGATACCACAGATCCTTTACCATAACCTTCTAGTGTACGAGCAGTGAATAGTTAGATGATTAACCAACTCTTCCTCTTTCTTGCAAAGATAACACCTACTAAGAAGACACATAGCTTCTTCATTAATTGTCTCTGGTAAGAATTTTATCCTGCAAAAGAATCCAAGAAAATATGTTAACTTTAGGGGTCAAGCCTTTAAACTAGCCTTTAGCCCAGCAAGGCACCTGATAGTCCTTGAAAAAATCTCCATGCAGAGAGGAAACAAAGAACAACCTGTTAGGATTATACTTCCATATTAAAGTATCCTCCTCTTGAACTAAAAAGACAACATTCAAAATTTTGTTAAGTTCATTATGGTTCTCAACCACTCTGTTAAGGTTCACCCATTTATTTTCTTCCGAATAATCATCAACAATATTACCAAAAAAGTTCTTGCATTGATCCATATACCCATTCCACCTATGATCATAACTCAGGGCATGATTAGGAATCCAAATGTCCTTCCAAAAATGAATAGTCCTGCCATTACCAACCTTCCATCTAACCCCTTTTTTGATCAACTACTTGTTGTTTTGAGCTTGCTTCCAAATCACAGACCCCCCTTGAGTGCCTTCACTACAAAGGAAGAGATTAAATCCTTGATCCTCCCAGTCATATTTATCATTCCAAATATCTTTCCATTCGCCTTCCTCTTTATACCATCTCCATATTAGCTTGGCAAGTAAAGAATTGTTCATACTATTGATCTTTCTTAGTCCTAGTCCTCCTTTTTTGATTGTCATGCAGACTTTATCCCAGGCAATCAAAGCCATTCTTTTCTTCTTTTCCATACCCGACCATAAGAAATGTTTCCGAATTTTTTCAATGGCCAAAGCATATTTCTTAGGAATCTTAAAAACACTCAAAGTATGCAGAGGTATATTCTATAAAGTGGATTTAAGAACAATAATCTTACCTACCTAGCTAAGGAGGGAACCTTTCCAACCAGCTAATTTTGAGTGGATTTTGTCTATTAAAGAACTCCAGAAGGACTCAAGAGGATCAAGAAAAAGAGGAAGACCAAGGTAAGATCCTGGAAGGCTGCCAACCTCATAAGACAATGTTGCATCCATCTCAAACATAGGATTTCTCACACAGTAAACCTCAACAGTTTGTTGATCTATACTATATCATGGCGTTGTCTCTACATCACTCACTTCATGAAGTGCAACATCATGTGTGCTATCATCAATGCACACTTGAACAACTAAGGTACTGCTGCTAGGTACCTCAGTAGATGGCTCATCTAGTATAATATTATCGTCGCACACTCTCAATTCCACTGGTACTACATCGCCATAAAATGCTTGATTTTGGAAACTCATGCCAATAACGACATGATTTAAGTCAACTTGACATGGATTCCAATCACACCCTACATCCAATGTGCCCAACACTTTTGCACTGACATGTGGAACTCAAAAGGAATGTCCTGCGCATTAGTAGCTACCACTGCATCATGATGATGCCAAAAATACTCACCATTGTCATGCAAATCAATACTAATGTGACTATCAATATCCATGTTATCTTCCTCAGTATCCTCGAAAACATGAACACTAACATCCATTACCCTATCCACAACATTTTCGGAGTTTGTTATGACACTAGTAGCAATTGTAATCTCGCGTGGGCCACTGCTAATATTCAAAACAGACTTAGAGTTTTGACAAGAAACTTTTTCTTGCCCTCTAAGAGTGCCCACCGTGCCATCATGTTTCTCTCTTTGAAAAAGCAACATCATGCTCTACTTAAATTCTGCATTTGAAATTAGTTTGGTCATCCACTTGTGTTTTTGATGCAACTCATTTACTAACACATTCAACTATTTCAGAATACCAAATTGTATCTCAAGTTCTCTATCCCTAGGTGGTGAAGTAAGTTCTTTGCGGATATAATGTCTACCCAAAATGAATCTCCTGTCACCATCATCTTGAATAATAATTACTTGATCAATTTGATAACTGAGCCCAATACCTATAGGCTGGCATGAAACCGCTCCGATACCACTGTAACACCCCAACTAGTTATAGCTTAGATAAACACTAAATTCCTCTACAAATCAGTTATTTGACATTTCATCAAACCTTTGGCATGCATCCTGTTGTCCTTCATTTTCAGTTTGATGATGATTTCTTGAAGTTGAAATAATTGTAAATGAGTAAATGTATATAACTAAATGCAATGCCAGCTTAGAGATAATTTTCCAACTCATTCAATTATAAACTTCACATTGACAACGTAACTCAAAGATGATATCAGAGTAAAGATAAACAATTCAATGATCAATTCTCTCATTATTTATAGTCTTAAATTGTATTTATCGAACGTTAGATATATATTTGTAAAGTGAAACATTGAACCTAGTATTTTGGGCTGAAAGTGTTAAACCATTATCAACATTGGGACATGGATCAGCGGCAGAATTAAATCCCTCATACGTGTCCAAAATGAAGTTCGCATTCAGCGGGCAGAGAATATAATGCTACAAATGTGTGTTGTAGCTACTAAACAGATTGCCAATAATGGCATTTGTAGAAGCAGGTTATAACACCCAACCAAGACATATATCAAAACCACGTGAAGGCTTGAAATGTAGCCCAGAAATGACTTAGAACATGCACCAATAAGTAGTGGTATAAACACCCAAAATCTGTAGTTAAAATGCTCGATAGGCTGTAGAAGAACACCTAATTCAGTGGGCAATGGTAGCCAAAAATGTGGGTAGCAGTCCCACTCTAAACATGCCAAATAAATGCCCTAGCAGGTATTAATGATGTTGAAACTTAGGACTCCAATAACAGCTTTCACCAGCAATTTTAATATTCATATGTACAATAAAAACAGAAAGGAATCTCAACAGTTCAACAGAAACAAATTCTCAGAATTAATTAACAATACCTCAGCTGTGAATTACAATGCACTTCTTAATTTTAAACTCTTATATTTCAGCAAGAGCATAGGAACCAACAACCCCATAAATTCTCACAAAGACAGCAAAATAGACAATAGGATGATTCATTAGCTTCATGAAGCCATCTTTTATAATCCACTTGACTTCACCAACACACAATTAATTAGAGGCTTCTGTTAGATTCTTTTAATAGAAAACTTTTCTAGTGCATGGCTTCATGAAGATGCTTTTCACTTAGAGGCTTTAACTTTAAATATAACAATTTCTTGTACTTTTATATTTAATACTTCGTTTAGGTGAAATTATAAAGTTAAATGATAACTTTATACTAAGTCATTTAATAATTTAATACTAATTTTGCCACCAAAATGGTAATAACTCCCAAAAAACTTATCCTTTAAATATGTAATCTGAAACAGGAGTCACTCCTTTTTTTTTCCCTCTAAACATCAAAGGTAATGTTGATAAGTAACTTGATGGAGCTTTAATTTTTGCAAGGGATTTGAGTCTCCATTTGAGAGATAAGGTTGGAGATTTATGAAGGGTTGTTAGAACATATTGTGATATATGGGAGATAGGGACCTCTTGTCACGACATAACATATTTCATAGCAAAGATTTCACTTTTTATTAGCCGATAGGCTTTCACCTGGGCAATAGCCCACCGGCTTTTCCTCACGCTGGTGCTTGTGACGGACGGATTCCTATTTTTCCGATAACAGAATTGTCTTCATCATAAAAAAATGTTATACAAGATCAGAGCATTTGTGACCGTCTTTCTTCGGAGTGGACACCATCTTGCTTTCCACTGCGCGGTCAGATTGCAGAGGACACGTGCCCCTTTACGAGACACAGAGATGCTTCCTGCTGCCGTGGCACACTAAATAGATAATGACCATGGTTGGCCATCGGGGGTAAAGTAAACATCATTGCAAAAAACGAAGCAGGGGCCTGAGTGCTTGAATTTGGGTGAGTTGGGGTAGAGAAAATAGAAGCAAGCCTGAACATGCCAAATTTGGGCGGAGATTCAGATGGCTCGGAAAGTTTTCCCATCTTGGACGAGGCGGCGGCAAAGGCAGCGAAACAATAGAAGAAGAAAAATTGGAAAAAAAATTTATTTTCTAAATTTGCAGTGGGCATTGACGTTGAACCCAGTGGAAGAAGTTGCTCGGTGGTAGAGCAACGGATAATGATGGTAGGAGTTGTAAGAGCCAAGCCATTTCATTTGGTTTCTTTCTCCTTTTCAATGATTTTATATATGGCTTATATGACAAATCTGTGAATCTTGAGAAATCCACTAAACTATAAGTTTCAGACAGCTTGTCACATAAGGAAGTTCGCATAATGTTTGATGAAATGCCTATTCTGTGAATTACTAACTTGCATTAATTTTGATGCAATTTTGAGTTCAATTCTTGCAAGAGTTTTTTGTTTTCTAGACTTTTGAAAAACAAAAATGAAGCTAGAACCACTTCGAGTTGAAATTTTACCATAGATTTTTTATATATTTATAGAGTATACTGATGGTTCTAGTTTTTTCAAGGAAGAAAATAAGACTGACCTGTCCAAAACCACATAAAGAGCCCGAAGTTAGTGCATACAAGCATGACTCATGGCAGTTTTAGACTTAATCAAACTACACAAAATGCAGTTTCCTCCTCTTCATCTTCATATTTGTCTATGGCTAGCAGACAATGTCTAATGACACCTTCCAGCTGTAGGCTGTACTGTGACCCTTTTATCTCTTATTACCACCACTCTGATATTCTTCTCTATGGGAGCTGCAACAAATGTATGCTCTCGTTAGCATTTTATGGTGGTTTTGTAGAGTGGAAACTCTTAAATTTAGGAGAGGTTCGATGGGGGTTTCAACGGGATTGCAGTAAGTTGATAGTAATGAATTCTTTTGTTCAGTTTAAAATATTTTGAGGCATTTCTTTTTTATTGCTTCTGATTTCTACACTAACTGATTCTACATAATTTATCAGGGCAACACAAATTGTTTTAAACTTTGTGATTGTTGCAGATTATTAATCCATGCATATAACACCAATATTATGAAATATATTTTCAATGTCACATACAAATGCATTGTCAATTTTGGTGCCTTTCACACTCAAATCTGTTTTCTGGTAAATTTACAAGCAACCGATCCAATTGCCCAATTGAGGCTGCCCAAGAGACGCAGGGCAGAAGCTTACCTCTTGTTTGAGTTGCAACACAGTTTTCTCTGCCTTCCAAATGGTTCATTCGACTTTGAAACATGCAAGCGTTATTCCTATTAGAATAATCTCCTAGCTTCTTTGAGTTTTCGGAGTAAAATTGCATGCATGCTGTATCTCAAAAATGGCCCAATAACACTTGGTGAGAAAGATTGGTGGGAAGGCAAGTAGCATCATAAGCAATGTAGCTCTTAAATACCTCAGTAGAAAATAAATATCCACAGCTGAATTTGTTTAATTCATTTGCTGACTCGTGGCTTCGGAAAACCTGTAACACAATGTTTATCACAATTTTTTTAGACAGCAACAGATATACACGTGCACTACTAGATTCATTTTGACAAAGCCAATGTATTTACAGACTTTACAATGTGAGGTAAAAGCTGCACAACTATCGAATAACCAGCTGTTTCCATTGTCCATTATCTTATTTAATGGATCAATTAATCCCACATTTCGAACCTTACCCTATCGGCTGCACACTTGCACCCTGCCCGGGTGAAAGCGCTAGTATTACCATGTATGAACTGAATAAGTCTCATGATGTAAAAGGTGCAGTAGAAGATGAAAGTGCAATATAAGGTAAAAGTGTAATTAGGTTGGATTGCAAAGTTGTGAAAGAATCTCAGTAAAGACTAACAAGAATAATAACAAACTCGGCACACTCAACATTATGTGAGGTTTTTTCTATATTTATTAAATTATTATTCCAGCAATAATGTGAGGATGATTACAAGTGTATATATCAACTTGTTTTCACAAATATGATATGCATAATTAAAAAGGGGATTCTGTGATTATTGCAGCTAGTGTTGAAGATGTTACCAAGAGCCCGAAAAGTCTATAACTCCCTGAAGACCAATAGAGGATTTAAGTTACTGGAGACCTGTTGTAACACCCTCATTTGTTTGAAAGCTGACTATATTTTTCAAAAATATATTGCTAAATTAGAAGCTACAGTTTTAGCTTGAATCACTGTGAGTAGGAGGGATGAAAATAAATAAACAGCCTATTTCTCTCCAGAAGATATACTCAGATTCTTGGGAAGGAATTCCCATTGATGATGGAGTCAAAGAGGAGCTGGATGCTCACTGTCAAATACTCCACACACTCTACCACGCTGAAGGAACAGAGTCTGAAAGCCAACAAGGAGATCTCTGTGTGCCCGCTGGGAAGAAACAAGCCTTACCATCAAATAACACCTGAAAGATATTTTTCAATGATTAGAAACGATATATTCATCCAATGAAGATATGCAAAGTCTTATCTGAACGATTGCTAATTAAGCGCACTTCCGCAGACCATCTTTTGTCAATACATATTGAATGGTCCAAGAATAATTGACGGAAAGAATCAAGGCACAACACTGAAAGGATAAAGATGTTTTTTAAGATGCTTCGGAAGAAGGAAGGTATTTTGCAAATGATATGTTGCTGTCCATAAACTCCAGCTTGAATCAAAAGCAGTCAGCATATGAAAGGTCAATTTGGCATACAAAAATATTAGATTACAAGTTCAGAAGAACCTGTGCGTGCGTGACCAGATGTTACTATCAAATTAAGTGGCAACAATAGTCCCTCAAAACATTCCTTTGTCGGTCCATATGGCAATTCAAATTCAAAATAATTTGCAGGTGTTACACGGGAAAATCATTCATGGATAAGTTAAATATTGTGAGCAATTAAAAAAATAAGCCTAGGCCGTTATGGAGCGCACCATGATGTGCCCTCATACATGTCGATTAAAATTGAAAGTCGGGATGAGAGATAAGGCTTCTCCCGAGGAGGAAGGCAATGGTGTTCTCTGTATAGGTTCCTCTCGTGGCTCAGCTCACTGTTGCGACATGAATTTTGTGAGGAGTGTAATCAACGAATTCCATAGGGCACGGTGTTAAAACAAGAAAATTAAATTTAAAAGATTGAAGTTCGATGAAGAAATCCATACACGCCCAGTGTGATTTCCACAAAGCAAAGGAATATTTCAAAGAATATAATATCTAGCAGGATCATTCACAAACAACATTTGAAAATGATATTTATTATCGGAAAGCATATGGACTATGCCGATAACAAAATGTTAATAGTATTGAATTGACAAATTTAAGTGCAACTATTTAAAGAAGGGAATAAATTATGTTTTAAGAAAAGATATGACTTTCCATTATGAAAGGTGATATCCCTTTATGTATAAAGATATATAAGATGAAAAAATCTAGGAGTTAAAAGAAGCTAGAAACATTTGGAAGATAAGTAAGTACATATATAATATATTTATTTTGTATAGAGGAACAAGGGGCGAAAATATGACTTTGTAATACAAATTCAAATATAATATTTTAATGATAAATAAAAAGTTTTTTTGTTTTTGTTTAAGGCATGGAGATTTAAACTGTGGTTGATTCGCCTTTTATAATCATTTAAAAATTTTGTAAACAATTTGTGTCAGATAAGTGGACGAGGTCATCTATGGCATTTTAAACTTGATCATCGCAAATATTGTGAAATATTTAATTGTTTCCTAATTTGTGTCTATTCTATCTCCTCGACCTTAGGAGTTAAAGGGCAATTTGGACTAGTTTAGAATTGCGTATATATATTTGATCCATCACGTCTTGATTATTAAACTATTTATAGTTTATGTGCATAGAACATTATAAAGTTGTACATTATAATCTTCATTGTAGTTGACTTTGTTGCTCGAATAAGCTAAAACATTGGTCTTTTATCATTGAAGTATTGGATGTATATTTGAAGTCAAAAAATCTATAACTTCTTACAAATTTGAAATCGATTGCTAAAAACCTTATACAAAACATTGATTTTAAACTATCACAGAACTCCACGTTAATTGAGTTTAAATACCTTGCTAGCTGGAGAACTCCAAAGCTTAAATTAGCTATAGAAAAGCCTTGAGCCAAGTAGTCACCGTTTGAGGTGAAGGTCTTCTCGCCTAGGTGTAGCGGAGCCTAAAGTGCTGGGGAATCAAGGCGATTCTTGTTTGTTGGCCAAAATTGATTGCAAAGTTCTATAGGAGAAGTGGTAGGCTCTTGGATTTCTAATTTGTGGTTTTGGGAACCAACATACTTCACTAGATAAGTCATCTCGCATGGATGTAGTGGATATGACAGTATCATCACACACACTCATTGTCACTGTGCGGCCATCAAATACACAATCTTGGAATTCATGACGGGTTGAGTCGGATGATGCAATTGTTGGCATGAGTTGGAATTAGAAGCTTCTATTAGATTCTTGTAATAAATAACTTTTCTAGCGGATGGCTTCATGAAGACACTTTTCACTTAGAGGCTTCAACTGTTAAATATACCAAATCTTCGCACTTTTATATTTAATGCTTTACTGAGGTTTATAACTAATTAAATAAATGGTCCCTTCCTATGATTACTCAAAACTTCAAGTTAAGTGCAATTATAAAGTTAAATTATAACTTTATAATAAGCCATTTAATGATTTAGTAATAACTTGGCCACTAAAATAATAATAAATCGAATAATACTTATCCGTTAAGTATGCCATTTTAAACAGGAGTCACACCTATTATTTTCCCATGTGACCAAATGCACTTTACTTAAATAGAAAGGGTCCCTCTCAATCATCACTCAACTTGCCATAAATAGCAAGTACATGAAACTAAGCCTGAACAAAGTTCAATCTAAATCAAATGAAGACCAAACTAGAACATACTGAATTGTGAAGAAAATAAGACACTCCTATAGCCAAGCCTCTTCCTTGGAAGATCCTCTATCCACAATAATTAGTCTACGAGGATCACAATAATAGGTTATTCCCTCGAACTCTAATGTTTGCAAAAATGAGGGCACTACAAAATTTATGAAAAGAGAATTCTACAGCATGAGAGTGGAGCTACAATAGGAAGTAGAGTTTCGTGTGGAACAGCTTACCTTCGGTATTAATTCATATACTTGGATAGGAAGATTCTTAACTAGTGGTTCGAAAGGTAGCAAAGGGAAGGATTCTTCTTACAGAACTGATCGTTTGGAGGTTGTAGTTCGTATTGTCTAAATGCATGAGAGAACTAGAGCCTTGACAGGAATTACTCAACACAATATACGCTCTGGGTCATGCCAGTTGGCTGTGTGACCGAAACTTGCATGTCAAAGAAGTTTGACTTGAAGGTGGAGTTTCTCTGGCTGTGATATTTAGGCTATTATGTTGTAGGTATATGGAGTTTTTGAAATGAACGTAGAACTATGAGGATATCTTCATGTTTGGAGGTGAGTTTGAAAATTGAAGAGTAAATATACAGAGCGATTTGTTTATTTCCAAGGAAAGGAATTTGGTGTACAATCGTATTTGAAGGGATGTTAATAGTTCTGGGAATTTGACAAGCCAAGAGGGTGGATGGAATTCTTAAAATGACAATTTATCTCCTCTGGAAGATTAGTAGACATATGGTGTTGGATGGAGAATTGTATGATGGTGGAAAGTGTAGCGACAACCAATACGTGTTCCTAATGTGGTCGGGTTGATGGCTTACGAAGTAATGCATCAGAATACATATTAATGTGTTGAGTCAGGTTGCATAAAAACTATCATGGGAATTTTTGTTAAAGTAGAGCCACAAGGTGGGATGCGATGAATGTTTGACATAAAGCTTGGGAGTATTGTGAATGACTTTTAGTGAATACATTTGCTGGAAACTGGAGACCAGGGAAAAATAAAAGTTGCTGGAAGCCATGATGTGTTGTGATACTTCTCATGGTCATTGACAATGATTTTGAAATGTCACAAACTCAATAGAAAGTTGAAGGAAAAACAATAAAGGTTCAATTTCGTTCAAGTAAATTTGTAATTTCGCAATGTGGTCTAAGCATTCATTCAACGACCAATGTATTGACAATTTTGCATTTTTAATGTTCATAATTCTCAAAGGATCTAGAAAAGTTTGCATTTGTGTTTCGATAGTTCAAATAGACTTCCATGCCTTACTATTTCATTCATACTGTTGTTGCATTCAATCTTTGAACTATTAGAGAAGTCTTCAATGCTTGGAAGTAGGGACCAAAACAGTATGTGTAGACTATTATAGTTGTATAAGAGCTTTGTCAAGATCTTGGGGAAACTGGGTATTTTGCATCGATTAACACATCACTATTCTATTCAAAGAAACAAGTCAAATCCTAACTTGGACCAGCAGCCAGAGGTTGACCAGCAACAATGACCAAAACAGTGTGGGTAGACTATTATATTGATCTACATAATATTGGACATCCCTTTCCAATTGTGTTCAGGATTGTCAAATATGTATTGCTAAATGGTTAATCATTAGATGCAAATGTATGGGGAAAGATTTTTTTCAAATGGGCTACAAACGCAATTAGAAAATCTCCAAAGAGACCACTATATTCATCACTTCAGCTTCATTGTCTTCACATCGTTCTCCTCTTGATTTATTATTAACTTCTATTGTTCTCCTCTTGATTTATTATTATTAACTTCTATTGTTCTCCTCTTGATTTATTATTAACTTCTTGCAGTCAATTCCAATTCCGTAGGAAATTAAAAAATGTCTCCTTACATAATGATTGTGGTCTATTCAACATCTTGCAGATCTTTAACAAGCTGTTGTAATATTATACACACACATACACACACGCACACACACATCGCAATATCCTCTTCCTATTTTTGAGTCATTTAGGTGATATATTCTTCAATAGATCACACCATTTTATGACTGTTGTTATAGTGTTTGGTAATGCTAGTCACATCTAATCTACTTTCTATAGAATTATTTAATATATCATTAGTTTGCTCATAATTAATTGACGATGTTGATGCTATTACTTGTGATTCTTTCACTATCATCTTGTCTTCTATCTGGTTGACTTATCGTTGTGTAAATTATGACGACCTCCCATAATATTCGTGGCAAGTATGAACTATGCATTCATCCACAACATTAATATCCCACTGGTCAATTGGATTGCTACTCTCTTGGTTGATGGATAACTTGTATTAAACCCTTATATCTACATCTTGTTTACTAAATTTCTTCTATCTGTTCGCCTTTCCTAAATGAAAGCTAGCCTTAACAAGTACAGTCGTCACCATAATCTTTATCGTTGTCTTCTACGGATGGTTTATGCTATGATGTTGGTTTATGCAGTACTTATTTGATTATTTATATATTTTATATATTTGTTTGAAATGTTATATTAATATAATTATTTATTTATGACATTGATTTATCTTATTAACTAATGTATTTACTTATGTATGAAATCTAAATAAGGAATTAATTGATTTATGCGCTACTTAAGTCTGCTTGAGTTGTCTTGCTGTCCCATAGGCTATTTTTGGCCTCGTGGACGTTAAAATTTTATCTATCTATCTATCTATCTATATGAAGATAATATTTTTATTTACTCATTATGGCTCACGACATCTCCATCCAAGGCTTATCATGTATGCATATGTTGACATCATCAGAGTATTCCGGCCTTATAAAGATTGTATCAATCTCATCTAGCCATTTATATGATTATATTGACCTCTTGCACTGACACTATTAGCAATTTATATGAAAGTTATTCTTACATTCTTAACTTACATTGCCCCATTAATAATGTGAACGAAGCTTTAAATACATTAAATACTTTAACTTACATTAGTTGTTGTGTGTGGTCTAATGACCTTTCATGGATGATAAGGCTTTGTAATATTATTTGTGGTGGTTCTTATTCAATGCCTCAATTGAAAAATCCTCAATACTGCCTTTATCCATTATTTTAACACCGTGTTCTTCGCTCCAAATGGAATGCAATCAATACTGCTTTCCACCTTTTTTAACACTATCTTTGTTGGTGCTGTTGATCCTCACCTTATGCATTTTCCCTCCTTTCGATTATTTTTTGTTCCCACCTTTTTATCGTCGCATGGAAATGTTCCCATTTCCATGAGTCATTCGCCTTGGATGCTTGCGTGGATAACTATTATCGTTCAACCATATACTTTCTTTTGTCATTAATGTTATTCAAATGTAGTGATATTATTAATGATATAATTGATATTGATATTAGTAATAATAAAGAAATATTAATAATCAGTCTGTATAATGTTATAATTATTACGAATATTATGATATTGTTAATTTAATATCATTAATTAAATACAAAGATTAATATTATTATTAGCTATGGAAATATTGATTAATAATATTATTTGTATTGATATTGCTAATATTGATTTGACTAGCATTAATATTTGATAATTAATATTGATTAGTTAATATGATCAAGGGGTCAATTGATGAGTAATATGGCTAAGTAAAGATTTAATTGTATTGAATTGTTCTGGATATATTTGGACTTTACATACATCATTTAGGGCTTTTGACATCCTATTACAAAAAAAGAAGCACAAGTATTATGATAATATTTATACAAACATCAACATTTTTCCCCACATAAGTATAGAGATCTAATCAGAAATAACAGTCAAATAAAGTCTTGGACAAAATAAGAATACTATTCAGAAACATCAATTTTATATTCTTGTCAAGTTTCATTATTGAACCAGTACTCAAATCAGGTTTCCTTAATCCATATAAGACAACTAAATACTATCTTCTTCTATCAATGCATAAGTTGGTCAATAATGAAGTCTATTATTCACGAGTTCAAGTTTGAATACAACTAAAGGTGACATGACAAAATTCCTTAACCAATTCTACAATTTGATATTATCTTTAGAAGTTATTGGTTTGTTGCAAAATCTGGACACTTTAATTGTCAGAATTTTGTTGCAAAATCTGGACACTTTAATTGTCAGAATCAAAGGAAAAATTACATTTTTCTAGAAGGGACATTACAGTGGCCCCCAAATTGGATCTAGATTTTCTTCAACCACTTCAGGTTGTTGCTATTTCCTCTGCTGGATCTGCATATGTGATTCAAGAGTGTTGACCATATGTGTTGATGACTTGTGGATAGTTTTCCTCTAACAAAAGAACAATCATGCCATGTCTACGCTCAGAGATTTCAAGTTGCTGGGGTTCCTCCTTCAATCCCATGGAAACATTCATTGTGGCTACCTTCTTTCTTTTCTGGAGATCAGCTTGTATGCCAAAGATTAGATTTCTTGGACTGATCACCCAATTAATTTTCTCTACAACCTAACCCTAGTTTGGTTAGGCTCTGTACTTCAGTGTTGTAATCTGAGTAATGCCTGAACTATTCTTGTATATATTGAGCATCCTCTTCCTATTTTTGATATTAAATTTCACTTTTTCTATAGTTGTAAACATTGCCTTGCCTTGATATCAATGAAATCCCTTGTTTTACCTCTTTCGCATTTAAAAATCCTAACTAATTTTTTTACCTATTTATCTAAATGCAAACCTTCTCCATTTGTAGATTGTGTGCTATGTTAAATGTGCTTATAAATGTTGCATTGTGAACGTTATCTTTTGTCATGTCCTTGGAATATGGAATAGTACAATTATAGTAGAAGTAAATTTAGATTGAAGATTGAAGTTTACGAATTATGACAACAGTCCATTTAAAGGAGGTAGGTGACATACTAAGATTTCAATTAAACTATGATTTAATTGAAGCTTTGGAGTTAGATGAGAGAACAAGTAATTACAAACAAGATATTGAGCAAGACCCAGCGACTACCTCATTGCAGAATTATTGAAGGGAGTTATATGAGCTTTCCCTCCCTTGAATTAAAGACGGAGATAGATAATTTCTAGAAGACTAAACATTGTTCAAATGAGGTTACAAATTTGAGCTAGCCAACACATCATGGCTAAGTCTAGAAGGCATGAAGGAAGGAGTAAGGAGTTATCCCTATCGGATCATTATGGCATAGATTAGCAAAGATCACAGTAATTTGGACATGATTGATATTAATGACAATAGATGGTGGTTCGAGTATTGACATTGAAAGGTTACGAATTTGAGCTAGTGAAAAACAACATGGCCAAGTCTAGAAGTCATGAACAAAGGAAGTATCCCTGTTGGATCATTATGGCAAAGATTAGCATAAATCGCTGTAATTTGGACATGATTGATATTATTCACAATAGATGGTGGTTAGAATATCAACAACTATACTTGCTCAAGCATATGACACGAGTTGTCTACGTATATGGTCTAGTAAGAATATCAGTACAATAAATCATATTCAAAATAGATGGTTCCAAGTTATAACAATGGAGTAAGGCATCGATTAACAAGGGCAAGGATTAGCAGAACAAGTTGTGTCTTGGTGATCAATAGCAGCAAACACAGAAAGTGGTAATACTATTGACCATTCCAAGTGCTAGTAGACATCAACAATCACTATTAATACAAGCATGTTACATTCAATTAATCATCATCCCCCCTTATAGTTCACGATCAATATTGAGATTCATTTGCCCTTTTCTTCCTATAATCGATCGTTCTGATTGAGTACAAAACATTGTCGATTAGCCATTGGCAATTAATAATAATGGTTTGACGTGTGTTCATTGCGCCTCTTCGACACGTATATATATGAAGCCGAATGGCTGGATATCCAAAGCATGATTTGAGAATTGATTTTATAACCCAAATTCCCTTTGTGGATTCCTTTTGAAAAGAGCATAATGGTTGCTAGCACGACCTTCGTAAAAGTGCAAGCTAATATTTTTATTGCAGCTCAGAGACAGCACCAAACAAGAGCATATTCATATTTGATGTATCAGAGATGGCTTAAGAACAAAAGATTGCATAATCTATAATAGAAAATTAAAGAGGGCATTTTCTGCCAAGTAATGTTCATATTTCATATTGCTAAATCAGAGACAACCAGTTTACCTATTTATTGTTTCAAACTGCTAAGTATATAGCTGTCATAGAATTGAATTATCCATTGTATTATATCGTGGTATTGGAAATACAGTTGTGTATATATTTTTCCCTTCTCCATTATATAATTCATTTGTGCACTTCTAATATCATTGCATCATAATTCATTGGTGCATTTGCCTTATCTTAGCATTTGGAATTACTAGTCATATGCATATTTCATTAATCAGCATTCATAATTCAATGTCCTTGACCATATATCTGCACTTGCACTCATTAGCACATGTAGTGTCCAAGTATTCTAAGAAGGCATCATTCCATCCTTTCTTTGCAATATTCCATAAGTTCCAACCTTGTTATACGTCTTTGTGGATAGATTAGGATTTGAGATTTGTCTATGCTTTGAGGTCTGTCGTCGGTAGAAATTGTGTATCGGCCGACGGGTCCCTTCGGGAAGGAAATTGTGTATCAGTGGACGGATCCCTTCGGAAAGGTTTTTATGTAACGACATGTATGTGGCCAACGGAGTCCTTCGGGAAAGTTCTTCGGAAAGTATTTATAACCCCTTCGGGAAGCATTGTATTCATCTTATCATGAGATCACATCTTATCATCGAAGCATAATGTACTGTTGGTATATGCGAATAATAATAAGAATTCTGCGATTTTCTGTTCGGTGTTCGTGTCTGTTGTGAGCGTTGCTTAATTAATCCATACGGTAAACATTTGGCGCCGTTGCCCAATGGACTTGGTACGCAGGCAGGCGGATATGAATTAAATGCCGAATCAATTGAACAAAGATAAGAGTAAGCTGAAGGAAAAAGATGACATACGCATTGCGCAGGAAAATTTAATTTTGGCTCAGTAGATAGAGCGTCGAAGGAGATTTTAGAAGATTCCCAATGGAAACAAGAGCGCGGAAGGATTGTTGAAGGAGACTCGACAACGGCTTGATTTGGTGGAAGAGGCGAGGGAGGAGTTTTTGAACCTGCATACGCCACGGGAAGAAAATCCTGACGGAAGGAGATCGACTCGCACGACTCGGTGTGCCGAAGGAGCACGAGCGTGGAGTGACCTCTTCGTCCGAGATATACTTCCGGAACGGACAGCTGCGGTTGACGAACCCTCTTCTTCACCAAACAACGCGGAAGTCCAAAACAGTGCGGGTGTGCAGAACAGCGCGGGTGTGCAGAACAGCGCGGGTGTGCAGAACAGCGCGGGAGCTCAGAACAGCGCGTGTGCTCAAAAACAGCGCGGGAGCTCAGAACAGCGCGGGTGCTCAAAACAGAGCGGGAGTACAAAACAGCGCAGGTACACAAGAAAACCCTCGACATACAATGATAATGGCAGGTCCGAAGGAAAAATTGCCTAAATTTGATGGTGATGAAGTGGCTGATCCCATTCAACATTGTAAAACATGTGAATCGATCTGGAGGGAAAATGGTATAACAGATACAAACGAATGGATCCGACAATTTCCTGCTACCCTACGGGGTGTTGCGATTGATTGGTTTATTGATGCTGATCCACAGAAATTAAATAGTTGGGATAATATTAAGGAGGAGTTCATCGCGGAATTTCAACTTTTGCGTGACGATAATGAAATTGTGGCCGAGATATTCAATACCAAGCAAAAGAAGAATGAAACAGTACGGGTCTTTGCTAGGAGATTGAAGGACTTAATCAGTAAAATGGAGAATAAACCGGCAGATGGGCTCCAGAAAAGATGGTTCATTGAAGGCCTTCACGAGAAGCTACGGAGAAAGATGAAGATCGTGCCACCATCGACATACATTGAAGCGTACAATAGGGCAATGAACTTCGAAAGTGATCAGAAGACAAAAAAGAAGAAGAAGACCAGCTCGTCGGATTCAGATGACGATGAGCCTTCAGAAGAAGATAGCAGTGACGATGATGAGGGAAGCAGCAAGAAAGTCCGTGCTTTCCAGAAGGACATGATACGGATGATGAAGGAATTCAAAAACATGAACAAGGAAACTAAGGGCAATGACCTATGGTGCACGGAATGTAAGAAAGAAGGCCATACAAAGGGATCCTACCCGAAAGATCAATTTTGTGAAATCTGTCAGATCCTGGGACACTCGGTAAAGGAGTGCCCTTTCAATTTAAAAACAAGGGCACCGCAGCAAGTGTTCCTGTCACAGGAGGCATCCCCGTCAGGAGGGAACGGGAACACCAGTACGGAAGGTGCCACATCAGGCGGATATAGAAACAACCGGCGCGGTCCAAACAACAACAGCAATAATAACAATGGTGGCAACAACAACAATGGAGGAAGGGGTCGAATTCAGTACGATGCGAATGGTTGGCCAATTGTTCAATGTTGCGCATGCAATTTGTGGGGTCACTTCGCCCGCGAGTGCACAACGACGAACACACCGAAGTTGCTATGCCGATGGTGTGGACCTGGAGATCATGATGATACTAAGTGTCCAAAGTCTGGAGTAAACTTGATTACCGTAGGGACAGACGAAAAGAAGTTTTGGCAATCACTCGGAAATAGGCGAAGCTATACCCTGACCCAGCGGAAGAAAAGAAGAGACTGGAGGAAGCAAGGGCAGAGATCCACAAAGTAACACAGGCAGAAACAACACACCTAAAGGACATGCCGAGTACTTCCGTCCGGAACTGTGCAGAACAGAACATTGTACGACAAATATTGCTAGCTGAGATACTCGTCAGGATAAATGATCTGTTCCTCGCGATGCCTCAACTCCGTATGGCCCTCACAAATATAGTCCCAAGTGCTAAGCAACCCGTAGAGCAAGATAACGACAAACAAGAGGGTACAAGTGTCGAAGATCCGATGTTGTTAGCTCTTTCCTCTGGACGCTATCCGGCAGTTGTTGAAATGGGCATTCTCGGGACTGTGCTAACGGACACAATCATCGACGGAGGATCCGGTGTCAATGTGCTACCAGAGGATACTTGGAAAAAGTTGGGACGGCCGACATTATGACCACCTACCTTCCAACTGCTAACGGCCGATCAACATGGAATCAAGCCGTTGGGAATACTCACAGCGCAACCAGTGACAATCGGAACACAACCATTCCTGTTGGACTTTGTCGTGATCCCATTGAAGCAGAGAGGGTATGATGCCATTCTGGGCCGGGGGTGGCTGATACAAGCCAAGGCAAAGCATGATTGGAAGAAAAATACTTTATCACTCGAAAGCAAAGGCTGGAAGTATGTCATTGATCTGCACACTCAGATGGTCGGGGACGAAGCCCTCTCGTTAGATTCTGAGGGAGAAGAGGATGAAAAGGGGCAAATTATGGAACCGGATCAGGAGGGAGTTTTACGACTGGAAGGAGATGACGATTTGGATTCAGTAAATGGTCTGTACCACTGGCAGATAGAGGATTACGAGCTCTTTCTAAGTTGTAATATGCTAAAGATCGACGAAGGTAAGAAGGAAGAAGGAAATGAATGTCCGAAGTAACACAGAGAAGCCGAAGGAGGAAATGAATGTCCGAAGGAACACAGAGAAGCCGATGGAGGAAATGAATGTCTGAAGGAACACAGAGAAGCCGAAGGAGGAAATGAATGTCCGAAGGAACACAGAGAAGCCGAAGGAAGAAATGAATGTCCGAAGCAACACAGAGAAGCCGAAGAAGAAAACACGGATATGACTGAAGCTAAAGGACAGAACATACAATACGAACCCAAAAGAAGGAAAGATTCTACTGTACGACTGCTCAGGAAGAAAGTATTATGTCGAACCATAGATATAGCAGAAAGGTACCGGCGGCAAGGAAGACACACGATACGGTCTGCACAAGCAACAAAGAGGAAGGGTTCAATAAAAGTTGTAGAAGTACAGAGTGAATGTGTTATAGACGGACAGAAGGGGCAATTGACGGAGTCCATGGTAGTGAGCTTTGGGAACAAACTGGACGATATGGAGATGACACAGAACAGGCGTAGCAGGTTTCAACCAGGACAGTTGGCGTTGAGGGATGATGGACGGAATAAGATCAACCCAGGCAAGTTCAGAGTTAAGTGGGTCAGAGCATATCAAATTCGGGAAGTGGGTGATAATGGAGCAGTAAAACAATGGATGCTAGACGGAAAGGAAGTTGCCGACACAGTGAATAGGTCAAAGTTGAATGTCTGCCATGAAAGAAGTAACGCACCTCCATGGACGAACAACTAAGAGAAGAAGAATGTAAGTACTGTACATAGGTAAATATTGTGCATAGTTCAAAAAATTTATTTAGAAAAAAAAAGAATGAAAAAAAAAAGTACCGTACGGTTTTCACTTGGTTTTGAGATGTATGGTTTTTCAGTTGGGAGCTAGTGTATGGTTTATTAAACTCTGAAGCACCGTACGGATTTAACCTGCTCATCGTACAAAATTTGGAGGAAGAGTACGGTTTTGCAGATTGTAAAGTTTGAGAGATACGGCTTTCTAGCAAGTGTACGATTTTTCCCTTCCCTGGAAAGTACGGATTTTATGTAGTTTGGAATTCATCATTTTGCATCTGTACGGTGTACGGTTTCTGAAAGGAGCTAAAGTGAAGACAATGTACGGATTTTTGAGCTTTGAATAAAACAGGTTTTAATGTATGATGTACGGATTTTATAACAATGGTGCACTGTACGGATTTCCATCATTCCTGCCATACGGATTCAGGGAGGGAAACTGTTGTACGGATTTTTAGCCACTGTATGGCTTTTGATCTTTATCACGTACGGACTTTTTAGATGCAGTGTGGCCGTACGGATTTATCAGATTCAGTCGTACGGCTTTTGAGTCCCTATCACCGTACGGACTTTCAGATGTAGTGTGGTCGTACGGATTTCTCAGAAGATGGAAAATGGCGTACGGTTTTTAATAGCTAAAGGTGGGTGTACGGTTTCCAGTTCACATCTGAGGAATGGTGTACGGTTTTCCAGATGATTTAATATGTGCAGTACGATTTTCAAATTTGAAGTACGGTTTTGTAGACAAGTACGGCTTTTCCAGAAGATTGAAATAGTGAAGACGCCTTCAGAATTGTTTCATCAAAACCCGTGTGCGTGGCAGCTCCAGGAAGGAGGCATCCATATGCAATCAGCAGACAGTGTCAAGATTGAAGCCGTACGGATTTCATCACAGAAGGGTGACAGGAGGTTTTCTATAAAAAAAAACAAAAAAAAGATGACGACAGAATCAAGATGCTCAGAATGAGTAACGGAGGATACTAAAGGGAAGGGGAAGCATCAGCAATTGCCAAAAAGAGTGTAGAATCGGAAAAAAATGATAGAAATGGTGTGTTCTGTGCAGTTTTGCGTGGGTTTCAGAGTGCCCCAGGACCTCGCGAGGGCGCTGCCCCTCGACCCTGCCGGGGGCGTTGCCCCCTAGACCCCCAGTCGTTGCGGATATCAGTCGTGGGAGTTTGACCAGTCGAGAAGACTTGGAGCTGCTGCAGGCATGGAGTGTTTGTGTATCAGAGGCACTGAGAGTAGGTGTTGGCCGTGAGGCTGTCTTGGTAGATGCGTAGAGAGCTCGGGAGGAGTTGATCATCCAGTTGGAGGCAGTGCAACGACACTTGGCTCAAGGTACCGAGGAGTTGGAAGCAGAGGAAGCAACACAGGTGGCTATCAAGGTCAGCTTGAGGAGTCAGTATTGTGTTAGCAAAGGCTATAGATGCAACGGGATGAATGTGAAAGTAATATGGCAGATCAATATTGTTGTATTAGTTGTTTGAGTTTTGTTCTGTAGTTGTCAGGAGACGACTTTTCTTTTTTGGGGGGGATGATGTCGTCGGTAGAAATTGTGTATCGGCCGATGAGTCCCTTCGGGAAGGAACTTGTGTATCAGCCGATGGGTCCCTTCGGGAAGGAAATTGTGTATCAGCCGACGGGTTCCTTCGGAAAGGAAATTGTGTATCAGCCGACGGATCCCTTCGGAAAGGTTTTTATGTAATGACATGTATGTGGCCGACGGACTCCTTTGGGAAAGTTCTTCGGAAAGTATTTATAACCCTTTCGGGAAGCATTGTATTCATCTTATCATGAGATCACATCTTATCATTGAAGCATAATGTATTGTTGGTATATGCGAATAATAATAAGAGTTCTGCGATTTGCTATTCAGTGTTCGTGTCTATTGTGAGTGTTGCTTAATTAATCTATGCGGTAAACAAGGTCCTTGTTGGTGTTTTGTGCAACTTCGAGGAAGATCAATCTTCTAATCTGGTGCTTCCCCCACTCTATTTTTTTGCACTCCTTCTGCCCTCTTCCTCCACAATCTGCTAGATTAGGTTAGAAGTAGGCTTTTGATGTGTTCGGTTTTTTCAACACTAGATTGTGATTGGAAAGGAAGTCAACCTTCTTTAGAGACTTGACCTCACTTATCAAGGTCGCACATGGGGTTGTTTCCATGTTTCACAAGGTTGCTTTGAGATCAAACACCAAGCAAGGGTGCAGACATTTGTGAGAATTGTTTTTGGCATGCTTGGAAGGACTAGCTTTCAAGTCGAATCAAACAAATCCACTAGTTAGATTTAATAAATTCCATTCTTATTTGAATCAACATTTGGAGGTGGCTCTTTCAAACACCATGGCGACTCCGAGTTCAAATCTATGGTTTAAGCTGTCTAATTGCTGGTATGTACAAAGATCTTTCTAATCTTCCATGTTTTTATATATTTCTATGAGATTGCAGTTTATTTGATTGCCTAATCATTGTTCTGTTTTATAGAAATACTGGAAATATGCAAGTATTAATATGCCTAAAATAAAAGATAAATCTCAAGGTTAGATGGAAATCAAACAAATATAGTATGCTCTTCCAAATCTCAACGCGAGATGGAGGTACGACCATCATATACTAGCTTATGCTAAGCTCCTAACAACTAGAAAAGAAACATTTTACTTTTCACTTTTCACTTTTTGTGTTTGACATTTACATAGGATTAAAAATAATTCTAAGCTAATATCTTATATACAGATCCTATGAATCCTCATCAAAGAGAAAGCTAAGGCTGCCAAGGGAAGAAAAGGTGCAGCTCACGTTTTATGAGCTTTCACATGGACCAAAGGGAAGACATCAGATCTCAAGTATAAAGAGGAGTTGCAAGAGGATATTGAGGAGGTTGCATCTCAACAAACCTCTATGCAGATAAAGAATGAACAAAACAAAGAAGAGGATCCAATCCTCTTATTTTAAGTGCTTCCCTCTTTGTTGATATCTGCTGCAAGAAAAAGAAGAGCAAAGCCATTTGGGACAGCGGGAAGACAAGCAAGAATAGAAGGATGGAGATAACAAAAGATGCAATTAATGAACTTGAAGATGACTTTTCACCAATAACATAATGAATTTTACTCAAAGCTTGACACCATACCAACATCTTCCAAGAAGGTGGCTTTTGAACAATATGAGGGAAAGGTGGAGATCATCTTTTCATGAGACATTATAGGAGCCACATTCAAGCCATCAGGATGTCAAAGTTGCAAAGTGCCACAGTGAGGTCAAAGTTGAACATGTGTTCCCAACACCATCAATAGGATGCCCTATAAGGCATCTAGCTTTGCAAGTCCCTTGTGGTCATGCATATTCGTGAGCATCTAAAGGAGCAAGTTTATCTTGCTCAAGAAGAAAATGTCCCCGTGTTGAAGAGTTTCTTTGTTCGCAACATTGGGGAGGCATTTTAGTAGTTTGTGGTATGCCTATCATTACTACTACACTAGCTAGTTCAAACACATAAAGCCATAAGCTAGTTAGAACTCTATGTGCATAGTGGTTGGTAGTTCTTGCTTTCTAATAAGTGCACATACACACAAGGTGTCTTCTTCTTGGAGATGCACAATTTTGATCTTTTGTCAAGCTGTAGAAGTTTAATGATTGAATGAGTTATAATGAGGATATTGAGAATTTTGTATCGAAATATACCTCTTTGCTAATATTTCCTTTCGGACTCCTCACCCAATGAATACTTCAAGTCATTGGTAAACAATTTTAGCAAGCATCCTACTAAATCCATGAAAAATGTTTGCACTTATGCCTCCCTTAGTTTATCTTGAATTGGCATTTTATGCTACACTACAAAAGTTTGATGACTAAAAGAGCTGCAAAGAGGATATTGAGAAGGTTGTATTCAAATGAACGCCTTTGTTGATATTACCTTCTAGACTCTTAGCCTATTTGATACCTTGGGCCCTGGTCAACATGCTTAGCAGGCAAGCATCCTACAAAATTGCTATGTTGGTATTTTATGCCACCCATAGCTAATCTTGAATAACCGATTTGAGATACCCTAAATGGGCTAAGCTAGCTCCATCTCTATCGAAAAGCACAGGGCTTTAACCCCAACCTTGTGCTTGATGAATTCTTCTTGGCACCTTCCCCTTTTATCACAAGCAAATTGGACATAAAAGAGACCCTATTGATCTCCTTGATCCTCAATGGGTTGTTGTCAAGCAAATAGTCAAGGTGGAAATGAAAATTGAAGACTCGTGATCCATCAGCAAGACCAAATTTCTAACGGAGCACAATCATTCACGCATCAGGAGGTTAGGTTTTTGGTCTCTCTGATCTCGAATAATAGTCATCTCCCTACGTAATGTTACAAAGTGTTTCAAGCGCCAATGAAATTGTTTTGAGGTCTCCTTTAAGTCTAATGAACCAAAAAATTTAAACCTGACAGATATGACATGTTGATCACTCATTGGGACATTTTTCTTGTCTCTTCGATCCTTGATGGACTCAACACTTGTTATATGTACTTTTGAAGGGGATCTTAGTTTTTTTTGCGCAAGGGTTTTCATCACTGGTTTGAGTTTGAGGACAATTTGGAAGCCAAACAAAGGGCGCTTTCCAAATCGCAAGTCAAATTGAATGCTCAATAATTAGCAGCCTAGATCAGTTTTGGATTTTCTTTAGCAACTTAAGGATGGTGACATTAATTTTATTGGCTCTACATACTCACCATACCTATTCATGACTTGCAGACATTTTTCCTCTGATAGACGAACAATCACACCATGCTCAAAGTCATCTTTTTGTTGGGGTTTCTTTCTTTTCGATTGGGATGCATTCATTGTGGTTGTCTTCTTTTATTTCAGGAGATCAACATTTATGCCAAAGATCAGATTTGTTGATTTGATCAACTAATTAGTTTTCTCTATAACCTAGCCTTAGTATTGTTAGGGTTTGTACTTTAGTGTTGTAATTTTGAGTTATGCCTAAACTATAGAGGCAATCTTGTGACAAATCTAGAGAATGTTATTCCTATTTGTGATATAGGATTTCATGTTTTGTAGGTGTAAGCATTGCATTGCTTTCGTATCAATGAAATTCACTAGTTTACCTCTTTCACATTTAGATGTTGTGAGTAAATAATTTAACCTCTTTATTTGAGTTTAAGGTTTCTTTGTTTGTAGACTATATGTTGTGTTAAATGTGCTTATAAATATTGTATTGTGAATGCTATCTTTCGTTTCCAGTATTTCATAAGTTCCAACCTTCATATGTGTCTTCGTGAATAGATTATGATTTGAGAGTTGTGTAAGTTTTGGGTTTCCTTGGTGTATTGTACAAATGTAGGTGAGGAACATCAATATTCTAATTAGTGCGTCACCCCCTTTCCTTCTCTCATTTTCCTCTACAAGTTGTTAGATTAGATCAAAGTAGCTTTTCAAGTGTGGGATTACTTCAACATTGCACCCTAATTGGAAAGGAAGTGTTTCTTCTCCGAAGCCTCAACCTCACTTGTCAAAGTACTACACTAGGAGGTTGTTTCCATGTTTGACAAGTTAAGCTAGTGAATAAATTCTCGTGATAACAACCACTTTTAATGAGATAGTGGAATTAGATGAACCTATTTGATATCAAAGGGTAATGATGATGATAATGGCTCTATGATTGAACATAACATTGCCCTAGTTTTGAATCAAAAAATGTGTGAAGAATATATGATATAGCCAACTACTTGTGGAAGTCCGGTTTTCAAGGCCTTAGTAATAACTTTTCATTTGAAGGAGATGTTGTTTATGAGCTCGGGAGTAATCTAAATTGGAGAATCAATTGAAGTCACAGAGACAAGATTGTTGCAACTTCAGCACATTTTGATATTCATAGGATGGTTGAATATTAACCTTTGGAAGTTTCAACGTGAGGTAAACAAAGAGGATTTGAAGAAGAATCTTCTCATCTATAGGTAATCAAGAAAGTTATGAAGATAATGAAACTAGATTATTTACACCACTTAGATCAAGACCGCCAATTTCGTAGGAATTTATTTAGAAGCATTGTGTGGAAAATAATAAGATGTTTACATTCTTATCTCCAAGCTTGTGAATATTAATGATACTTTGGAGAGTACTCAATTGCTCCTACAAGAAGTTGAAATCTAGATTGCGATGATTAATCATTTCAAATAGTGGTAGAAGAAACCAAGTATCAACGAGATCAAGGAAGTAATTAAGGAACTTGACAATATAAAGAGACTTAAGTTGTGGAGCATTATTCCAAAAGGATTAGATGAAGTTTCTTGCATTTCCAATACTCAGATGATTCTGTATGTTGATAAGAATCAAGAAGAAGACATGGAGATGGAGCATGCAAGGGAAGCATCTATTGAGATGAAGAAGCAACAAGAATATGTTGATTTATGTGACAAAGGTATGATTCTATTGGTGTATCTAGCTTAGAACATAAGGTTAATAAGTTTCCTTTTCTAGAGAATTCACTGAAGACTCAAATTATAGACGAGGATGGGATTGTTGAGCACACAGTCAGTGGATCAGCCACTAGTGTCACTCATACACATGGAGAGGGAGACATAACTTAGTTAGATTTGGCTGCCTCTTGGGTCTTCTGTGGAGAGTTTGAGAAGTTATCTCTTCTAGATGCTTACATAATGGAGCTTACGTATGTTGGACCAGCCTATGAGGAAGTATAAAAATTTGGCAGTGGCATGCCAATTCAACCTTGTCTAATGCACTTTTCTCTCATGATGCATTATTGGACAATGGGGCCATTCAATTTTTAGG
This sequence comes from Cupressus sempervirens, assembly GCA_028749045.1. Taxonomy (NCBI): domain Eukaryota; kingdom Viridiplantae; phylum Streptophyta; class Pinopsida; order Cupressales; family Cupressaceae; genus Cupressus; species Cupressus sempervirens. The sequence continues at coordinate 554,700,300 of CM053785.1, read as the reverse complement.
ATATGATGTATGCATGATCAATGTTTTTCATGTTGATAGTACGGTATGAAAAATCCATCTCTCGGCTTTTTGTTGCAAGAGAGCATGGTGATTTGGGAACATGACTTTGGCATGTTTGAAGCACTGTTTTACTAGGAATCATGATGATTAATATTATCAGATTTCCACAATCCATTTCTAATGCAAATATTTGTTTCTGGATTTGATTGTATATGTTTTTTCCAGCATCAATGCTTCGGGTCACACTCCGTGTTCAAACATCAGGATGAGAGAGTGTAAGTTTTAAACAGCACAATGATGACTTGGTTCACAACGTTGGGCATATAAATTTTTGTGTCAAAGTGGAGGAGCAAGAGCTTGATGGAGATGTATGTAAGTTTGGGTTCAGTGATATTCATTGCATCGTACTGGGGTAGTAGAGTGATTCAGTGTTTTTCTTATGGCTAGCTTGGGATCTTGGTGGTACAGCAAAAAACTGCTTGAGGACAAGCAATGTTTGGGCTAGGAGGATTGTAAATGTCCCCAAAGTTTTATAAACTGATTGAATCAATCCATTTATTAGTGACTTAAAGATGCCTTTAATTAATTAATTTAATTGTAAATTAAATTCAAATGAGTATAATAATAAAATAAGCCACTAATTAAAGAAAGTTCTCTAGTTGGCCTAATGTTCTAGATGTTTCTTGAATGTCTTTATAAGGAGGTCCCGGTGTTGTTGAAAAGGCATGCCTATGGAATGATTTGGAATTTGATCAGTTGTTCATCTAAAGGCTTCCAAGATGAAGGAGGTTTGTAGATTTGATGGTCAGAAAATCCACCCCTGTCTGCTGTTGGAGACATTTCATCTCAAATATTTCACATTGTGCCTGCAAGAATTTTTTAATTTTGTGAAGTCTCTATGAGAGACAAAATTACGAAGATAATAAAGAATTTCAGCATATTTTTTTTGGAGTTGTCAATAAAGCTGAATATTATTTAAATAAAGTGACCAATGCTTTCATAAAATTTAAGTTTGTTCAGTCTTCTTATGTTACTGAATACGTTTGTTGCTGTGAATATTTAAGGAGATGGAGTTATTGTTTCAGGACTTTAATATTTCTCCTTGATATTATAATTTTTTGATGTTTACCGCATAGATTAATTAAGAATTGCACACAGACAATGAACACGAGCACGAACAGCAGAACTCTTTTTATTATTATTTGCATATGCCAAAGACATTACATTATGCTTGAATGATAAGATGAATACAATGCTTTCCGAAGGGGTTATAAATACTTTCCGAAGAACTTCCCCGAAGGAGTTCGTCGGCCACGTACAACATGTTGCTACATAACAAAAACCTTTCCGAAGGGACCCGTCGGCTACATAACAAGAACCTTTCCAAAGGGACCCATCGACTGATACACAATTTCTACCGATGCTTGACCTACCCTCACCTAAACTATCATGTTCAACTATGAAATTTTTTTGTGAAACTCATTTCTCCTTTGCAGTATAATTTCTTTACTTTGTGGTTCATAAGGCACATTACTTGCTGAAGGTTTTGCAAATTGGGTAGCAAGCTGAGTGGACTTAGCCTTGGAGGAAACTCCATAGTTAAGCGTGCTTGAGTTGGAGTTGTACTAGGATGGGGTGACCACCTCCTGGGAAGGCCTGGTGCTTCACCACTGCATGCATCATCTAGATTTAATGAGTGCTAAGTCTTTCATTCATTCTCATGAGAGATAGGTACTTGTGAGTGTCTACTCATGAAACATGGTTCAATGAGTTTGACCCAAAACTACACAGTTGAATACATCACAATACAAGTGATATTGATTATGTACAAAAATGTTTTGTTCATATCATTGAGAATTAATTATTATCTTTATTTTTAAAGCATATTTAGAGATCTCATGGAAAGATGTTGCTTGTAGTTGAAGTAAGAAGTTGATTGTCCTTATTACTTGATTATACCAAATAAGTGATATTATGCTCTTAAGAGATTGTAATTTTTAGCACTTTCTAAGTTGCCAAGTTTTTGCAGAGGTGAAAATTTTGGGCATCATTGAAACCAGTTCATTGCAAACAATGTCTTAACTATCAATTTAGGCATCATTTACATCAGTTCATTTTCTTTGACTATTGGTTTTAATTTTTTTTCATTAAGTTCTGCTATAAAAGACATCATAGTGCAATCTAGTTTAACTATGAAAAGGATTTGATATTATTTATTATGTTGTCTATGAAATTGTGTTTTATAGCTTGTAACAAAAGAAAAAAGGAAAACTTTTTTAATTGAACATGCTTAGAGCTTATTTCCTTCAAGAATTGAGCTCTCTCTCTCTCTGTCTCTCGTCATCGTTGTGTCTTTATTGTAGCTTTATGCACCTTTTTCTATGAATAATATTGATGACTTCTATAGATGGTGTCTATATTTTTTCTCTGAAGTAAAACATTCATTTGGTTGGGCAGGTCAGATAGGGGTCTTCATACTTTGATTGTAAATGATTTATACTATCATCTTCAAGGAGAGTTAGAAGGTCGACAAATACCTCCTGGATCATTTCAGAAAGTTTCAGACTATCTGATAAAGCTTAAGCTAGATTCAATCTTGCAAACCAGTATACGTGTTCGATCACAAGATCTTCATCCACTGTATGGTGGCGACTATATCTATGATACGAAATCACTTGAAGCAGAATTGGGGATGGAGTGGTGGCCTTGTTCTGATGAGAAAGGCTCCATTATTGCAGCACAAAAGATACTGCAGGTTTTGAATCATGCAAACGTAGCATTTTCCCTTGCCGATGCACAGAAAAATGCATTAAAAGCATGGATGACTTTGCTAACATTAACAATATTTGACACAATTACTGTAAGTTCTTTTGTGTACAAGCTAAGGCCTAATGTTTTTCTGTTCCTTATGTATGCTTATTAGATAGCTTGAAATGTGCAGTGCTGTTATTTTTTTCCTTAAGTTTTTGAAGTATACCTAGCTCTAGAGTTCCTTTTGTGCTAATCTCTATCTTTGTAGCAGTCTGTAAATGGTAGGCTTGTGGTATGTCTTGCCAAACAGGGAACAGATGTAGGGACAATAATGCCAGATGCAATGTTGTCCGAAAAATCAATAGAGTTGTATATTCAAGATCTGTGTGACTATTTGAACGCATCAATGCAGTTATTGGGACCTGTTGGGGACCCAACAAATTTTATGCCAAATTTCATCATTATACAGGCACAGCTTTTGTTGATTTTTGTTTGGTGGATGTATGGCCATATCACATCAAGAAAAAACAGTATCAAAGTTTGGTCACTTTATTCAAGAGTTATCAGAACTGTGATCACAAACTTAAGAGTATTGATGGATGCCAAACCATTTGTTCAGGATGGGATTGAGACAATTGTTAGATTTCTCCTTGCAGTACTTCTGATATCACTAGAACTTATTTATTCTCAAAACATAGAGCAGAATGCAAGTGGACAGTCAAAGTCAGATATGCAGAATTTGGGAGATGCCTTTGCTGATGTTTCACTTATGAGCTTGCAGTTCCTACCTCTTCTTTGCAATTGTGCTGAAAATGGCAAGTTTAGTAACCTCTCGTTAGCTATAACTGATGTAGTCTTGAAAGGGTTTTTGGCACCTCATGCCTGGCTGCCTGTTTTGCAAAAGCATTTTCCTACACAGTTAGTAATTTGTCGAATTCGGCATGACAAGTGGCAAGAATCTGCTCCAATCGTTTTTAATTTGTGTTTATCTCTAGCTCGTGTGAGAGGAGGTGCTGAGATGCTTCTGTCAGCTGGCTTTTTTTCATGTCTGTCAACATTTAGCCAGTTTGTAAGGAATGAAGTGTCATTGAGTTCTGGACAAACAGAGGGTCCATTTTCTCTATGGAATAAATGGGGACTGTCTGATAGGTTATGGGGTCTTGGATTAGCAGTCATAACAGCTATGGTGATGTCAGTTGGAGAAAATGATGCAGGTGTTGCGGTTCTATGCAATGCATTGACTTACTACATATCAGAAAAAGATTACATTTTGTGTGCAACAAAAGCCCCAGATAACCTGACTGATGCACTTGGCAGAAAAGCAACAAGCAATCGGATTCCGCAAACCTCACTAATTGCCTTAGAGAACACTGAACATGCTATTAGTCTTATGAGTCAGCTTGCAAAGAACAAAGTGACTCGGCAAGATATGATGCAATTTCTGAATTCTGAAATGAGGGAAAATATTATACATCTCTTATCTTTTATTAGTAAAGAAGGACATTTATGTTCTGGAGACATTCCTTACAGGAGTATGCTTTTGCAATGCTCTCACCTACAAAAGGAAGAGATAGCTGCACTCATAAATCCTTCTGTAATAAACTGCAAGAGCGGATGGTTTTCACTTGCAGCAAGAGGTTGTGTGATAAAAAACAGGCAATCACTACCATCACAACAAACTGCATCTGATCATGGGAAGAGCATTGTACCATTGTCCTTCACTAAAGGCAGAGCAGAATTCGATGATATCTCTCCTCTCTGCACAGAATATTCGGATATGATTGCCTTACATGTATACAGAATAACTCTTTTGATTTTAAATTTCTTATGTATGCAAGCACAAGCCGCAATAACAGCACTTGAGGATGCTGGAAGTGTTGATCTTGTTCATTTCCCTGAGCTCCCAGTGCCTGAGATTTTGCATGGTCTTCAGGTGATTTTTAATATTTTTATTAGATCATGTCTACCTTAGGTTACTGTAGTTTTGTAGAGAAAATTGTAAGAACCAGATTATGTTGCACTCTAATGCTTTTAGTTTAATGCTCATTGCAGGATCAAGCATTTAATATTGTCAGAGAATTATGCAGCTCCAGGAATGAAGATCCCTTAGAGCCTCAGGTTCAAAGTGTGTGTCTTTTACTTTTGAGGATTATGGAACAATCACTATACTTGGAGCTTTGTGTTACATGGATCTGTGGAATCAGCCCAGTATCTGTTCGTTTGGATGACTTTTCAAAGGAGTACAAAAAATTAATTTCAGGTGAGATTTTATTAGCACAATCACATATTTTAAATTGTTTTGATTTTTGGGAAGATCTTTTGCTAGAAACTAATAATGAAGTGGCTATTCTCATTGATATTTCTCTGACTTCTTGGTGCGTTGTTATCTTCAATGTAATGTATCCAGATAAAAATTGATTAACAAAGAGAATCCTATATGGATTGCACCGGTTCATAGATTCTGAAAACCACAGTTAAATATAAGAATGGACTATGAATTTGACATATTTCATACCTAATAAAGTGACGCCCCAAGTGTTATTAGAGAAAAGGATCCTGCCTATACTAAATTTTCATTCTACCAAAATCCAGAATCACAATATATTATACCTCAGTCATTCACTTATCTTGCTCACAATCTAAGGAGAATCCTCTAGATTCACAAACCAAGAGGACAAATGAGTAAAGAAAACAAGAAAGAATATGAAGTTGTTAAGGTGTAAAAAAGAAACATACGTGAGCATAACAAGGATGGAATTGATTACTCTTGGAAAACATAGTTACAAATATCTTTGGAAAGAGCTGCAACAAAAGAGGAAGCAAATATTAAACATCGCAGGATTCCAATGGCTTAAATATGCAAATGTTATATGAGCATGGGTAGGCTAAGTATAGAACTTCAGTAATCAATGTCACAAATTAGCTCTTCACCGTTGAAGGTATCTTCCAAGGCATATAAAGACTGGTAGGAGGAAAAGTTCAAGATATTGATGGGCTACAAGCTGAATATTTGGAATGGGGCATTGATGTCCCTGCAGCTCATATCAATCATATCTTCAATGATGTCAATGAAGAAGGCTTCCCTGAAAATTTGATGACTATCATGGTGATCCCTCTCCACAAAAGTGTCAACATAAATAATCCATCAAATTATCACACTATCATGATTAACCCCCTCCTTGGGAATCTCTTTCATAGCATGGTTGAAAGAAAAATCAGCCAGTGGGAAGAAACATAAGGTAAAAGTGCTAAGTGGAAGGCTTGTTTCAGACCAAAACATTCCATTATTGATCACGGTCTTACACTCAGATTCTTGGTTGAAAAATATGGACTACTTAGGGTGATGAGGCATTTTGTCAATTCATTGACTTTAAAAAGGTATTTGACATGATACCACACAACAAACTTTGGGATAGAGTAGGAGAACTGAAAATTCCTAATGAACTTGGGGCTGTGGTACATAGTTTATATGAATGGGTCAAGGCTAAAATCAAAACTATAGATGGGATGTCAGAGTGCTTTGGCAACAATATAGGTGTCAAACAAGGATGCCCTCTCTCATCAACCTTATTTGGGTTATATCTTGATAGGTTAGAAGAATGGTTAAACAAGAGTAATGGTTATGGGGTTCAGCTAGCTGAGTATGTGATGAAGTTACTTCTCTATGCCGATGATATGATTTTAATTGCTAAAATGGTTGGTTTTGTTGAGGAACACTTGGAAGGCCCTTAATACCTTTTGACATGAGGTTGGGATGCACATGAACACTAGCAAAACCAAAGTGATGATCGTCTTTTTGAAAAGAAACAAGAAGACGCAAAACACTATTTTTTCGAAGGGAATCCTTTAGAGATAATAGATAAGTATCTTGGGTTGGACTTGCACAACAAACTCAGTTGGGAAACATGCATAGAAAAACAAATTCAGGGAGGCTTGAAAGTGCTATATTCCTTACAAAATAGATGCAGGAATACAGAGTTTTGGTTTGTTGGTTGCCCCGATGACCCTATATGGCTGTGAGATTTGGGCCAGCAGCATGTTATATCCAAAATGAAGGCAACTAGAGAGAATCCAAAACATTTAATCATCATCAACCTCAAAACTAATATGTACAACAGTCAAATTAAAACCTTTGAAATTCTAAAATTAATACATAGGTACCAAACTTTTTATACCACATCCTAGGAGATTGTTGCAAACTATATACAGATTTCTTCAACTTACATACCAGATTTTCTTTACATTTTTCCACAAAATACCATGTGTGTGACATAAATTTCTTTATCCAGGTCACCATGAAGGAACAATTTCTTCACATCCATTTGCTCAATTTATAAGTTCCAAGTCATTGCAAGTGATAACAAGAAACAAATGGATATTAGCTTTTCTATGGGATAGAATATTTCACCATATTTAATTTTATACACGTGAAAATACCTTGTGCCCATGCTTTTCAACATTGCCATCTAGAATTTTTTTTTCTTGAACACCCATTTACAACCAATCAGACTTACATCCTTAAGGAAAAGGTATTGGACCCCATGAATTATGTTTTCAGAGCAAAGGCCTTTTTGTCCATGGATTTCATCCAATAATTTGCATCATCCATAGCCACAGCCTCATTTTTAGTCCTAGGCTAATTAATGTTAGTAATCAAAGGAAAGGTACAACTCAAATATAACAATGAATACCTAAACCTTCCAGTTGTTGACCTAACTCTCATAGGCCTCCTCAATGGTTGAGGTTGAACTTCTTCAAAAGTTTCAAAGCTTATAGAGCTCGTCATCATCGAGTCCAACCAAACTGCATAGTTCATCTCTTATTGGACTAGGTGGAACTTGAACTAACTCCTTTTGTTTCTCTTCTTCTGATTGTAATTCAAGTGTGGAAGGTTTCATTTTCTTAAAAGTTACACATCCATTGCAAAGAACCTTGAAAGTTACTAAACTCCAAAGCTTGTGCCCCTTGTGTGGATATCATAGCCGATAAAGATACATTTGACTACTTTGTTCTCTAAGTTCAATCTGTTCATTCATTACATGGGCATGTGCCTCACATCTTAATAGTTTGAGATGCCTCATTAAAGGCTTTTTACTAGACCATGCCTCGATGAGTTTTATCTCAAAGGAGCTGATATAGGAATTGTATTGATCTAATAACATGCAGTAGCTATGGCTTCTGCCTGTCATGACCAAACCACTCAGCATACTATAGCCCTCTCCATCAATGTCTTATTTATCCTCTTTGTAATTCTATTATGTTGAGGGATGTTTTGAGTTGTATTGTCTTTCAATCCCATGCTCTTTATAAAAATTGTTGAAATCTATTGAATAAAGCTCACCATCATTATCAGTCCACAATCAATTAATCTCACTCTAATTATTAATCAAGGCTTTAAACTTCTTAAATCAAATAATGACGAGATTTACTCTTGGAGGAAATACTCAAATCTCTTCTAGTCATGATGAAGGA